>JAMPIV010006906.1:0-277112 GCA_024509875.1 Oreohelix idahoensis | reverse complement strand
ATTTTAACAATCATTTCCCGACTAGATTATATCTGATGTGGACAAATCTGTGGTGTGACTAAAGTGAATCCTATACTGAGAGAAGGCACCGACCTGACATTCATCATTTTTTTAGAAACCTACGCTATTGACACTGTGCTCTGCTAACTCCCGCGCCTGGAATAATTGTTAGGTGACTTAATCAGACATTTGAACAAATTTGCATACCCAAGTAGTCGTTCCCGGAGACTCCAAGTTAAATACGTCTTTTGGAACTGGGGACTTCTTGGCAGAAGACTGCATTTTTTTGAGTCTGTGTGAAAATCTAAAATCAATGTGTTCCAAGAGGCAGCAAGCAAAGTCGTGAGTACAAGTGTGAGAAGCCATGGCGGAATGAATGAGTGTACGCTGGTTTGAGTGATATTTTTCACTATTTTATCTTTGACACCCTGTTGCTGTCCTGATTTTTTTTTTTTCAATCTGCATAATTTGTTGCTAAGGCTAGAGTTCTTGTGTTTTTTGTCTTAGGTTAAATCAGTTTTTTTTTCAAACTCTGTGCATATAATTACGAGATAAAACAAAGAAAACTCTTAGACTCAAACCCTATGTATCTGTGACTCGGGCGCCATCATCTGTTCTCTTAACGGGGCCGGGCTAAACCTAGAGTTAACACTATAACGGGGCTATCATCCTTGCAACATTACCTTGATTTTTTATGACTATGTGTATATGTATTTTCCTTGATGTACTTTCTTTGATGTTGTGAGCCGATTTTTCCTGATATTAAAATCGCTCTTGAACTAAATAATCGTGTTTGGTCAGCTCGTTCTAGATAATATATATATCATTGTTATAGTTTTCCCACGTCTGTGTGTTTACCTGTCGTCACGTGTATGTGCGTGCCTGTGAGTGATAGAAATATACGTAATATGTATATTGGTGTAGTCTGTCTGACGCTGTAACAACTGTTGTAGAGGATAGGTGAGAGAGAGAAGAATTCTTTTCGCTTTCAGAGACAGCCACTATATCAAATCTATCATCTCACGTGTGTGGAAATTCTATTACCTTTCACTAACTCTCACTGAGTCTATCACCCATTCAAACCTATTCAGAAGGGACCAAACCTAGTCTTAATTCTCCTATCGGAAATCTACGACAACTGGCACTTGTCTGGTTCTTGTTATCTCTTATTCCACTGGCACTCGTCTGGTGCTTGTTATCTCTTGTTCCACTGGCACTTGTCTGGTTCTTGTTATCTCTTGTTCCACTGGCATTTGTCTGGTTCTTGTTATCTCTTGTTCCACTGGCAATTGTCTGGTTCGTGTTATCTCTTGTTCCACTGGCACTTGTCTGGTTCTTGTTATCTCTTGTTCCACTGGCACTTGTCTGGTTCTTGTTATCTCTTGTTCCACTGGCACTTGTCTGGTTCTTGTTATCTCTTGTTCCACTGGCACTTGTCTGGTTCTTGTTATCTCTTGTTCCACTGGCACTTGTCTGGTGCTTGTTATCTCTTGTTCCACTGGCACTTGTCTGGTGCTTGTTATCTCTTGTTCCACTGGCACTTGTCTGGTTCTTGTCATCTCTTGTTCCACTGGCACTTGTCTGGTTCTTGTTATCTCTTGTTCCACTGGCACTTGTCTGGTTCTTGTTATCTCTTGTTCCACTGGCACTTGTCTGGTTCTTGTCATCTCTTGTTCCACTGGCACTTGTCTGGTTCTTGTTATCTCTTGTTCCACTGGCACTTGTCTGGTTCTTGTCATCTCTTGTTCCACTGGCACTTGTCTGGTTCTTGCCATCAGTTCCACATTGCTGCCCTTGTCATACCACACAATTATTTTTATATTCTACACCAAGAACCGATTTCTGAAAATATGTAGCTTGTTGGTTGTTGTTTTTGTTGTTCTCCGTGTTTCACAGCCATACAATAGGACTGACTTGACATGTGAATTGAAGATGCAGATTCTTGTGTTGGACTTGATTTCTTTTGATCTCCATATATTTCCCAATGTCATGAAAGATCCTGTAACCTTTTGGATTCTTATTTTGATATCCGTGTCTGCCCCTCCAACAGTGTCTATATTGCTGCCAAAGTATATGTATAATTCTACATCCTGTATTGATGTTTCTTCAAGTGCAGTACTGTTATCGTTTCCTGCATTTATTCTCATTATCTGCTTTCTCCATGTATATTCTCCGACCCACCTTCTGTGACCTCTCATCAAGCACTTTTATTTTGTCTTACCTAATTAGGGTTATAGGACAGGAGAGCCAGGTCGTCAGCAAAATCTAGATCATCAAGTTATTTAGCCAGAGTCCACTGGGTTCCATTTTAGTTGGCTGAAGTCGGTGTTTTCATAACATCATCTATAGGTTGGCCTGAATGTAAAATAAAGAATCAGACGAATAAAATGCTTCAGCCGTGTGACCAGACTGCAAATACCAACCAAGACAAAGATGGGATGGGATCATGATAACTAAGTGTATCATTCATTCGTTGTGATTTTTTCTTTTACAGTCCTCGATGAGCATAGGTTTATCATTGAAGTTGGCTGTCTTTCAGGAAGCTTGCACCAAAGCCTTGCGTGTAATCATGTAGCGGTGGTTTCTGTAACAATGAATTTTACGCGATGAGATAGCCAACCCCCAGATAGTACCTCAAATTAATGGTCTCTTACGACATGCTTTAGCGAACATTGATTCTGTTATTTCTTCGTTTCTTCCGAGACTCTCGGAACACTTGCGAGAACATAAATGTACAAGAGTTGATTACGTGTGTAAAAGAAATGGATTCACTTGCATACAAGTACGAGAGCAGTCACTAAGCTCAAAGGCAGCTGCGAAAAGGAGAAAAAATTTAAAAAAAAAGAGCGAAGAAGAGTGGTTAGTATTACGAACATAATTTTGCAACAGTGTATTCTGTACAGGTCACAGAGACTTCGCTTGAATTGCCTGAATACATGTACCTCACAGAGAGCTGAAAAATTATGAATAAATGAGTAGGCCTAAGTGCTGTTTTATTTGATGTGTATTGCATCTGATGTATAATTTATTCAATCTCTCTTCCTGATGCAGAGGTGTGCTACGCCTGGAGATCTCAGATCAAATTCGAAGATGCAACAGCTTTTGATAAACAGTGCAGTGAGGTCTACTACAAACTGGGCTATCTTCCAGTGAATTCTGAGGAAGAGCTCAGAAACATTCAGCTTCCGCTCAAGTTTGAGAAAGATTACTTAGTGTAACTGAAAAGAACAATATTACAGTGAATTGTTTGAATTCTTAGTGGGAAAGTGAACATTTGGGAAGAAAATGTTTCATGTTCCAAGCATACTAATCATAGATTAATTGTTTGCTTTGTGAGTTCGTCTCGGAGAAAATTGAGGAAATGTGAAAATAATCTTCAATTTTTAAAATCTAATTTATGAACTGCTGTCCTTAAGAGTTATAGAACAATTCAAAGTGATTAGAACTATTCGAGTTGCATGTTCTATTATATTGAGCCAACCCTTTTTTTTTTTCTATTTCTTCGGTGACCATTCCCGTTTAGTATATCTTCGTGCTTTAAACTAGGAGGCGGATAAATGCATATTGGCCTGATCACAAAAATTAAGGGTCACAGCCATTTTTGCAGCTTTTCACTATTCTTAGCAGGGCCTTGTAGGATATCTGTTGTTATAGCAGTGTTTCTAATTACATATATCTTCTTTTATCAGTTACACTTCCCAGGCAGGCAATTCTCTGTTAGGTTTTTCATCTGAGGTTAACTGCGTTTGTCTTTCAAACATGGTTGATATGATTATACTATTAATAATTTGCTCTGTTATTGCCCCTGCCCATATCTTGGGTGTTTTAAGGACAGGTCAAAGGTTGAGAATTGACACGTTTTCTCTTCCGCTGCAGTTGGTGCCCACATGCAGGAAGTCTGCGTCAAAGCATTTATGTGCCCTTGAAGCTGTAGTTTCTGTTTAATGACTATATTACGTATAATGTTCCAGAAGTGGCAGGACTAAATTACGTACAGTGTTTTAGAGGTGAACTGACTAAATTACGAATAATGTTCTAGAAGTGATACGACTATATTACGTACAATGTTCCAGAAGTGACATAACTATATCACGTAAAATATTCTAGAAGTAGCAGTTTCTATTTAATGACTAAATTACATTGCAGTATTTTAGAGGTTAACTGACTAAATTACGAATAATGTTGTAGAAGTGACACGACTATATTACGTACAATGTTCTATAAATGGCATGACTAAATTACGTACAGTGTATTAGAGGTGAACGGATTAAATTACAAATAATGTTCTAGAAGTGACATTACTATATTACCTACAATGTTCCAAAGGTGGCAGGACTAAATTACGTACAGTGTTTTAGAGGTGAACTGACTGAATTACAAATAATGCTGTAGAAGTGACACGACTATATTACGTACAATGTTCCAGAAGTGGCAGGACTGAGTTACGTACTGTGTTTTAGAGGTGAACAGATTAAATTACAAATAATATTCTAGAAGTGACACGACTAAATTACAAATAATGTTCTAGAAGTGACATAACTATATTACGTAAAATATTCTAGAAGTAGCAGTTTCTATTTAATGACTAAATTACATAACAATGTTCTAGAAGTGGCAGGACTAAATTACGTTATTAGAGGTGAACGGATTAAATTACAAATAATGTTCTAGAAGTGACATTACTATATTACCTACAATGTTCCAGAGGTGGCAGGACTAAATTACGTACAGTGTTTTATAGGTGAACAGATTAAATACAAATAATGTTATAGAAGTGACATAAGTATATTACGTCCAATGTTCTAGAAGTAGCAGTACTAAATTACGTACACTGTTTTAGAGGTGAACGGACTAAATTAAAAATAATGTTCTAGAAGTGACACGACTAAACTGCAAATAATGTTCTATATGTGGCATGACTAAATTACGCACAATGTTTTAGGGGTGAACGGACTAAACTGCGAATAATGTTCTAGAAGTGACACGACTAAATTATGATTAACGCTCTAGAAATTCCAGTACACGAATATTATTCAGAAATGACAAGCCTACATTACAAACAAACTTGCGGAGCATACACATTGAAGCACTTGACACTTATTCTGTTACATGACCACAACATGGAAGATAACTTTGTTTTAAGCCTAGCTGGACAAGTGCAGACTGGTTCAACATTCTATAAAAGATATAATAATAAAAAAGCTAAAACTGTATTGCAGTTTTTGATAGAAGACATGTAGTTATGAAGAAGATTGGAAAATGTATTTGTCCAGTGATCATTTTATCTCAGAATTAACCGTGCGGTTTTGTAAAGAAAAGGCCTGATCCATCCTAAATGTATAATCGTTAAATTAAATGATGTTGCAATGCCCTACACCGACTCACGGAATGCAGTTCATCGATGGATTCAGTGTCTATTAGTTTTATGATTTCTTTTAGTAAAACTGAGAATGCTCGAACATGATCTGATCAGGTGCCATCTCCACAACGAAGGTCGGCTGTAATCGATCTTCTGTCTCGTGTTTTATAGTACACTCTGACAGACTCTTTCCTGTCCTTCTCTTGGTGTCACATTCTCACTTAAAGCGTTATCTTCCTCTTGCAGGTTTGCCTGCAACTCTTCCTTCATTATGATTTTCAGAAAGATGTTATGTCATTTTAAATAATCAAAATATTTATGTCACACTTTGATGTCATTCGTTATTTCTCTTTTCCTTCCAAGCTTTTCTATGACTTCTTTGTTTGCTTTTTTTAAATCTCTTACCATAAGATATGCCCCATTAAAAAGTTAAAAGCTAACAACTTTTTAATGCACAGGCATACAAATGATTACAGAAGCTGATAGTCAAGCATCAGAGACCCCTGGTGAGCTTATGGTAACCAGTTTTATATACTCTATAAAATGGGAGCCGCACTGGTGTAATGGTTACCACACGGAGCTAGCGATCAGGTGTTCAATGTTCAAGCCCGGGCGCAGTCATTTGTAGGAGTGTCATCGACCGGGATTTTTACTGAATAACCTGAACGGCTCCTGAGATAAACCCTCTGTGAATGAGAAGGAGCGAAGCTCCTGACCGGGTTGGAAGGAAAGTCCACAGGCTCCCCAGCCTCGCAATGACATGTCATTGGGCCGAAGGGCTGAAAGCCCAAGTGCCTTTCGTTAAGAAAAAAAATATATATATACTCTATAACTAATTGCCTACGAGTACACCTATTTATACAGTAACACATAAATCACTTTTTAACATAAAGTAACACATAGAGTAACACATAAAGCAAAACAACAACCACGCGGCTACAGACTTTCATAAATGGCTGCTTGAGTTGAATAGAAGTGGTATGTCAAGATCACTAATGCAGAAGTGATAACACTAACCAGATAAGTGTCCGATGGGTAGGACACACACACTGATGACACCTGTTGATAGTAATACAATGCAGCCCTTATTTTGGAATACCCAGGGTATGAGAGGTAGAGAGAAACCGAATAACACACGGAGAAGAGAATTGGAGACAGAATGAAAGTAGTGAGAAAGACATGGAAAGACATTGTGCTTAATGCACGTGACAGGAAGACTTAGCTTAAGTTTATTGAAGGCCTTTACGCCTTGGGGAGCTCAGAAGTGATGATGATATCACTCGTGTTATCTTTGTTAAGTTTTTACATATAGGCAAAATCCTTCACTTGAGAGGTTAAGTTCTCTTTTCTTTGTCGAGATTTTAGGGATAGACGTTTTTATCGCAGGGATACAGAACCAGCTCTTCATGATTCCTCAGATAGCACTATCTAATGGAGAGCATTTGCCTTCTCTGCTTCTTCTTATTATCTCAAATTTGTCTCTGTCTTTCTTAACGAGCGAAACTCTGGAGACTTTAGTGCTATTATTCCATAGGGCACACCTATCTTTTTGGGCTCGACAAAACAGGAAATAATGATATAAAAAGAAAAGAAAGTTATGACAAAATAAGAAATGACATAGCAGACACGTAATAGACATTAATAACAAATTTAAAAAAAAAAGAAAGAAATACTAAACAAGATAGAATCATCAAATCAAAGAAACTACGGTAACCACAGCAACACTACAAAGTATATACAATGAAACGAAAGTAAGCTATGGCCTGACGTTGAAGTTGTATCAAGCAATGTACCAGTGTTACACACAGTCAAGAATAGAAAGTGAAACTAGGTTGATAGAGGCCAGTAGAAGCTAGAGGGAAAAAAAAGGAATACTGAGAAGAAACAGTCTCAAATAGAACAAAACACGATTGAGAGAGAGAGAGAGAGAGAGAGAGAGAGAGAGAGAGAGAGAGAGAGAGAGAGAGAGAGAGAGAGAGAATTAGGGATGGATAATGACAACAAAAAAAAAAAAAGGGAAGGTCTCTGACAAAGTGAACAGCTACCCCGAAGGCACAAATCAAATGAAGTGCTGATGGACATGCAACACACCAAGGAAAGACAATCCATTTCCTTGAGAATATGATGGGTAATGATGATGTTCATGATAATGAACGGATCAGTACGTCGCTTTGTCTCAAACCTTCTTTTGGGACCCAAAGACGCAGCAATAGAGAACGCAGTCAGCGACTCATAGCTTGACTGCCTGCGTCAGGACCAGCGAACCAGAGCTGGTCAAGACCGCACTCCACCTCCACGTGGTGGTCCTGGAAACAGTCTGCAGCAGTGCAGTCTGGCTGAGCGAGTGTGGATCGCAATGGGAAGGCAAACCCGGTCCTAAAAAATGCCGTGCAAAAGTCGGATGTGTCGACCGAAAGGTGCAGATATCACAGCTTAGGCGTAAACAGACACAACGCAACCACCGTCCTTTTCAGGGCGAACGAAGAAGAAGGAAGAAGAAGAAGAGAACCTTCTTTTTTTATGTCTGTATATGGTGAATAGTTCCTGTCACATCTTGAAGTTGCAGTTTAAGTAGACACGTCTTTTGGCATCAACCCATATATCTCCTTTAAGTTGGGTTACCATACGTCCTCATTTATGCGGACACGTCCTCACTTTGGGGGTAAAAATTACTGTCCGCTGTGACGGTATTGCCTCCCCAGCGTTGCAGTAGTGGTCCAACAGTGGAAAAAAAACTCAAGAGTACGGTATCTAATATGGGCTTCAAAGGTATCTGCCTTCGCACAAGATTACTCTTGGCAGATATGTAAATAGAAGAAACAAAACGCTTCTATCTCCAGGGAGTCTTCACAAGATATTCAGAATAAGCGAGAACAATACTGCTTTGGCTGAGTATGTCAACTATAATTCTGCCGACGCTTTTGTGAAGGATTTAAGCACTTATTAATTTCAGCTCGTTTAAGCCCCCACCCCTGATTTACTCAGTGGAATTCTATTATTCTAGTATAGCTCTGTTTAGAGTGTGTGTAGTAATTCGACTGAGACAAACATGTAGTAACTTTAAAATGATTAAATAGAAGTTAAATTTGTAACATTACAAATAAAATAATTTAATAATCCCTTTAGGTTTTAACAGTTTGAAAATAATTTGAATAGTTTAGAATCAAGAAAAGTTATCATCACGGTCGTTATGGATTGTGAAATGTTACAAGAAGTTCAAGTGGCATCATAGATTTGAACTTAGCTGCCAATGACGGTTCTGCTCCTTCTTATGGGTTGGTTCTTTTCACACTGCTCCTGCTCGTCCCTGGTCAAGGTTATCGGGTGTAGCTCGTTTCCCAGAAATGTCAAGGAGAGTCTACCAAGTGGGTCCTTCGTCTTAAAGCTTAGGCCACTGTTCCCTTTTTGTTCCAGAGATAGTACTTTCTGCTGGTACCACAAATAAGCCAATCCTGGCTCACATATTTTTTGCTCAGATGAATAAAAAAGACTTAATCGGCCTCTTACACGCGTTTGGGGCGTCGTTAAGTACAGGGTCCCACGAGCATTTAGTTGGAAATTCAGACTTACTGAGAAAAATAATGTCAAGTGAAAAGTACAATGTTAAAGACGAAATATTTAGTGATGTTGAAAAAATAATGTCAAGTGAAAAGTACAATGTTAAAGACTGAATATTTAGTGATGTTGAAAAAAATAATGTCAAGTGAAAAGTACAATGTTAAAGACTGAATATTTAGTGATGTTGAAAAAATAATGTCAAGTGAAAAGTACAATGTTAAAGACTGAATATTTATTGATGTTGAAAAAATAATGTCAAGTGAAAAGTACAATGTTAAAGACTGAATATTTAGTGATGTTGAAAAAATAATGTCAAGTGAAAAGTAATATTTATTGATGTTGAAAAAATAATGTCAAGTGAAAAGTACAATGTTAAAGACTGAATATTTAGTGATGTTGAAAAAATAATGTCAAGTGAAAAGTACAATGTTAAAGACTGAATATTTAGTGATGTTGAAAAAATAATGTCAAGTGAAAAGTACAATCTTAAAGACTGAATATTTAGTGATGTTGAAACAAATAATGCTTGATGGAAAAATTATAAAATGTACATTTTATAAAGATTTTTAAATTTTATTTTGTTGAAGTATTTCTATATAGTTTATCGTGACTCTTGACATTAATGTATGAAATTAGTGACATTAACATCCCTTTCTTAAAAATTGTCGTCCTTTTTAGTCAAAAAAATCAGATAATGTCCTCCTTAAAAAAAATAATAATATGGTAACCCTACCTTTAAGCATTCATTTAAGTTTATCATGACGGGCTATATCAAAAGCCTTTTTAAAATAGTCAATGAAGAAAATATAAATACTTTTTTGGACCTCTAAATTTTTTTTCTGCTAATATTCTAATAAAGGGTGTCATAAAAGTTGCTATGCAGTAATGTACCTCGTACAACGTTGCAGTACCACGCAGTAGTTTCTTTTACAGCAGATGTTGGAAATGTCCACCATGGGCCTCAAGACATGTCTGAACACGCTTCTTCATATTGTCGAAGGGCATGCCTAGGGTAGAACGGACAACTCTCACATCAAAACCGCTACTCTAGTCTGCCGTATATTCAAGTGCACAGTAACTTTTCGGACACCCTGTACAACACACATTTTCTCTTGTTCCATTGTTCTGTCAAAACCCAGAATGCTCTTCCTGAACTTTATTGTTTCAACTTTTTATTCTGCCCTGCATTGTCGTGGGCAATATTTTAACTGTGTGACTCATCAGGCTGATTGTTCTAAGGTCTGAAAATTTCATTGCACTAAGTCTTTTTTAGCAACGTTGTAAAAACTGATGTCTTCATGGCATGTGTTGCAGACATCTTTTCCCGCCTCACACCGCGTGTTTGGGAAAACGCCAAACGCACAATGAAGACCAAAGCTGCGGTATATAATGCCTGTGTCACCAGCACACTTCTATTTGGCATGGGAAGCTTATACTAAGCCAGAAAGAAGGCTCAATACCTTCCATCTACTATGTCTACGCCACATCCTTGATATTTTGTGGAAGGACAAAGTGACAAATGTCGAGGTGCTGTCACATGCTGGCCTTCAAAGGATGTATACACTGTTAAGACTGCGCTCACTACGCTGGCTTGGCCATGTCCGCCGCACGGAAGATGGTCGCATTCCTAAAGATATTCTCTACGGACAACTGGCAGATGACAAAAGAACAGCCCAGCAACCGCTGCTGACGTTCAAAGATGTGTGCAAGAGAGACACGAAGGCCCAGGGCATAAATCCAGCAATCTGGGATGATGAAGCTGTAGATCACACCAAGTGACGATGGTCCCTACGTCGCCACCTCAGATTAGGCGTAAAAGAAGCTCTCATAATAAGCAGAAGAGAAAAGAACACACCGAAAGGAACACCAGGAAAAAAGGAGATAAGGACTATCACATTTCCTTAGTCAGTCATGACTGAAGGGGGCAAACTAGTACTACAACATGGTATGTGGCATATGTTCTGTAATGCATATTTAGGCATATGGATACGTGATATGAATATATCACGTATCCATATGCCTAAATATTCATTACAGGACATATACCTTGTATATATATATATATATATATATATATATATATATATATATATATATATATATATATATATATATATATATATATATATATATATATATATATATATATATATATATATATATATATATATATATATATATATATATATATATATATATATATATATATATATATATATATATATATATGAGGAGTCAAAAAGTAATCTTAATATTTTTTTATTAACAGAATATGCACAAATAGGAATGAAAGCACTTAATCACTTTTCAACATAGTCCCTACCACTTTCAATGCAGGTGTGCCAGCGCTTCACTAATGCCTGGATTCAGCGAGAAAAATCTCTTCTGACTGACTGCGTCATCGTCAATTCAGGTAATCTGATGAAATAAATGTGGCTGGACAGCGGAAAACGACTTGTGCCTGATTTAAGCATGTTTAATTATACATATGAACTTATTAAAGTGTTAATATAATAAATATTATATCTTCTTCTTCTTCTTTCGTTCGCTTGAAATACATTGTCTATATCTGCAATGTTGTTTCTTTTATAAACTTCACTGTCTTTTGTAGTTCATACAGATGTCCGTATAGTTTTGCTTCCAGTGTTGTTTCTCTGGGCCTCAATATATCATATTCGGGGCAATCTTGAAGTAAGTGCTCCGCAGTCTGGGGTGTCTGTCCACATGTCCACATGGCTGAATTGCCAATCTTGAATTTTATATACATGTGGCTGCGGATTCGGTTGTGTCCTGTTCTGAGGCGCAGAATGACAATTTGTTCTGATCTGTTCATAGCTTGGTAGTTGTCCTGCGTTGGTGTTGGTGGCTTTTTGATTGATTTGATCATCTTTTTCTTCTGATGGTACGTAACTGGTACATCCGGTAGCTCGTCTGCAGCACCTTCCGTAGCCAGTCGGTCTGCTCTCTCGTTTCCTGGTATTTCACAGTGAGACGGTATCTACTGCATGGTGACTTTATGCTTGTTGCACAGTTCAGACAGTAAGGCTTGTATACCTGGCAATTTTCTGGACTGAAGTGCTTGAAGTGCTCATCTTGCATCTGTCAGGAATACTACAGGTTGGGGACCGAGATTGGTGTTCAACCGTTTCTCGGTTGCCACATTGATTGTATTGATTTCTGCATCATAGTTGTTACAGAATTTCCCCGTTGGTACTCTGACCGTATCTCTAGTGTTGTTTGGGTATTCAATGTACACTCCTACTCCACCATTCTTTACTGCATTCTGTGCTGACCCACCCGTGTATACTCGGACCCAGAGGTCCTGTGGGTATTCATCATCCAGGAAACTGAGAGTGACTGTCCTATGTTGTAAGCTGTTCTGTTCATCTCTGT
Source organism: Oreohelix idahoensis (assembly GCA_024509875.1). Classification (NCBI taxonomy): domain Eukaryota; kingdom Metazoa; phylum Mollusca; class Gastropoda; order Stylommatophora; family Oreohelicidae; genus Oreohelix; species Oreohelix idahoensis. The sequence goes on along the minus strand of JAMPIV010006906.1, from coordinate 264,802 downwards.
CGAATATTCCTTTCAAATATGATGTATTTTGCACCATTTTAAATTATAAATGAACGCGATATAAGGTTTACGTCACTAGGTGATGATGACGTAGTAGGTTCTGCACTAATGTATGCAGACCGTTAGTTCGATGCCTTTCGTTGTAAGAATCCGTCAGAGTAAGACGTTGATGCTATTGCTTCTAGTTATTTGAAGTTTAACAGTTCTCCTACGTGACTTAAGGAATTGCGAAGGTTGCCACTGATATTCAAGAAGATGCCGAACTTAAGTATTCAAGTTTCGATGATTTTTATGCAGAGGAATCTTTATGGGAGCAATTAATAATAATTATCTCCATATTCTGGTTTTCACTACTTGGGTGGTAACCGTTATCGGCACCTCTAGTAAACAGGCCAGATATGAGACGATGTATCAAAGACTTGTAAGAGATTCAATACATGTATGTAATTCCACTTTGCCATGAACATGTTTGTGATGCTACGTATAAATAAATATGCCGTTGTCTGTGGACCCATCTACCAAGTCGTTTTGGAGGTCACTTTATGATTGATAGTTCTTGCACACACCCTCGTCATTCCACAATATCTCATCAGCACGATGTTCAACCACACACTCTGTAAATACCAAAAACCATTCGTAACAGGTATTCTATGCACACTCCTGCACCTCCATTCTTTACTGCATTCTGTGCTGACCCACCCGTGTATACTCGGACCCAGAGGTCCTGTGGGTATTCATCATCCAGGAAACTGAGAGTGACTGTCCTATGTTGCACACTGTTCTGTTCATCTCTGTCGAATATTCCTTTCAATATATATATATATATATATATATATATACAGTAGAACTCCATTTATCCGAACCCCAATTATCCGAACATCCAATTATCCGAACACTTTTTCGAGAAAAAAAAAATCAGGCGCCACCAGTCATGTTAGACTTTATTTTTGAATCTTTTGATGCTGCAAGCTTCAAATGTGTGCGAACAATTTGTAGAGGATGGAATGGGCTAATGGTCGGTCGCTTACGTACAGGAAGTCAGTTAGATCATAAAGTCAGTTAATATCTGGTTTACCAATCTAGTGTACGTGTGCGTTCTAGGCAGAACACTGGCTAAACAGACAGTTCAACTTAAAATAATTGTGTCTGCTACTACAGCAGAATAATTTTGGTGTGCAAGTATTTCTCTGTGCGATATGGCATCTTCCAGAAGGCCTAAAGCATATAAAAGGAACCGCAATGTTTTGTCAATTGAAACGAAAACAGAAATTATCAAGAGACTAGGAAAAGGTGAAACTGTGTCTTCACTTGCGAGGATTTTCAATGTTGGGAAAGCTACCGTCTCTGACATCAAAAGTAACAAGGATAAAATTATGAGTTTTGCATCGAAATTGGATAGTGAAAATGGGTCGAAGAAACGTAAAACCATGAGACATGCGAAAGATTTGAAATTGGAAGAGGCTTTGTATATATGGTTTGTGCAAAGAAGAAGCAAAGGGGAAACTATCTCTGGTTCTCTATTGTGTGAAAAGGCACTTCAGTTCAACAATCAACTTGACTGTCCTCCTGACTTTAAGGCTAGCCAGGGATGGTTAAGAAACTTTAAATCTCGTCATGGCATACGAGAATTGGAGATCCAAGGGGAATCCTTATCTAGCGATGCAACTGCCGCTGAAAATTTTAAAGAAACATTCTTGGCTTTTTTGGAAGAAGAAGGTTATTCACTCGATGTGTATAATGCCGATGAGACTGGCTTATGCTGGAAATCATTGCCTCAAAAATAACTTGCATCTCAGCGCGAAGCAGCTTCCCCTGTGTTTAAAAAGTGCAAAGAGAGAGTAACAATTTTGGTAGCCGCGAATGCCAGTGGAAGTCATCGTTTACCGGTGCTAATGATCGATAAAGCCAAAAAACCACGTTGTTTAAAGAATGTGACATGTCTCCCATTGTGCTACAAAGCACAGAAGAGGGCTTGGATGAATAGTGAAATATTTCTTGATTGGTATACAAATCAGTTCATCCCAAATGTGAAGAGGTTGAGAGAACAAGAAAAGAAAACTGGAAAGGTAATTCTTCTACTGGACAATGCACCATCTCATCCAGAGACGGATACATTGAATGCAGTTGATGCAAATGTTAAAGTAATTTTTCTGCCTCCCAATGTAACAGCACTGATTCAACCAATGGATCAGGGTGTTATAGCAAAGCTTAAAAAGATGTACAAGAAGGAAGTCCTGCGTCGTTTATTGTTGGCTGACGATGAAGAAAGTGTGGTGGCGTTTTCCAAAAAGCTTAATCTCAAAGACTGCTGCTATATTTTAGCTGATGCTTGGACCACCCTGTCACAAGATAATCTCAACAAGGCTTGGAATAGATTGCTTGGGAACAAAGGAGGAAATGAAACTACTGTAGTGGACACAAATGATGATTGTATAAATGAAGTTGGGGAACTGTTTCAAGCAATGCCCGGATTTTTGGCCTGTGACAAAGATGATGCACACATGTGGCTAGAAGATGATAATGATTCTGGTTTTCAGTTTTTGAATGCTTTTGTGCAAGAAGAAAACCAAATGCATGTAGTGACCGATGATGAAGACTCCTCAGAAGTACATGATGTACTTGTAGATTATGAAGAAAACCCAAAACATCGACCACGTCCTGAAAAGGCCTTTATAGCACTAGAAACAGCGATGGCTTGGTACGAGCAAGAAGATGACAGCTGTCCTACACAGCTTCTGCTGTTGAAGAGAATGCGGGACTTAGCAGCCAAAAGGAGACTATCCAGTTTGGTGCAAAAGAGGATTCCTCATTATTTTAAATAGTGGGTTACATCTGTGCAAGTACGTGTATACGTAAGTTGCGCCTGGTTTTGAATCGTTTGTAATGTTATTTTGAAAACATTTCTCTTTCTTAAAAAAATAATTAATACAAGTAGTACATGCACTGCAGTGTAATGAAAGATTTTGGTCATACAGTGATCTAATACAGTGTGGGTATTATTATTACAGTACAAGTAAATATGTTTTATAGTGTAATTTCCTTGTGATGGTTAATTATTTTTAGAAATATGTGTACATGTACTCGATACATTATGTAATCCAATTATCCGAACATTTAATTATCCGAACGATGCTCGGTCCCATTTTCGGATAAATGCAGAACAGAATTTAGCTATAAGGCATATAAGGCAAGCGTGCTATATATATATTTATATATATATATATATATAATATATATATATATATATATATATTAATAATTCCATAATAATAATAATAATTAATAATATTAAATTCTTTAAGCGCCAAACACGGTCATAATGCACAGCAAGGTTGTTCACGCCACTCCTCTATCGACCAGGAACCCAAGTGCCCTGTAGGGCCAAAATAGGACTAATGGACCACATGAGATTTTTGTTTATATAGTCGGACAGATGTGTCACAACTCAGTCCGAAGCTGTCGCCAAACTGATTCGAGTTTTTTCTAAGACATAGGAACTATTAGCTTGTATCATCCAATGATCCCTGCTCCACACTGGCGCATAGGGCTTACCAAAACGAAGCTTGGTATGTATCTTCACAATTCTATAAATATTGAAGGCGCTAGCTGACCAAAGCAATGGGTATGTTTTCAATTTTTACATTTTGCTAAATATATATATATATATATATATATATATATATATATAATATATATATATATATATATAATATATATAATGCCTAAATATATATATATATATATAATATCAATAGTGACGAACTATGGAAAATTATGGCGAAATTCGGTTGTCCCGATAAGTTCATCTCAATTGTCCGCCAGTTTCATGAAGGTATGATGGCTCGAGTATTGAATGATGTAGAACCTTCTAACCCTGTCCCGTCACAAATGGTGTCAAACAGGGATGTGTGATATTTGCTGCCATGCTCTCAAACGTTACGCATGGCAGTAGTGACGGCGTACACAGATACAAGACAGATGGGAAGCTTTTCACTTTGAGACGATTACAGTCTTTTACGAAGGTGAATGAAACAATGATCTCTGACCTCGTCTTTGCGGACGACTGTGTCCTCAACACCTGCACACAATTGGACATGCAGAGCAATATGAGGAGGCTTTCTGTAGCGTGTGATGACTTTGGTCTTACTATCAATACGAAGAAATCTGAAGTAATGTTGGAACATGCTCCTGGGAAACCTTACTGCGAACCAAATATCACAGTGAAGAACCAACGTCTCCAAGTGGTGGACAGCTTCGCTTGCCTTGGCAGTACCTTTACCAAAGATGCGAATATCGACTCCGAGGTCAACAACAGAATTGCCAAGGCAAGTGTGGCTTTCGGAAGACTAAGAGTAAATGTCTGGGATCGACAAGGAATTAGTGCCGCCACCAAGATAAAAGTATATCATGCAATAGTGCTCACTACTCTCCTGTATGCCTGTGAAACATGGACAGTGTATAGCAGACATGCCAAGAAGCTTAATCATTTCAACATGAGCTGTGTTCGCAGGATCCTCAGGATCAAGTGGCATGGTAGAGTATCTAATTCTAAGGCCCTCAACAGAGCACATATCTCAAGCATCTACACATTGCTGCAGAGGGCCCAAATTAGATGGGCCGGACATGTTGTTCGCATGCCCGAAAAACGCCTTTCAAAGCAGTTGATGTACAGCGAACTTTCAATGGGTAAGCGAACAGTGATGGACAAAAGAAATGATTTTAAAGACACACTGAAAGCATCGTTGAGCAGCTTCAAAATTGATGTCTCCTCCTGGGAGACTATCGCACAGGATCGCTGTGCCTGGCGGACACACATTACTCAAGGCGCTCGCATTGCAGAACAGAATTTAGCTAATAAGGCAGAAGGCAAGCGTGCTGCAAGAAAGGTCAGAATGCACAGCAACACTACTATCGACTCTAACCAAGTGTGCCCCGTACGTGGCAGGGCCTGTAGGGCCAAAATAGGACTAATTAGCCACATGAGATCATGGCACAGATGTGTCACAACTCAAGTCCGAAGCTGTCGCCATCTTCGCTTGCGATAGGCAACTATTAATATCATCCACTCCCTGCTCCACTTGGCGCAAAGGGCTACCTTTGCTTTTGGTTGGAATCACACATTCTATAAATATTTTTGTTGTGGATAGGTTTTCAATTTTTACATTTTGCCAGGGCAGCGGCCTGATAGGCTTATTCTTTACGATTTCCAATTGCCATGGGATTTTTAACGTGTGGGTTTCCTTTAAGTAAACTGGCATGATGCAGTAGCCAGCGCTTGCTGTGGGGGTTCATGACAATATCATTTTCATATGCTGAGGTTGCCAGCTTTTTATGAACGTGTACAACCACCAGCAAGTTTAAAATGTCAAATGTAAATTATAAAATTATATACGTTGCAACTTACCCCGTATAATCGGGTTAATTTACGGACATCTGGCACAAGAAGATTTCCAAAAGGTGTCGGGCCACAGGATTTGAGACCATCTTACAAGTAGTCGAGCATTACTTTAATTATAATCACACTATTTTTCTGTACATAGGCAGATTTGAAAATCTGACTTAAGAATATATATTCTTCTCTCCCCCCCCCCCCCCCCCCCCCAACCGCCATGAAATTCCGCATGACACAGGTAATTTCAACATCCTCCCGTACATGGTACTGACGCTACCATTTTTTTTTTAGATGACTCATGTCTGTAATTCATAACAAACCTTCCGTTTTAAGCTAACAAACAGAGTGCTAACCTAATATCCTGCTTTTTTTAGTTTATCTCCGGATTGTGAAGCGAGAAGCTTGGTGTGAACGAGATACGTTCCCCTCTGTGTTTGCTTTACACAGGTAAGGCAGATTTATCTGTCTGCTCCCAGCTGTGTTGTTAACGTTATCTCTACCCAAGGTAAGTCAGGCAAAATAACAACATGAAACCTGAGTCAAGCGTTCCAATATGAGAGAAAATACGGGTAAAGAAGAAATAAATGGAATACACAATCTAGAGAAAAAGACAGGTATAACACGATAAAATGAAGCGCACGGTCATTTGGTGACAGAGTCACAAGTCCGAGCAAATCCTCCTCATGTGCTGATGTTGAGAGTTGTGAATTTACAATTACCGTTAGCTCATATGGCAAGACTGCACCTTTACTGCTGCAGTGTAGTGCTATCGGTCATTCTGTACAAAACGTCTGCATGTCATTCATATTGAAGGGATAAGTTTTAACACATACACTTTCTTATTTTATATGTACCTTTTATATGTATGCAATGATTATTACTGTAAAGTTGTATCTGAGTTTGGCAGCCTCCTCATGTAAAATAAATTGCCACATAAACCACTACTGCAATAGCTGGTGACTGCTTCGTGCGGGTTTCCTCGTACAGAGCCAATTTCAGAGGCAGTCCTACACTCCATAGGGAGCAGAAAGTGGATTATAATGATGATATCATTATGTATTTTTTTAGATGTCAAAACTCTATTTCAAATCGATGTATATATAATTATGATTCATTTGTATTCTTCCGCTCCGAACCTATTTTCATCTGACTCGAGGGTCTGATATTTTATGCTCCTGGGCATCAGGAAAATTAAGAGGAAGAAGAAATGGTGGAGGAAAGAGGAGGTCGCCTGATGCTTACATTAGGGGACAAAAGATTTACGGGAGATTCGATTTTATATTGCTCTCAGTTCCTTGTACGAGTCGCTAATACACAGCTCTGGACACCACCTATAAGAAGCCAGTCTAGAGGACACTTGAAGCGGCGACATTTGTGGAAGTTACTCTTGCAACGCAACGAACGTGTTCCCAAAAGCCATTCGACTCCTGAAGAGAGAGAGGGAACAGTAAAGAATTCACTGTAAATCAGAATCACCTACACCAGACTACAGCGGCAACCCTGCATCGCAACTGGACAGTTATGTTGACCGTATCGATACATATACTGGACTCCCAAGACATTATTCCACAATATTTCAATTCATCCTATGGTGAAAAATACATTTTTTAAAAGAAGATAACACCACATTTACACTGTTTTCTAAATGCGTCAATTTTCATTTTAACCTTGTTGTTTAAATTTTTCACAATTAAATATACCGTTTGCATATATGTAAACTGAATCCGTCATATTCTTCTTCTTAGATCTTTAACCACCGACCGTCAAAGCAGTCAGTGGCCATCACGCCTAGTGGCGTCTTGTAGGGCAACAACAAATTGATTCCACTTTGCACGGTCGGTGGCCATCCTTCGTACAGTGCCCCAACTCTGGTTCATTCTTTGCATCTCAGCCTCCACAGTCCTCCGCCAAGTTGTTTTTGGTCGGCCTCTCTTTCGTTTTCCTTCAGGGGTCCAAAGCATAGCTGTTCTTGTGATGGCATCGGGATCTCTTCTGAGGACATGACCAACCCAGCTCCAGCGTCTGCCAGCTATGATGGTGTGCATGTCCTCTTGCTTGCTCCGAGTAAGCAGATCTTGGTTGGTGATGGTATTCGGCCAAAAGATTCGGTGAATTTTTCTTAGGCATGTTGTGTGAAAAGAGGACAATTTCAACATTTCCTTCTCTGTAACTCTCCAGCATTCCGCACCATAGAGAAGCACAGAAAGCACACAGCTCTGATATAATCTTAACTTTGTGCTTGTGCTGTATTGGGAGGACTTCCAGATGTTGTTTAGGCTAAAGAAGGCTGTTCTTGCCTTATTCATTCTGATGTTGATGTCTTTGCCTGAACTATGCTTCCTAGGTATGTGAAGGTATCTGTCTGTACCAGTTGCTGATTCCTTACTGATATGGGCTCAGGGCTGCTCACATTGAGCGTCATGACCTCAGACTTCTTTAAATTGATGTTCAAGCCCACCTGCTGGCTAAACTTATTAAGTTTATCCGTTTTTTCCTGGATGTGTTGATGTGAATGTGCTAGTAGTGCAATGTCATCTGCATATTCCAGATCTTCCAATGTAGAAAATGTAGTCCATCTTATTCCTCTTGGACTGCCCTCTGTTGTCTGGCGCATCACCCAGTCTATGACTGTTAAAAATAGAGTGGTTGATAAGGGGCATCCCTGTCGTACTCCTGTCTTCACCTCGAAGGTTAGGTTGCTCTGCCCAACACTACACGTAAAGTTAGCATAGAGGCTTTTTATGATTGACACTATGCAGCTTGGAATTCCATAAGCCCTTAGTATTTTCCATAAACTGTCCCTATGTATGCTGTCAAAAGCCTTTTCAAAATCAACGAAATTTATGTAAAGCTGTCTTTGCCATTCTGTGCACTGCTCTATAATGTTCCTGAGAGTGAATATATGATCTACACATCTTCTGTTCTTTCTAAATCCTGCTTGTTCTTTCCTCAGTTTGTGGTCTACTGCCTTTGAAATTCTCTGTATAATTATCCTGCCTAGTATTTTGCTAGGAACTGAGAGAAGAGTGATTCCTCTCCAATTATTGCAGTCTGCAAGATCTCCCTTCTTGGGCAATTTGACAATTATTCCTTTGTTCCACTCTGATGGTGTTGTCCCCGTTTTCCAGACTTGTGCAAATAGTGGTTCTAATAGTTCTGCTGCTAGCTCAGGGTCTGTCTTAAATAGCTCTGCATTTAAGTTATCATGGCCAGGAGCTTTTCCGTTCTTTAACCCTTTGATTGCTGTGATGATTTCTTCTTTTCGTGGAATGTCTGTATTTACATCTAGATCGTTTTCAGCCTCAGGAACATTCAATTGTGTCTCTGGTGGTTCCTAGTTCAGAGTTTCTCTGAAGTGCTCTGCCCATCTTGTTTCCTGTCCCTCTGCTGTCGTGATGAGATTACCTTGCTTATCTCTTACTAATGTAATATTGTTTGCACCTCTTTTTCCGCTGATGAATTTAGTTATTTTGTATACTGTGCTTTGTTCATTTCTCAGTGCTGCCTCCTCTGCCTGTCTTGCAAGATTGTCTTGGAAATTCCTTTTTTTGGCTCGGGTTTGGCGTTTAACTTCCTGGTCCAGCTGACTGTACTGTTCGCTATATAGTTGCTTTAACCTGGGGGACTTCGCTTCTGTTTTCTTTCTTTACATTTCCTTTCTCATCTTTATGGTGTTTAGTGTTTCTGGTGTTATCCAGTCTTGCTTCTTCCTTTCCTGGAATCTCAAGCATGATTTGCTGCTTTCCTTATATATTGTTGAAATGGTGTTGAAATTCTGGTCTATATTATCAATCAATGTCTTTTCCTGGCTTTTGGCAAATTGATATCGTTTCTTAATGTCGGCCGCAAAAGCTTTTCTGGTAAGGGGGTCCTTCAATTTGCTGATGTCAAACCTTTTCTGTGTAGTTACAGTTGGTCTAGCCCTTCTTAGTTTCACTTTCAGTTTTGCTACTACTAAATGATGATCACTTCCCACATCTGCACCTCTTCTTACCTTCACATCTTGTAATGCATGTCTCCATCTACCGTTAACCATGATGTGGTCTATCTGGTTTCTGTCCCAACCATTTGGTGATTCCCATGTTAATTTGTGAATTTCTGTATGTGGGAAAAGTGTTCCTCCAATGACCAGGTTGTTAATGCTACAGAAACTTATTAGTTTAACCCCATTGTCGTTTGCTGTTCTGCTGCCGCATTTCCCCATTGTTCTTTCATTATAAATCCGTCATATATACTGCTAAAGAAAAAGTTAAAGGCCACTTTCAATTTTTAGGTCATTTCAAATTTTTTTTAAAAACCTGAACTCTCAGTCAAAAAACTTTTGTTGCATTTTGTTGCATGCTTAAACAATGTTTGTTAATCTGACAATAAATCAAATCTGTGTTACGTGTGTGTCGTGAAACATTCTACATCCACATATATAAATTAAAAAGGTAAATGTAAAGCCTAACACATAAATTCAATAAAAGGTAAAGAAGAATGGTAAAGAACAGTGCTGTCACAATGACTGTACTCGAGATCCCCCTTTTTCTGCTTCGTCTGCAAATTGTAACGTTTCCACGTTGATAGTAAAGCCTATAGCAGCATACACGCGTTTCCACAAAACAATAAAACGTGTACTGTATTTCTAAATTAATATTAGACAAACATAAAGGTATGTTTTCAGGCACTCGTAAGAAATAAAGAAGTAGAACACTTGGACAACAGAAAAACAACAGACGTGAGTGGCTTACCCAGGGTTCGAACCCCGTACCTTCCGTACGACAACTCCGCCTAGCTATCAAGCGAATCACACTGACCCCACGGCCAGCTAGGTATCCCCAAAAAGGATGCTTTGCTGACTGATACTGGGTCCAGTAAATAGTAGAAGACTTAAGGACAGTAGTATAGAACAGAGGGTAGGTTTCTGGTATTGTATAAACATAAATAACACATAAGGAAGGGAAACCCGAGGCCTGTAAACAGAAACTGATAAATAGTCAGCAAAGCAACCTTTTTGGGGATGCCTAGCTGGCCGTGGGGTCAGTGTGATTCGCTTGATAGCTAGGAGGAGTTGTCGTACGGAAGGTACGGGGTTCGAACCCTGGGTAAGCCACTCACGTCTGTTGTTTTTCTGTTGTCCAAGTGTTCTACTTCTTTATTTCTTACGAGTGCCTGAAAACATACCTTTATGTTTGTCTAATATTAATTTACTGTTTACAGGCCTCGGGTTTCCCTTCCTTATGTGTTATTACTGTATTTCTAAGAAAACCTTGAGCTAGGCACCCTGCGTAATGACCTAAATTAATACTTCCATTAATTTCATTTTATACACTACGTTAACATAAACGGAAGGACAGATGAACTAAGGATAGAGAGAGGGAGGGCTGAAAGCAGGAACGCATGCAACACGAACACGCGTCTCGCGATATACAATTAATGCCACCCTCCCCGCGCGAAAGGCCAGAGGCACTAACTTTTTTTCAAATAGACCGTGATAAAAAACACTTCAACTACGAGAGTTAGGTTTAAAAAACCTGAAAAACGCTTATTAGGAAACGTGACATTATACTGGTTTACGTTTGAAAGCCTGACAGTACAGCAGACACCCTAAAAGTTTGGAAGTGAGGAGGTGGTAACAGCACGACTATCCTAGAAGAAAATACATATTTTGAACGCCGCCACTTAGCTCCCTTAAAACTTATATATTTGGGTTCCTTAGGACTTGCTGACAAAGAATATATTAAGTGTTACGCAAATAGTCTAGGAATTAACAAATTATAGCCAAAAGAAAATAGTGAGGGTGTCAGACAACACCAAAAAATAATCGCACAGTGGCATGTTTTGAAACCACTATTTTACGGGAAATGGGCCACCATGTAAAATCCTATTTGATTGGATAGAAGTAAATGTAAGGCTAAACACGATTAGTCGGGCTACAAATACTAATTCTTTGTTGTTAGGGAAACGTGAGTAGGAGTACTTTTTTTGAAAAGCTGTGTAAACATGGCCCGATTGGTTAGACCCGCCAATATAGTCAATTAAGAGCGTCAGTTCAGGGCCACACTTTAAAATAAACTTACTAAGAAACAGTGCGTTGAGAGCCAGATCATATTTTTCTAAATAAAAGTCTGGGACAGAGGCAGATCGGAATTTGTGCCATTATTCATCGCCAGTCAACGTATCTGTGTATTATTTCCATGAATTGTGGGACTGTGGTCCTAGTTATTGAAGCAGCACCTGGTCTGAGTTTTGCTGAATCCAGAGGCTGACAGCATACTCCTTGGTCCAGATAGCGACCAGTGAGGTGTCTCCAGAATACAGGAAGCAATCGAGCAGAGGAGTCTCTTCCTGCCGCCATCACGAAAGATAAGCTTCTGTGGCCAGAGTAGCTCAACATTATGTGCCCCCTCAAAAATTGACATTTGATTAAACACAGAGGGACAATTTATTGGTTCAAATGACAGGAACTGTGAACTTTTCCCAATACTATTTCCCCGATAATCAAACACTTGAAGTCATGATGAAAAACAACAACCAAGCTTGAACAAAACCAGTATTACCTCATATTACTACTGCACAAATTACACACATAGAATAATAATACTAAACTATGCCAATACAAAGTTCATATATATAAACTGTGTACATACTATTTGTAATTACATTTGATTGTGATTCCTGGTTCACTGTGTAGTTGAATCAGGATACCCATTATTGAAAGAATTAATACATATATTTTTAAACTTAAACACTTGACTCATTTAAGATAGTCTTATAGAGTGTTATATGTGTGTGAGTGTCACAGTGTTGTAAAGTGTTGTGGAATAAATTAAATTGTTTATCTGTCTGTTGTTGTTGTGACTTACACTTCATTTTCATAACCCTAGACATTTAACGTAGTCATCACAATATTCCAGAATAATTCTGACTGAGGTATAAATGTGGTAGCAAGTAAGGTCATCTGTAATACACCACACTTATTAGATACAGATACTTTCACAGCTGATCTCAGTCAGTACACTAAGTCCCCTATAAATATTTATAACATCCCACTTTACCACATATATTGGGGTCCTGTCCGGGATTTTGAATCTTTCCCTATTATAAATATTGGGGGTAATTCACTTCAGGGAATAATAAAAATTAAAAAGGTATCCTTGGGTGAAAATAAATAACGTTGAGCTCTCAGTGCCTGTGGTTGTCATTGGATATTTAGTTAGATATTGTTTACATTTACCTGTTAGAAAATGGCGGACCTGGCCAAATTTCGATCTGCTGCTGTGCAGACTGCTAAAGAGTTAGGAATGGACGGGCAAATTATGATTGCTTATGTCACTGCTGAATGTGACAAATTTATTGAACGCGAAGAAAGAAGATTAGAAAAAGAGGCTGAAAGAAGGTTAGAGGCTGAGGCTAAGAGGTTGCAGATTGAGGCTGAGGCTAAGAGGTTGCAGATTGAGGCTGACAAAGAGGCTAAAGCATTGGAAGCCGAGGAAAGAAGACAGGCTGCAGAAAGGGAAGACAAGCGATTAGCTGCAGAGAGGGAAGCAGAAAAGGAGGAGAAGAGATTACAAAGGGAACATGAGTTACGACTAAGGGAGTTTGAGTTTCAAGGCCATGCTCCTGAAAATGGTGCCAGTCCCTTTGCCTCCGATGCTACTGCTAGTCAGGGAGCCTCAACCTCAGCTATGAACTTTCATTTAGATCATTTTGTTGAGAAAGAAGATGATATCGAGAGCTATCTAAATAGATATGAACTATTAGCTACCACGTATGGGTTAGAAAGAGAAAGGTGGAGCTTAAAGTTATCTCAAGGGCTTCGTGGGGCAGCTTATGAATTTTTTTGCCAAAATGAGCAGAAGTGATCAAGAAAATTATGACATGCTAAAGCAGGCTCTTTTGTTAAGATATGAAAAGAACGCAGAATTTTATAGGAAAAAAATTAGGAATGCTAAACTACTGTCAGGTGAAACCTATCACCAGTTCTCTGCACGGTTAGAGACATACTTGGAGAAATGGACTTCTCTGGGGAAAACCCAAGATCTTAAGGAAATGGTCCTTATAGAACAATTAAGAGAGTCCATGGCTCCAGACCTGAGAAAGTTTCTCATGGAACAAGGTGCAGAGAGGCTGGGTGAGTTACTAAATGTTGCAGAAAGGTATCAAGCAGCTCAGGCAGAGGTAACAGGTAACAAAAGGAAACAGGTAGACAATTATCAGGCACCACAAAACTTTAATGAATTTGATCATAGAGATCAAAACAAAGGTAAGCACCAGTTTGATAGGCCACGAAATGACTATTAAAAAAAACCCACAATTCAATGAAAGGAAATATGATAACAGGAAACCCTTCAGACAGGAAGGAAAATATTGTCAAATATGCAGGATGCATAATCATAATACTAGTGAATGTGGTAGGAAAGTTCCTCCATATCACGCGGCATGCATGATAACAGTGGACAAGGGGAAGAAGAAACTGACAAAGAATCATATAAATCTTCAACATCCCCCCATCTGTGAAGAAGTGACATATAATGGGGCCAAGGTTAGGTGCCTTTACGATTCAGGTTTAGAATATGACTCAGTTATGAGTGCAACCCTAGTGCACCCTGAACAGTATACCACTGAGAAAGTGGAGATACAAGGGGCCGTAAAGGGAATATCCACCATGACACTTCCCGTAGCCGAGATCAATGTAGAGACAAGGTACGTGGAGGGAGTGATTAGAGCAGCCGTATGTGACGACCCTAATTACCCGCTGGTGTTAGGAAGCAAATATGTTTTTCTAGGAAGCCCTGTAAAACCTGTGGTAATGGCCACGCTTCAGGTCAGGTCGACCCTTAGTAGAACGGAGGAGGAACCACCACTAGTTTATTCTCATAAGCAGATGAGAAAGGCCCAGGCAAAAGATAAAACATTAAAACCTTGCTTTGGTAAATTGCCAACAAGCCATGCACACCCTAAGAAAGGACAATTTTATTTGAAGGAGGGACTGCTTTTCAGGAAAGCTAGAGCAGGATCCAAAGAACAGGGACAATTGGTATTACCAACCCCCTACAGAGAAGAAGTGATGGCACAAGCTCATGTTGTACCAGACGGTGGACACCAGAGAAATGGGACTACCCGTCAAAGGACATCAGAAAAATTCTACTGGCCCCAAGTAGCTGTTGATATTGTACAATTTGTGGGGGCCTGTGAAAAATGTAGCAAGGTACAGTCCCCAAGTTGGGAAAATCATAATCAGATGCCAGCCAAGCATTCTGAAACATATGGGCCTAACAATAACAAGGAAAATAACAATAATAAGGTTGACATAGAGGATAGGTATCCACCTTCCCCCCAACAGTGTTCACCAAAAATATTTAGATTCGCAACTCTGAGAAGGGCATCCAGAGAAAATAGAAACTCAGACCAGTCAACCCAGGAACAGTTTGAAGCCGCTGTTAGGGAGCTGGCTGACATTGACATTGAAGATGATCCGCCTAAGTTAAAACCGAAACAAATTGTTAACATAAGAACAGTGGGCAGTGAACGAGTGAGCAATTCGGAAAATGCTCACAGCGCTTCACAATATGGCTATTAACTTAGCCTTATAAGGGCACTGGTGACATTGGTAGTCACCCGACCCTACACCGTCCAAGGGAAAGTATTGATCGGACCCTGGATGGAGATAACCCACACATCTTATAGCAATGCTAAGGGCGAATTGATTTCTGATGCAGAAACTCATTTCCCCACATATTATCTTAATTCACCAGATTGTCGGTAGGCGGAACTATAGTTGATGAATATGGCCTCCATTTGAGTGGCACATTATAGAACATTATAAATTTATTACAAGGGTGTTTCCACATTCAATCACGCCTGAGATCAGACCAATTGTTGGCTGTGAACATTTCGGAGGAGCAGAGTGTCTCCATTGTTGCCTTTTTGAATTGAGGATAGTCCGAGTGTTTATTAAGGCTGATGAGAAATGGTTGGATCCCCTACACAACTCAGATATCACCATATAGATCAACTCCTCATAACGTACAAATTGAGGAACATCTAATATTCTCGGGACATGTCGTTGAGCAGACTCAGAGAAGAAAAATGGTGAATATTGATTGCTAAGCAGTAGTAAGACAAGCCGTAACACTTGCAGCTGTACAGTAACATATCTGAAATGGATTCTTGGATTGCAGAGGTCTGAGGCAATCTTCGTCAGTAGTGCTTACTTTGAATTGACCCACCTGCATTACTCCATGATCAAAATAAAATCAGAGAAACGTTGATGCAGATTTTCTAAGCCGCCATCCGTGCGATGAAAATCAAAGAAATCACCAGGCATAGACATAAATTTCTCTATGTGTATATAGAATTATAGACTGACGTATAACGTCTGTTTTAAGAGGGGAGAATTTGTCGTGAAACATTCTACATCCACATATATAAATTAAAAAGGTAAATGTAAAGCCCAACACATAAATTCAATAAAAGGTAAAGAAGAATGGTAAAGAACAGTGCTGTCACAATGACTGTACTCGAGATCCCCCTTTTTCTGCTTCGTCTGCAAATTGTAACGTTTCCACGTTGATAGTAAAGCCTATAGCAGCATACACGCGTTTCCACAAAACAATAAAACGTGTACTGTATTTCTAAGAAAACCTTGAGCTAGGCACCCTGCGTAATGACCTAAATTAATACTTCCATTAATTTCATTTTATACACTACGTTAACATAAACGGAAGGACAGATGAACTTAGGATAGAGAGAGGGAGGGCTGAAAGCAGGAACGCATGCAACACGAACACGCGTCTCGCGATATACAATTAATGCCACCCTCCCCGCGCGAAAGGCCAGAGGCACTAACTTTTTTTCAAATAGACCGTGATAAAAAACACTACAACTACGAGAGTTAGGTTTAAAAAACCTGAAAAACGCTTATTAGGAAACATGACATTATACTGGTTTACGTTTGAAAGCCTGACAGTACAGCAGACACCCTAAAAGTTTGGAAGTGAGGAGGTGGTAACAGCACGACTATCCTAGAAGAAAATACATATTTTGAACGCCGCCACTTAGCTCCCTTAAAACTTATATATTTGGGTTCCTTAGGACTTGCTGACAAAGAATATATTAAGTGTTACGCAAATAGTCTAGGAATTAACAAATTATAGCCAAAAGAAAATAGTGAGGGTGTCAGACAACACCAAAAAATAATCGCACAGTGGCATGTTTTGAAACCACTATTTTACGGGAAATGGGCCACCATGTAAAATCCTATTTGATTGGATAGAAGTAAATGTAAGGCTAAACACGATTAGTCGGGCTACAAATACTAATTCTTTGTTGTTAGGGAAACGTGAGTAGGAGTACTTTTTTTGAAAAGCTGTGTAAACATGGCCCGATTGGTTAGACCCGCCAATATAGTCAATTAGGAGCGTCAGTTCAGGGCCACACTTTAAAATAAACTTACTAAGAAACAGTGCGTTGAGAGCCAGATCATATTTTTCTAAATAAAAGTCTGGGACAGAGGCAGATCGGAATTTGTGCCATTATTCATCGCCAGTCAACGTATCTGTGTATTATTTCCATGAATTGTGGGACTGTGGTCCTAGTTATTGAAGCAGCACCTGGTCTGAGTTTTGCTGAATCCAGAGGCTGACAGCATACTCCTTGGTCCAGATAGCGACCAATGAGGTGTCTCCAGAACACAGGAAGCAATCGAGCAGAGGAGTCTCTTCCTGCCGCCATCACGAAAGATAAGCTTCTGTGGCCAGAGTAGCTCAACATTATGTGCTCCCTCAAAAATTGACATTTGATTAAACACAGAGGGACAATTTATTGGTTCAAATGACAGGAACTGTGAACTTTTCCCAATACTATTTCCCCGATAATCAAACACTTGAAGTCATGATGAAAAACAACAACCAAGCTTGAACAAAACCAGTATTACCTCATATTACTACTGCACAAATTACACACATAGAATAATAATACTAAACTATGCCAATACAAAGTTCATATATATAAACTGTGTACATACTATTTGTAATTACATTTGATTGTGATTCCTGGTTCACTGTGTAGTTGAATCAGGATACCCATTATTGAAAGAATTAATACATATATTTTTAAACTTAAACACTTGACTCATTTAAGATAGTCTTATAGAGTGTTATATGTGTGTGAGTGTCACAGTGTTGTAAAGTGTTGTGGAATAAATTAAATTGTTTATCTGTCTGTTGTTGTTGTGACTTACACTTCATCATTTTCATAACTCTAGACATTTAACGTAGTCATCACAATATTCCAGAATAATTCTGACTGAGGTATAAATGTGGTAGCAAGTAAGGTCATCTGTAATACACCACACTTATTAGATACAGATACCTTCACAGCTGATCTCAGTCAGTACACTAAGTCCCTTATAAATATTTATAACATCCCACTTTACCACAGTGTGTGTACCTCCAAGGTCAATCAAATGTACGTGGTGGAAAGGGAAATAATGCATGTTTGAAAATGCTTCCTATGGCAAAGCCTGTTGATAACATTGCTGAAATTTGCTTTTCACTTGCAAGTCGTGGCTATAGTGAACACATATCACCCACTTTTCGGAAGGAACGGGCAATGGGTATGTTTGTAACATTTACCATTTTAGCCATGGCTCAGCGAAGACGCTTGACCAATGTTGACAGATGGAGAGCGATGGCATGGCTGCAGGATGATGTAGGGCTGCGAGAAGTTGCTAGGAGATTAGGAGTTGCCCCCTCTGTCATACAAACTCTGCGTGATCGTTATAATGCAACTGGCAGTGTCGCAGAACAATGCAGGTCAGGACGTCCAAGGTCTACCACAAGACGGCAAGACACATTTGTTGTTGTATTGGCTCTCAGACAAAGAACAATCACTGCCAGTGCCATCAGGACGCAACTGCGAGCAGCCACCAACGTAATCGTCAGTGACCAAACCATACGAATCCGACTGAGAGATGCAGATCTGCATGCAAGGCGACCTGTCATCCGACCTGTCTTGGCTCCAGCTCATCGCGCAGCTCGTCTGGCTTTGGCTCGGCGTCATGTGACATGGACAAGGCATCAATGGAGCAGAGTTCTGTTCACAGATGAATCCCGTTTCACCAGATCATTCACAGATGGCAGAAATCGTGTCTGGAGGCGCCCAAGAGAACGCTATCATGATGCCAACGTCCTTGAACATGATCGCTATGGCGGTGGATCAGTAATGGTGTGGGGCGGAATTAGTGTGACCTCCAGAACACCCTTGTATCGAGTGCATGGTACGTTGAATTTTTTGGCCTACAGAAATGACATCTTACAGCCGCTTGCTCTTACGGCACTTCAGGCTCTAGGACCTGATTCTATCCTGCAGGACGACAATGCCCGACCACATAGAGCTGGGGTCGTGAACGACTTCCTAAAACAGCAACATGTCACCCGCTTAGACTGGCCAGCTTACTCTCCTGATCTCAGTCCGATAGAACATGTATGGGATGTGCTAGGACGTAGACTTAGAGAAAATCATCCACCTGCTACTGACCTCAATCAGTTGTTCCTCTTCCTGGAGCAGGAGTGGCAAGCGATCCCACAAATGACTCTAAGAACTCTTGTCTTTTCAATGAGGCAAAGGTGCAGTGAATGCATTCAAGCTCATAATGGACACACTCGATTTTGAATCATGTTAACTTTTGTTTAATGATTCTGAATTTTCAAAAAGGGAGGTAAGACGATTGACATCGATTTCCTTACTAATGAAATCATTTGTTTTTCTTCATTTTAATGTCAATGTAATGTGCAATGAAAACCGTTTATGATATGTGAGTTTCATAATTGTATCTTTATTTTTTTTTTAAACTGCAGATGAATTTGTAAGTGGCCTTTCAATTTTTTTTAGCAGTATATATATGTATATATACTGCTCAAAAAAAGTTAAAGGCCACTTTCAATTTTTAGGTCATTTCAACTAAGCTGTTTTTTTTTAAACCGGAACACTCAGTCAAACAAGTTTTGCTGCATTTTGTTACATGCTTAAACAATGTTTGTAAATCTGACAATAAATCAAATCTGTGTTACGTGTGTGTACCTCCAAGGTCAATCAAATGTACGTGGTGGAAAGGGAAATAATGCATGTTTGAAAATGCTTCCTATGGCAAAGCCTGATGATAACATTGCTGAAATTTGCTTTTCACGTGCAAGTCGTGACTATAGTGAACACATGTCACCCACTTTTCGGAAGGAACGGGCAATGGGTATGTTTGTAACATTTACCATTTTAGCCATATATATATATATATATATATATATATATATATATATATATATATATATATATATATATATATATATATATATATATATATATATATATATATATATATATATATATATATATATATATATATATGGAAAAAGAACAGTTGGGCGACCGCAGCTGAGGCTCAAAAATGTGTGCAAGAGAGACACGAGGGCACTGGACATAAACCGAGCAACCTGGGAGGATGAAGCTGCCGATCGAATGAAGTGGCGATGCTCTCTGCGGCGCCACCTCAGATTAGGCGAAAAGAATGTATCGCGGCAAGCAGAAGAGAGGAGAAAACGTCGAAAGAAACACTACGAAAATAAGCAACTGAGGCCTGTTACCTCAGTGGCTCATTCCCGTAGTCAGTTATGACTGAAGGGGCTATTGTTATTATTATATATAAAACAGGAGTGGGCGAGGGATACAAAGTTTACAACAAACTTAATAAACGCAGTTGTTTACTTGCCAACCTAGAAATACCTATGAGTCTCCCTCATATAGAAGCATAGTCCTCCTATCTGCATCACTGCCAAGAGTAATCTTGAGTGAAGGTTACTACCTTTGTAAAACTCATAATTTTACTCCTCTGTCGAGTTATTCGTGGACCACTACGGCAGAATAGGGTAGACAATCCGCGACAGATATAGATAAGGAAGAGATACGGAGGGCAATTAATGATCGCTTATTAGAGAATGATACTTCAATCGATTAATCATCTAGGCTAAGATTTATGAAATTGGGTATCAAATATGAGACCACCAGGAATGGACGTATGAGAGGATGCATCCGGCGTGTATACAACCAGCGCGCAACAGGAACAATTAGCATTCATACCCTTCAAAATTTGCTGATGGAGACTGAGCACCTACGGGTTTGCCCGGAGTGAAATGATGTCGATTCTCATTAACAATAACAATTTTTTTTTTTTTTCCTTAACCAGCGGCACTTGGGCTTTCAGCCCTTCGGCCCAATGACATGTCATTGCGAGGCTGGGGAACCTGAGGACTTTCCTTCCAACCCGGTCAGGAGCTTCGCTCCTTCCCATCCACAGAGGGTTTATCACAGGAGCCGTTCAGGTTATTCAGTCAAATTTCCGGCCGTAAACATTTCTTCAAACGCTGCCGCCCGGGTTTGAACCATGAACACCTGGTCGCCAGTACAACGCCGAAGCCATTACACCAGCGCGGCTCCCAACAATAACAATAATAATGAGTAAAGTGCGCCTTGCACAGCGACACAGAAGCTATCTCAAACTTTATTGTCGCACCTGTTCGTACCGACGTTGAACGTCTTACTGCTTGCAACGAAAACAGAAAACACGCATATTAGGAGAGGAAAACCTGGTTGTGAAGCAGACGCTTCTAATTATGTGCTGGCGACTGTTTTGTCCGTGAGTTTCTATTGCATTATGTATCTATCGTGTAAGAATGAGTCAAGGCCTTTCAGATGTTTTTGAATCGATATCATTGCATTCCGGGCAATCCCATAAGTGCTCAGTCTCCCTCAGCAAGTGTCAAAGGGTATGACTGCTCATTGTTCGTATAGCGTGCTGATCTTAAACACGCCTGGCCCAGCCCCTCCTACATCCATCCCTGCTACTCTTACGTTTGATGCCAAATTCCAGCTGTCTAAGTCGTTTTGATTAATTCTCATTGCCGCATACTCCTGCATAACCAGGACAGTACATCCACACCAGTCCTCTATGTGTGTTCTCCATTTATGTTGCACCATCCATTTTGGACTTTCCGAAGCATGGACTAAGAGTCTGACACAACTGCACTGGTTGATGAGGTTTCTGGCAGACACATCAGGGCTGCAGCAGCCGCCTGTATATCCATTCTGATGCTGAAGGTTGTTGTCAGAGAAGCTATGCTCTGCGCAGCGAAGACATTGCCCCTTACACTAGCCGCGAAGTCTCATCTTGATTTCTCAAGACGGAGAACATAGCCGTCAGTGTACACTATAGCATCATCATCATCCCCAGCATGATCATTTGTCAGTTGATTAATATCCAGTTCTGCTTTCCAATTGCACCAGTCTCTACATTTGCTGCCAAAGGGGAAGATGAACTTGCTGGTAGTTTGTCCAGTTCCTTCCCGTCTTTTTCCACTCTTCCTCCTTGAATATTTTGTTCAACTGTGGTCACCTGCCAAATCGTTTCCTCTGCCTATGTCATCCATGAAATTGCTCTCTTTAGTCTCGTTCCTTTGATGTCAGCTATGTTACCATGCGACTAAGGAGAGCTGGGTATGAGGCCGGTAACCACATCCTGTAGAAAACTCTTAAAATCACGACAACTTCACCAAACGAAAAAGGCAGTTAGTGTCATTTAAGACAGAAGAAGTTCCTCTATAAGGGCGCAAATGTTGCGATCCAAAAAAAGTAATTAAGTCAAACACAAAAATCCGAATCTTCAATGCTAATGTCGTCAGTCCTATTATATGGCTTTGAAACACGGAGACCAATTAAAACAACAACCAAAAAAAGCTGACTTTCATAAATGGGTGCTCGTGACGAACAGATGAATTGAAGTTATATGACATGATCATTAATATGGAACTGATGACTAGAACCAGATATTTGCCATTGGAACAAGAGATGAGATGAAGACGATGGAGATGGATAGGACACACACTGAGGAAATTTGCTGATAGCATTAACAGGCAGTCCTCCTTCTGAACTCGCCAGGGCAAGTGAGTTAGGAGACCAAGGAACGTATTAAGAAGAGAACTGGGGACAGGCATAAAGGGGACATGGTGTCGCGGTTATCCAAACGTTCTTGCAAGAGCATGTGAATGCTTTGTGATGGCTTCCTACAATGGGATCAGCTGCAGTTGAGGCTCAATGCTCCATTGGGAGCGTACATGATTATATACCTCTGCCCCGTGTAGTTCTCGGGGGAGGGTCTCTGATGAGGTAAAGAAATAATAGGGCTACTGTTCCCTCAGGCATGTCGTACAAGGCAACTAATGTGAGGTTGCGCATGTGACTGACAATCTCATCACGTAAAGCAAATTGCTTCAGAAACCACAACAGCAACAGCATGTGACTACTGAATGCATTCTTCCTGCAATGGAACATAAGAAGCAAGAAGGGAAATAACCATGATGATGATAATATACAACTCTTCCAAGTTCACTTATCGTGCCGTAGGTTCCATTGCCCTTGGTCTCTATAATAACTTGTAAATGGCGTACACTCTTCTAGGTTCAGAGGCACTTCTGTTGTGGGAGATGAGATAACACACATTCTCATATTTGGCGTGACTGGAATGACAGGTGGAGCTGTTTTGGATGCGACCCTGGGATGTGCTTGGTTCAAAGTCAGCGGCTTCACTAGAGCTAATCATGGTGTCATGTACGAAGAACTCCTTGCTAAAGGTGATTTTTTTTTTTTACATAAGCGATTTTGTTTATCTCTTGTTTTGATTCGCGCATACATAGAAGATGAGTCCGGCTCGTTAAGCGGCTAGAGCTTTCTTCTCGTGGCACAGTCACCGGGTTTCCGGGGTCGAAACTTAGTAGCGTTACGCTTCAGTCTACCAAGCTGTAAATGGGTCCATGACTCTGCTCTTTATTTAGGAAAGGCAACGTCGATGAAGAAGGTAACGGTCACCCAACCTCATAAAACGTCTCTAACATTTCACTCCCGTACGGCACTTTCGTCTATGGGACTATTTTTTACCTTTTTTAATACACAAATGATCTGACACTGAAAAGAATTTTAAAATGTGTCAAATTATTTTCTTCTTAAAGCCTAGAGTAGCACTCCGTGAGCACATTACTTACTTGCCCTGTTCTGTTGATACCTCACGAGCTAAATATTGCTATTCTGTCGATACCGCGAGAGCTAAATATTGCTATTCTGTCGATACCGCGAGAGCTAAATATTGCTATTCTGTCGATACCGCGAGAGCTAAATATTGCAATTCTGTCGATAACCCACTAGGTAAACGTTGCTGTTTTGACGACACATCACCAGCAAAATTTTCCTGCGCTCTGTAGATATCTCACTAGATAAATGACGCTCTATTTAGTATTTATCTCACTAATAAATTTTGTGTTGTTCTGCTGTTATCTCACTAACTAAATTGTGTTCTATTCTGCCGTTATCTCACTAGTAAATTGTGCTCTGTTCTGCCGTTATCTCACTAGTAAATTGTGCTCTGTTCTGCCGTTATCTCACTAGTAAACTGTGCTCTGTCTGCCATTATCTCACTTGCAAATTGTGCTCCGTTCTACCGTTATCACTAAATTAAATTGTGCTCTGTTCTGCCATTATCTTACTAGTAAATTGTGCTCTGTTCTACCGTTATCTCACTAGTAAATCGTGCTATGTTCTGCCATTATCTCACTAGTAAATTGTGCTCTGTTCTGCCATTATCTCACTAGTAAATCGTGCTCTGTTCTGCCATTATCTCACTAGTAAATTGTGCTCTGTTCTGCCGTTATCTCACTAGTAAATTGTGCTCTGTTCTGCCGTTATCTCACTAGTAAATTGTGCTCTGTTCTGCCATTATCTCATTAGTAAATCGTGCTCTGTTCTGCCATTATCTCACTAGTAAATTGTGCTTTGTTCTGCCATTATCTCACTAGTAAATTGTGCTCTCTTCTACCGTTATCTCACTAAATTGTGCTCTGTTCTGTCATTATCTCACTAGTAAGATGTGCTCTGTTCTACCGTTATCTCACTAAATAGTGCTCAGTTCTGCCGTTATCTCACTAGTAAATTGTGCTCTGTTCTGCCATTATCTCATTAGTAAATTGTGTTCTGTTCTACCGTTATCTCACTTGTAAATTGTGCTCTGTTCTGCCATTATCTCACTAACTCAATTGTGCTCTGTTCTGCTATTATTTCACTAACTAAATTGTGCTCTGTTCTGCCATTCTCTTACTAGTTAAAACTGTGCTCTGATCCGTCATTATCTCACTAGTAAATTGTGCTCTGTACTGCCATTATCTCACTAACTAAATTATGCTCTGTTTTACCGTTATCTCACTAGTAAAATGTGCAGTTCTGCCATTTTTTCACTAACTAAATTGTGTTCTGTTCTGCCATTATCTCACTAATAAATTGTGCTCTGTTCTGCCGTCATCGCACTAGTAAATTGTGCTGTGTTCTGCCATTATCGCACTAACTAAATTGTGCTCTGTTCTACCGTTATCTCACTAGTAAATTGTGCTGTTCTGCCATTATTTCACTAACTAAATTGTGCTTTGTTCTGCCATTATCTTCCTAATACATTGTGCTATGTTCTACAGTTATCTCACTAGTAAATTGTGCTGTGTTCTGCCATTATCGCACTAACTCAACTGTGCTCTGTTCTGCTATTATTTCACTAACTAAATTGTGCTCTGTTCTGCCATTCTCTTACTAGTTAAAATTGTGCTCTGATCTGCCATTATCTCACTAGTAAATTGTGCTGTTCTGTCATTATTTCACTAACTAAATTGTCACTGTAATAAGTACCCACTGTCTGATTTCAATGCTTGCTATTAACACTAGTCAGTTATTTGAGAGTCAGTTCTTTACATCATTCCCCAGGGAAATTCTTGTTATTGTGGTGGGTGGAATTGTGATGAACTATCAATAGCCCTTAGTAAGGGACTTAACTGGCAAGCCTGTCTGATACTGTTGGCTCCAGAATATACAATGTCATCAACTGGTTGCCTCCTGTATGAAGATACTGATTTTGGGCTTCACTGGTTATTGATGGGCCCTCACTGCCCACAGGTTCTTTCTTTTCCAGGTGTTCTGCAACACTCTGGACTGGCAATAAAACCCTGGAATGAGAAGGAAAAGTTCCTCCCCTATAGAGCCTGTTTATAACAATTCCACAACTAATCGATAATAATCTTACCTGGGGTCAGCCATGTGTGCTGACCATGTGCACCAGACTCTAAGTTTCCTTGACTACACTCATTCCTGTGTTTTTATTCTTTTGCCCATATGGCATCAAAGCCACTGTTCCTTAAGCATTGATTGTCTTCCATATAATCAGCAGGGGTGTACAAATATATCTTGTGACCTGTTAATTTCTTCTTTCAAACATTCTATGCATGGTTTCACATGTTCTTTGAACACTGTGTCACTCCAGAAGCCACTATCAATTTATTTTCTCCTGGACTTAACAGTCACAAAATTTGATGGCAAATCTACAAACACATTTATTTTTCACTTCCCAATAAGGTCGTCGTAACCTCTCCCAATTGGCAGTATCGAAATAAAATAGGGCGGCACACACAGCCTGTGGCCTACATGTCAATATATTACAAATAAACTTATTTGTCTTACCCCAAGTAAAGAATAATAACACATGCACAAGCTTGACTAGCAGTAAATAGGTTTTCAGACTGCTTTATCGTCCAGAAGGCAAAAGCTTGGTCACAAGGCTTTCCCACTGATCTCAACTTGGCAGTGAATGTTAGTTTTTTTCAAATGGCGGTTCAAACTACAATGGCCTGATTTTTCAAGTAGTTGTAATTTTTTTTACCCTACCCCTAACCAATCAGAAGTCGAGTAAAAAAATTTAACTATTTTTGGATTATAACTGGAGCGATTCTAAGTGTGTTCGTTCGTCTGATTACATTTGGGTATGTTATATCTCCGTTATTTATGGACCGATTTCAAATATCAAAAGTGATAATTAAACGGCCAATTTACCTCTATCGTTTTATTTAATTTTCCTTTGGTTATTCCTTAACAGTTTCATCTGGGTAATTTTTTTGTAATTAATTGTAGGTCTACCCTGATCTAAAATATCAGTAAATTAAATTTTTTTAAGTCAAGATAATTTTATTAAGTGGGAATCTTTAGGTTAATATATTAATCAATATCAGCGCTATAATTCAAGATATCCCTTTCATTCTAATTCCCTTTAGTTATTGAGAAATAAATTATTTAATTTTGGTCAAAAACACAGAATCGGCATTTTGCCCCACTAACAATTTTTTTTCTTGACTCTACAAAAACGAGGTACCAATTTGATTGGTTGTTAATTTTTCTACGTCCTTCGATAATTATTAGGGTGGGTGTGTGTGTGTGTGTGTGTGTGTGTGTGTGTGTGTGTGTGTGTGTGTGTGTGTATGGGGGTAGTAACTTTTAACCTGTGGTAGTAGAAAAATTCAAATTCTCTAGTTAAATTTTTAGCGGTAAATGGACTTTGCCCCTCAGACAAATTTCAAATATTGTAGTTATTTATAGATTTAAAATACAATAGTTAGTTTATGAGCGGGGAATTTGAGCGTGGTGTCATACAGATGTAACATTTTACGACAGACATGTACAACTCAATTCCATATTCTACTTGTTATGATGAGAGACATCCTTCATTGAACTGAGCGATTATAAGATCTTCACTGAACTGTCGGAGGAAAAACATTACAGTGAACTTGAATACCTTGTAACAGTGCTCAGTGAAGTGCTACCCAGGTATATAACATTTCAGGAACTGACTACTTGAGTATAGGGAAGGCAAAGGCAACGAGAAGGGACCTGGTCACTGTCGTATATTTTCGATAGGGTAACTGCTACAGAGTATCATTTTGGTCCTTCAATGTACTGCTACATAGAGTATAGAACATCTTCAGTGAAGCTACAAGGGGGAGTAAGGTAAAAAATAGAATTTCAGTGAAATGGTAAAGGTATATAAATCTGTCGGTGAACTGCTACAAGAGTATATAACATCTTCAGTGAAGTGCTACCAGAGTATATAACATCTTCATGAATATGTACAAGATATATTTAACCATCTTCACATATAACTGCTACACAGATAAGTGACGACGATCTTCAGTGACTGCACAAGACGTAAAAACATATATCTATGAAATATGGATCTTTTTAAACAAGCTGATCAGCCAAAGTAGATACAAGATTATGTAAACATTTTCATTGATCATAAAAAAGAGACTTAACATCGTGAAATGCTTGAATATCATAATCATCTTACGGTGAAACACAGAGTATATAATTATCTTCAGTGAACTGCTCAAGGTGTAAACCTTTCAGTGAACTGCTACAAGAGTATATAACATCTTCAGTGAACTGCTACAAGAGTATATAACATCTTCAGTGAACTGCTACAAGAGTATATAACATCTTCAGTGAACTGCTACAAGAGTATATAACATCTTCAGTGAACTGCTACAAGAGTATATAACATCTTCAGTGAAAACGAGACAGAGTATATATTATATACCCTACTAATCTGCTACAAGAGTAAAAAACATTGCTTCAGTGAACTGCTACAAAGTTATAACATCAAGTGAACTTCTTCATCCCTGTTATAACTCTTCAGCTCTGCTACAAGAGTATATAACACAGTGAACAAGCTACACTCCTATATAACATCTTTGTGAACTGCTACAACGAGTATAAATACATCTGGAACAATGTTACAGAGTATCTCACAGACATCCCCAGTGAACTGCTACATTAGAGTTATAAATCTTCAAGCAGGCGTTCTGCAAAGACTAATCGATCAAATTGAGTGGGAAACGCTTGTTCACGGTCAAAATAGGATGCTGATGAATGTCACTTCATTTTAGTCCAGTTGGAAAATACTTATGATATCAAAAATTGTTCACCTTTGGGGTTTAATGCCTTTTTTGGAATCTTAATCGTTATTTCTTATTCTTTGTCAGGTACATGTTAAATCGGTGGATATAAAAACCTTCACAACACAATGGTCGTTATGAAAGGGTATTGACACAATTATTTCTCCTCGCCACCCCACTGGCGAGAGTATGAATGAGCTTGAGATAGAAAGGATATTCTATGCCAGTATCATTTATTCTTAATATTACTTTTGGGCCGGTAACTCTGTCTTTTCCTGGGTGTAGTAAAACACGAGGCCAGAAACAGGTCACTTGGGAAAACCCAACGGATGGTAGATTATATTCAGAATGTTTTTAAGTAACAAGTTCTTTCTTATTGAAAGCCAATGGCAAGTTTTAGGGTTTTTCCCGAATAAGTGTTAGGGAAGATCATCTGTTCGCCCAATGGGCTGGAGTGGGCCAATTTGAGACGCCACTTGGTGAAAAGCTTCAACGATCCCAGGACTAAGGATACTAGATTTGCCAAAACTATAAACTTAACCCTTGCGAAAATACATGTATTTATTGAAGAATAAATAAGTTATCAAGAACAACGTGGCATGCCCCAAAACTGAGACAACATTATCAAATTGATTTTAAATCTTGTAATTCCAAAAGAATTCAAGTCCAGCATTAATTCTTGCGCCCAAGACTAAGGGCGTTTTCCGGTGCGGCCGAACTACTTGGTTACTGATCACAAATGGTATTGAGCCTGCACGCTCAAGCTTAAACTGGAGGATGAAACTATAATCAAATACAGATGTTCTCATGTTAAGATTCAAAGAGACAAATTTGAAGATCCAGAAATCGCGGGAATCTTTGAGGCAACTGTTGCCACCACAAAATTCGCAGCTCTCAACTTTTTGAACACGAAAAGATAATCAATCAATCACAGAGAACATGCAAAGACGTGCTCATTGAATCAGCAAAGAAATAATTGGTTCAAAAGAAAGAAAATAGGAACTACAAACCATGGTATTTGTACAGATAACACGCAAGTTATATCTACTGCAGGAGTAACACGCGGGAAATGAAAAAGGTTACCAGAAAGAGGTTCCCAAGCAGCATGGCAGGTACAGTGTGGTGAATAAAAATCATTAATCTGAAAATGAAACAGGCCAAAGAAAAATGTTCTAGCTGTTCAATGTGAGTCCATTGTACGGGTAATAAAAGGTAACAGCAAGATGACTTTTGACACATTAATTAGACTTATCATTGAAACCCCAACATGCCCAGGGTAACTGTCATAGAAGATAGCCGTATGGGGCTCTGCTCAATGAAACAACAGCTGTAATGAGGAAGGTCCAGAATATTGTAAAGAATGGTGGTATAACAGTAAACTTGACACTGACTTAGGCATATTAAAAACTTAAGTGCGAAAACCAGAGAACTCGGATTGCAAGCAAATACTACGGGAAGAAGTGGAAGAGGCTGTATGTTCGATGTCAAGGAGGGAAGTCACCGGGTGTGGATAAATATACCAGCAGAGCTTTTGAAATATGGAGGACCAGATATTCCTAAAAATCATGACAACAATTTGCCAGAAAGATATGGAGTACGAAAAAAATGGCCAAAAGAATGGACGCAGTCATTAGTAATACCGCTTCCAAAGAAAAGAAATCTAAAAATGTGCAAGAACTACAGAACCATTAGCCTTATTAGTCATCCAAGTAAGGTGATGTTAAAGATACTTTTGAACAGAATAAAACAGAAATCAGAAGAAATCTTGTCAGAACAGGCTGGCCTTCTCAACCTCATGGCAAATGTTATGGTACTATCTGTACCGATTTTTAAAAATAATGGCTTTTATAATGACCTTGACTGTTCCACTGAGGAGTTTCTAAGACAAACTGAAGTACTCAGAACAAATCTTCAATATTAGATTACTGATCGAAAAACATCCAGCATCAACATGATTTATACCATAACTTCATCGATTTCACAAAAGCCTTCGATCGAGTCTGGCATGAAGGCTTATGGCAAATAATGAGAAAATTCAATTTTGATACCAACATCATAGATATCATTGAAGCACTATACAAGGACGCAAGCAGTGCTGTTTTTGCAAGCAACGACATTGGAGAATTTTTCAAAATAACTGTAGGAGTTCGCCAGGGATGTATCCTGTCACCAGTGCTCTTTAATATATATCTAGAACATATTATGCAGGAGGCTCTCTACGATTATAAATCAATCATATCGATTGGAGGCCGACCTCTGTGTAATCTACGTTTTGCTGATGATATTGATCTGATAGCTGGAACAGAATCAGAACTTCAAGACCTTATGTTACGTGCAGTCTTTGATATCTTACAATATTATACATAGATAAATACATTTTACTGCGATTTATTCGTTGTTTGGGTAATAATAGATTGTTCTTGCTTCAGAATATCTATGGCCTGAATTTATGTGTATTGTTTGTCTGAGTAGGACAAGTCTGTCTTATATCTGTATATCTTTACATATCTAAGTCGAACTATATGTTCTGTTGTCTCTAGAGAGGTCAAAGGCTATTCGGCGGATGTGTCGCTTGAGTGGTGTGATTGGGCTTCGTCCTGATAGGGACTGTGTGTGTTTTTGCTATGTCGGCTTGATGCCTTGAAAAAGTGATCTCAGTGGTTTTGGGGAAAGTGATAGTCGTCTAGACCTATCGTGTATGCTTTACCCCAGTGTTTATTCATCTTGCCAAGGAATGGCAGTTTCATATTCCCTCTACCAAGGTAATCAAAGATACTCTTATGAACTCTCGATCGAAGCCACCATTGTCGATAATTACGATTTGAATGTTTAAGAGAATATATTTGACTCGATGAAAAACGACTTCGATTCCTAGCAGCACTATATTCTGTAGAATGCAGTCTATTGTTCATGACCAAATCTACAGAGCAACGAAATGTTGTATGAATGACTAACTTTAGAACAGATTCATTATCTGTATTCAAACGTGAGTGACAGTTCACGAGTGGAGCCATCTTGGAACCAAAACATGTAGGACTTTCAAGAAGAGAAAAGGGATGCCCGTATTATCGCTTGATCAGTCCAGAGATCACTGCTACACATGAGAACCCATTGTTAGCGGTTCAATATTATTATATGGAAAAATATGTGCTGAACATTATGTTGAAGAATCGTTGCTAAACGAGATTAGGTTTAGAAGTCATCTGAAATATTGTTTACAAGCTGACGTGCTCAGTCAGTGACGTCAGATGATATATGTATGGGCGATACTGAGTGCTTGGCTATTGACAGTCCATTATACCATTATTCTACATGAGTGCCCATGTAACATTGCAAGACCATTTGTCCACTGTACTATGATGTATTATGGCAACCTGTGATTTGTCACTATCTGTGCTGTCGAGTGTGTACGTCCAATTAAACTTTAGAAAAGGTACACAGTCGTTGGTGTCGATGACTTCCGGTCATACATGAGTGTGAGAAGAGAACATTTGTCAACAACACGAACCCTTATCATCATTCGCACATTATACACTCCATCCATGTCTACACAACACTGCGTAGGTCAAGTTGACATTCCATACACTACAGTGGGGCAGGCAACACCATAGGGATCTTGTCAACTGATGATGATAGACGCCTGTCTTCCCGCCTAGGAGTGTTCTGGTGTACTTTATCAACATATATTATATCCAACTAAATATCAACTTTATCAACTGGTGGACCAGCTTTCTGGGTTTGACCTCGCAGAAATTCAGAAGTCAACAGATTACCGATACCAGACCGTTTCCTGTGGCTGATACGACACACTTGCAGTATTGGTTTGCTCTTTGTCAACGCTTCGTCACGTGACCTGTCAAGTGAATGCAGTATGTAGGTCAGCGTTGTTGACATTTTTTACATTAGACATTATAGAGTTTCACAGAACAGTTGGATCAATTCTTGTCAGTGTTAACAGAAAGACAGTATTTGTGAACTAAGAAGTCCTGGTTTCATCGATGGATCTTCTTGTTTGCCATATATGAACTTTAATATTTAAGGCCAGAATGTTTAATTGAATAAAGTGGCAGTTTGTTTGTTTTCATGAAAAATAACTTTGCCATTACTGTAAGACTGAGCCTATTTTGCAACACATACTATCATACACATAATTTATATATATTTATGTTTACATGTTATTTGTTTGTATAGTATGTTAGTTTCTATGTCAGCGGGTTGTGTTTAAGGTTGGGCGGCGTCCTCACAACAGAGTATCCCACGTCATAGAGGGTCCGTTGTGGGCGTTTTCTATAGGTGCAATTTTCTTGATTGAAAATTTGCTGCGACAACTGTTGCTTTTGTGTTAGCTGTGAAGTCTGTAATTATTGTTATTTTTGTAATATTTCTTTGTTCTTTAGTTTTGTTTTGATTTGTTTGTAATTTGTTGGTCTAACCTTTTCTATCTTTCAGTTCTATTCATAATTTATATTCATATATTGTGACGTCATTTGTGTTGTTATTCTTTGCAGATTCAGTGATTATCTTCATTGATTTCCCTATTTGATTTATTTTGATTTCTGCAAACGTTCTTGTATTGTCAGTCCTATTTGTACTTTATGTATTCTGTTGGTTGACATATGTTTTATATGGGTATATTTCATAAGACACAATTGCCTGTGCACTGCACTTGGATTATGGTATAGACCAGTACCTGATTATTATTACTATTATACAAGACCTTATTAAAGGCTTGTGACCCACAGATATTGGGATAGTATACTGATTAATCAGGTCATTGAGAACTTGGGGTATTATTATTGATTCAGGTGATTAGTATTATTGTTAGGCATCATGTCTACTTTAGATTATTTCATTACACAAGGGAAAGCTCTTGATAAGACTGGTCAACAATTAGAACAATGGGCAGTTGCTCAATATGACAAAGCATTAGCTGCAGAAGAGAAAAGATTAGCTGCAGAAGAGAAAAGATTAGCTGCAGAAGAAAGAAAAGCTATGGCGGAAGAGAAAAAGATTAGAAAAAGAAGCTGAGGCTGCTGCTGAACAAAAGAAATTGCAGATGCAGGTAGAGGAAAGGAGATTTGAAGCTGAACAAAAAAAATTGGAAAGAGAAGCTGCGGCTGAACAAAAAAGATTAGACAGTGAAGCTGAACAAAAAAGATTAGACAGGGAAGCTGAACAAAAAAGATTAGACAGGGAAGCTGAACAAAAAAAAATGGAAAGAGAAGCTGCGGCTGAACAAAAAAGATTAGACAGTGAAGCTGAACAAAAAAAATTGGAAAGAGAAGCTGCGGCTGAACAAAAAAGATTAGACAGGGAGGCTGAACAAAAAAGATTAGATGCTGAAGAGAAAAAAGCAATAAGAGAACATGAATTTGAGTTGGAGAAATTGAGATTGACAAGTATGAGTAATGTTAATCAGGCATCTAGTGGTAATGGTAAACCTTCTACTTACAAGGTTAAGGTTCCACCGTTCAATCAGTCCAGTGACGATATTACATTCTGGCTGGATAGATTTGAACGTTCTTGTCGTACACATAATGTGGATAAATCACAATACGCTAATCAATTATCAGAAAACTTGAAAGGTGAATCTTTGACTAGATTATGCCTTGTAGGAGAAGCAGATAAGGATAATTATGATGTCATTAGGGCGGCTTTGATAAAAAAATATCAGCTAAGTGAGGAAGGCTATCGCCTTTTATTTAAGACGATGGTACCTGAGACGGGGGTAGAATTCTCAGAATTCACTGCAAAGGCACGTCTCACAGTTGATCGTTGGATTGAGCTTTCCAAAACAGAAAAAAAACGTATGAAGGACTTATGGATTTGTTGCTCAGAGATAAGATTATGTCATGTGTGAACAAACCTTTCCTTGAATTTATACATGAGCGTAAACCTAAATCTCTAAAAGAAATGGAAGAATATTGTTCCCAATATGTCACTGCACACCCCGACGTGACTTTTGGCAACACTAAGATTAAGGAGAGTATGCCAGTTGCTTCAGCAACACCATACAATCCCAATTATTCACACAGATTTCAGGGACCTCAAAACAGATTTGATAAAAAAGGTAACCATAATAGTTATCAAAACCAAGGTAACCAATCATTTCAGGGTTCTTCTTCAAAGAACTGGAGACGACCTGATAGCTCTCGACACAGGGGTGGTCATAATTATAGGAATTTCCGTAGAGGAAGTAATTATAGAAACTATCAGGGTTATCCGTCTTGGAGTCAACAAGATCATAATTACAGAGATACTCATTATAATGAATATGATAATGGTAACCAAGGGTACTATGACTCAAACCCAAATAGGGGTTACAATAGAGGTAACAATAACTACAGAGGTGATAATAACCGAGGTAGATCTCAATACAAAAGACATAAACCACATTTTCAGGCAAACTCTGCACAACAAGAGTCCCATGAAGCCTATAAACAGAGTAAAGATAATAATGATGCTAGTAATATGGCATGTGCCGCTTTTGATTTTGGGAGAGCATCTCAGTGCCCCCAATGCAAAACGTTATTTGAGCCAACCACAGTGACTACTTTAAGCTGTGGCCATCCTCTTCCTGCTCTTCCAGCATCAGTCGCGCATGATGGAAGAGGGTCTCTTGTCTTACATAAGGGTTTAGTGAATAACAATCCAGTCTCTGTGCTATTTGATTCTGGATGCACCACAATTGGTGTTAGGCAGTCACTCGTAGATCCTTCCCGTGCCACTGGACAAGTAGTCAAATGTGTAACATTTGGCGGCACATTAGAGAAATACTCTACCGCTATCATTAGGATTGCTACTCCTTTCTTTACAGGAGATGTACACGCATGTCTTCTTCCGAATCCGATCGCTGACCTCATCATCGGTCGCATTCATGGAGTCAAGGAATGCACTCCGCAACAAATTTCCACGTGGGAAAGGCAAAACATGCAGATTGCTAACGCTGTAGTCACTAGAGCTCAGGCTCTTAATGTGCCTCAAACTTCATCTACTGAAGATAATGAAGTGCATAACCAAGATAATCCCTTGGTAATTTCTCGTGACTCGTTTATAAAACAGCAAGAAGATGATCCCACTCTGAAGAAATTCTTCATTCTTGCAACTAAAGGTGATCCGAATAAGGACACAAGTCGTAAATCGTGGATTACAAAGAAGAATGGCGTACTTGTACGTATGGTTCAAGACTCCATTACGTCAAGTCATTCTCAAATCCTGGTTCCCAAGAATTTGAGAGTTAAAATTTTGCAGCACGCTCACGACTCAGTGTGCTGGACACATGGGTTTTTCCCGTACTAAGTCAAGAGTCCTTGCGGCTTTCTTTTGGCCATTGGTAAACAAGGATCGCCCTATGTCGTTGCTTCACGATCTCATAACATCTGACAATATTGACGATGACACAAAGTCATCCTACGAATATGTCATCGCGTTGAGACAAAAGATTATCGAAGCATGCAAATTAGCAACTTCTTCTTCTGAATTTGCGAAACAGAAGGCAAGGCAATTTGCCAATAAGAAGAGATGCTTACGACAACTTTGTCCTGGTGACAAAGCATTTGTATTACTACCTTGTAGGGAAAACAGATTACTTATTTCTTGGAAAGGTCCGTACGATATAATATCGAAAATTTCCGATGTCGACTATATTGTCGATATTGATGGGAAGCATAAAACCTTCCACATCAATATGCTTACTGAATTCCATGAACGTCCGGATTATTTGCAACCCATTTTCCAAGCAACGGACAATTCTCCAGTACCACATGGTCATTACTCATCACTGTCCGTGATACAGGATGAGGAAACAAGTTTTTCAGATGTAAATCTTCCTCTTCCAATGATCCCACTTCATTCCAGTGAATCATGGAAGAACGTTACTGTCTCTCCTGATTTGTCTCTAGGAGAACAGCGACAAGTTTCAACTATGTTGCAAACATTTCAGGATGTACTCACTGACATCCCTGGACAAACTAATGTCATTCAACATGACATTGTGCTAACTGACCATACTCCTATTAGGGTTAGACCTTATCCTATACCTATACATTTCCAAGCACAGGTCGAGAAAGAGTTGGATGTGATGATAGATTTGAAAATAATCGAACCATCCACCTCTGCGTATTCTTCACCGATGGTTATTGTGCGTAAAAAAGACAATAACATACGTCTTTGCGTTGACTATCGAAAATTGAATCAAGTAACGAAGTTCGATGCCGAACCTATGCCTTTACTGGAAGAGCTACTTACTCGACTCTCCAAATCTCATTTTTTCACTAAACTTGATTTGTCTAAGGGATATTGGCAAGTTCCTTTATCTGAACGCGCCAAACCTCTCACGGCTTTTTCAACACCTAGAGGTTTGTTCCAATGGAATTTTATGCCTTTCGGTCTTATGAACGCACCAGCTACGTTCGTACGCATGATGCGCCGAATCCTATCTTATCGGTCAGATGTCATTGCATATCTAGACGACATCTGTCTTTTCAGCGATACTTGGGAAGATCACTATTCAGGGTTAGATGAATTGCTGTCTACTTTGCGTGAGCACAACCTGACAGCGAAACCCTCTAAAGCCTATATTGGTTTTAGCGAAATTTCTTTCCTAGGCCACCGAGTTGGTCATGGTTTCCTAAAGACAGAGGACCATAATACTAGTAAGATACTTAACATCTCAATCCCTAAGACTAAAAAACAGGTGAGAAGTCTGTTAGGTCTTATTCAATTTTATGGCAGATTCATTCAGAATCTATCCTCTATCATGGCACCTCTCTCAACACTTCTAAAGAAAGGTTCGCCTAATGTGGTCCACTGGTCTCAGGAATGCCAATGCTCTCTGGATAAGATTAAAACACTGTTTTCAACACCACCTATTTTAGTGCTACCCACTAAAGATAAGACATTCGTTCTTCGTAGTGACGCTTCATCCACTGGGATTGGAGCGGCACTAATGCAAGAGTACTCTGGAACTCTGCATCCTGTAATGTATATTTCCAGAAAACTAAATGCGGCAGAAAGGAATTATTCGGTTTTAGACCGTGAGCTATTAGCTATGGTTTGGTCGATCCTCAAACTACAGAGATTCCTTCTAGGCGCACATTTCATAGTAGAAACAGACCAAAAAGCTCTTACTGCTATACAGAGTAAGAATTTGAAGAGCTCGAGGTCTACTCGATATGCAATTGCTCTTCAACCTTTTCATTTCTCTGTGCGAGCTATTCGGGGATCAGATAATGTGATGGCAGACATTCTGTCAAGATGCCCACATGATTCCACATAACTATTAGGGCTTAGACTTCTTGATATGTCTAGTTCTATAGTAGTTCCTTATCTATATCATGATAGATACACATTTGTAATTTAATAATATAATGATTGTATCACTACATAGCGGTTCATGTATGTTTATTCACCGCTGTGCTTTGATGATTTTTTCTTCATAAATCATAAATTTAAGATATCTAATACGTAGTGATGATATGAATTTTTTAGGCATTGTGTAATTGCCAGAATTGTATTATACTTTGATGACACCTTCCTGGAAAAATATACTTGCAGAGAAATAATTTCTCTCAGTTTATGAGACACATTCTCACCAGTCGCTCCATAAGTCGACTTAGCCTCATATTAGGCGTTATAGGTATTCCTGATATTTTCATCTGCGCATTATTCATGCGTTGTGAGCCTATTGTACGTTGCTCCTAGATGTATTTCAAAAAAAAAAAAAAAAATGTTCCATTTTTTTTTTTCCCGGGAGGTGTGGTAAGACTGTTACGTGCAGTCTTTGATATCTTACAATATTATACATAGGTAATTTTTTAGTGCTTAAGGGAAAGTCATTATTGAGTTACTTCCCTTGAACTCCGCGGATAAATACATTTTACTGCGATTTATTCGTTGTTTGGGTAATAATAGATTGTTCTTGCTTCAGAATATCTATGGCCTGAATTTATGTGTATTGTTTGTCTGAGTAGGACAAGTCTGTCTTATATCTGTATATCTTTACATATCTAAGTCGAACTATATGTTCTGTTGTCTCTAGAGAGGTCAAAGGCTATTCGGCGGATGTGTCGCTTCAGTGGTGTGATTTGGCTTCGTCCTGATAGGGACTGTGTGTGTTTTGCTATGTCGGCTTGATGCCTTGAAAAAGTGATCTCAGTGGTTTTGGGGAAAGTGATAGTCGTCTAGACCTATCGTGTATGCTTTACCCCAGTGTTTATTCATCTTGCCAAGGAATGGCAGTTTCATATTCCCTCTACCAAGGTAATCAAAGATACTCTTATGAACTCTCGATCGAAGCCACCATTGTCGATAATTACGATTTGAATGTTTAAGAGAATATATTTGACTCGATGAAAAACGACTTCGATTCCTAGCAGCACTATATTCTGTAGAATGCAGTCTATTGTTCATGACCAAATCTACAGAGCAACGAAATGTTGTATGAATGACTAACTTTAGAACAGATTCATTATCTGTATTCAAACGTGAGTGACAGTTCACGAGTGGAGCCATCTTGGAACCAAAACATGTAGGACTTTCAAGAAGAGAAAAGGGATGCCCGTATTATCGCTTGATCAGTCCAGAGATCACTGCTACACATGAGAACCCATTGTTAGCGGTTCAATATTATTATATGGAAAAATATGTGCTGAACATTATGTTGAAGAATCGTTGCTAAACGAGATTAGGTTTAGAAGTCATCTGAAATATTGTTTACAAGCTGACGTGCTCAGTCAGTGACGTCAGATGATATATGTATGGGCGATACTGAGTGCTTGGCTATTGACAGTCCATTATACCATTATTCTACATGAGTGCCCATGTAACATTGCAAGACCATTTGTCCACTGTACTATGATGTATTATGGCAACCTGTGATTTGTCACTATCTGTGCTGTCGAGTGTGTACGTCCAATTAAACTTTAGAAAAGGTACACAGTCGTTGGTGTCGATGACTTCCGGTCATACATGAGTGTGAGAAGAGAACATTTGTCAACAACACGAACCCTTATCATCATTCGCACATTATACACTCCATCCATGTCTACACAACACTGCGTAGGTCAAGTTGACATTCCATACACTACAGTGGGGCAGGCAACACCATAGGGATCTTGTCAACTGATGATGATAGACGCCTGTCTTCCCGCCTAGGAGTGTTCTGGTGTACTTTATCAACATATATTATATCCAACTAAATATCAACTTTATCAGGATGCAACTTTGGTTGAAAGTTAGACAGTAACTGTATTGTTTCCCTTATATGTACACTCCCGAAAATAGTAACACCTACCAAAGAAGAATGCGCAAATTACGGTGAGCACAAAAATATATTTATAGAATGTGTAATCCCGTATACACACATTGGGATCCTCGCTGCTGCTACGTAGTTCGTGGACTGTGGTGATGCACAGTGGTTTTTTTTTAAATAATACTTTTGAATAAGTAAAATTACGGTTAGGTATTGGTGCTTTTGAATTTAATTCCCGTCTTATGACGGGCTTTTACAGAAACCAGAGTTGCAAGTTTTCGTGCTCTAGTGTAGGCTTTCTCACGATGGTCGTCTGCAGTCGTGGCTCCTTGCTCCATCCGGAGTGAAAAATGTGATGATGGTAGTGTTGTTGATGATGGTGATGATGATATTTCGATGGAATGAGATAAACTGAGAGTGCCATTATCATTTGACAGGGCGTTAATGTTGTGAACATGGCCCTGGAAAGTGCGGTGAAGCACATTATTTATGTTGGCACTGACTATTCCATGTTGACAGCCACAGAGAGATGCAAGTATCTGGAGGGTAAAGCCAAGATTGAGAACTACATCACTTCGGTTGGTAAGTGCGTTAGAAATAAAACTTTGACGATGACAAGTTGTAAGGGAGAACAGTGTTCCAGAGATTTAAGACCTTTGAAAAATTTTAACAGAAAATAGAAACTTGACAGAGAAATTGAAATTAGATGTCAAATAGCCAGTACAGTGATTTACCAAACTGTCACCAATACTCAAACATGAAAATTTCAGTACGGAAGCTAAATGGCAACTGATAAATAGTATATTCTTGCCAATTCTTTGCTATCAGTGTCAAACATGGTCAATGGCCAGAGCACATGAGAGGACATCACATCGTGTGAGATTAAATGCTTAAGAAGAACCATTAATTTTGCTTGTGCCAGGAGAGATACAATGAGAAATAATTACGGCGGAAACAGTTTAGGAACAACATCGTGCATCATATACAAGTACTGATAGAGAGGAAGACAGAAAATATTGTAGTCTGGTCATCTTGTAGAAATGGAGTCAATCAATTACCTTACGTGCCTACAACAGTAAAAGATCTGGTTTTAAGGCAAGGTGAAGGCCAAGAGGCAGATGGCTAGACATAGTTGCCGACATCCTACAACGACACGGGCTCACAACAGCAATTACGGCACGCTTGCCTCAAGAACAAAAACTTCAACACCGCGTGACACTTCATGACAAAAAGTGTATGGAAAAAAAGTAAAGATATAAAAACACACGGTGAAAGTTACTGGAGACAGCTATGAAAGAGCTTTTTAAAAAAGGACACGGAAAGATCTTGGACGGCACAAGACACAAAGGCTTGGTGTGACATTTTTGAAGACACATGCAGCCGAGGGGTAATTAATAAGACTTTTATTAAAAAAGGATACATATCTGTTTTCTTTTTAACTACTCTGCTATATCTTAGCGTTACTATGAAGTGCTAAGATCAGGGCTTTGAAGCGGAGCTCGAAGCTGGAGCGCAGAGAAGTGGAGCAGTTATATTTTGCCCGTAGCTGGAGCGGAGTCTGAGCACAGAAAATCGTGACTGCTCCACTGCACCAATTTCTTTTTTCATTTTAAATCCGACATGAATTATTGTATACTAGCAACAACCCCGCCAACATTGGCAGGTTTTTAATTATAGTGTGTTGTTTCTGTTACGTGTATTACATTGATGCTTCTTCTATAGTCTCGCTCGCTCGCTGTGAATGACGCGATCGTCTCTTACTTTTAGCCAATTTGATCCATAATAATAAGTCTGCAATACTTTAAATTAAAATTTTATCGTGAAAAAACAATTAAAAAACTTACATTTTAAGGTTATGTTTAAGAAAAATGACGAGTTAAATCCGTTTCCCGAATGAAACTGGACAGAAGAGTATCTTGATTGTCTGTTGATTTAATGCACACCGTGACACTTTGCTATTTTCGCGAGAGTACATAATAAGGGGAAACAATACAATTATTGTCTAACTTTCAACCACAGTTGTGCTCGAAAGTTAATGCACTCCCTCGAAAATAGAAAAAGTGCGCAAATGACGGTGTGCAAAGTGTGACAGACCGACCGACAGAAGTACTTTACAGCAGGAATTATGGTATTGGACTAGATGTAAAGGCATGAAATAAAATATTTAATAGGTGTTTTTATTCCACATCGGCGAGTTTATGCGATTCACAATTGTAATGAAGTATTACATACGACAAAATGTTTTGGGAACATTGTAAAGCGAGGGAATCTACTGGTAGACTAAATGCTGCCCACGCCCCATTCGCGCTGCCTGCATAATTTTGAGCAGATCAAGTTAGCGTAGAGCGACTGTTTTCGGCTTTAACGTTAATTTTGAATGTCATGCGGCAGGTTATGAAGTTATTGTTATTGTTAATCAGAATCGACGTCATTGCACTCCGGGAAAACCCATAGGTGCTCAGTCTCCCGCAGCAAATGTCGAAGTGTATGAATGCTAATTGTTCCTGTTGCGCACTGGTTGTATATACGGCGGATGCGTCCTCTCATACGTCCACCCCTGCTGGTCTTACGTTTGATGCCAAATTCCAGCAATCTTAGCCTTGATGATTTATCGATTGCAGTGTCATTCTCTAATAGACGAACATGAATCACCCTCAATATTTCTTCCTTATCCATGGCCAATGCATCATTTATGGGTGCTTTTGAAGCTAGTCTGTCAACTCTTTCATTGCCACGTACCACGGCATGATCAGGACAGTAGATCCATATCAGTTCTTGAAGATTCGATGCTTCTATGGAGGTTTTCCATTCATGTCGAAGCCAACCATTTTGGACCTTTCGAAGCATGGATTGTCTTATACAATAACTGCCATTGTTAATAAAGTCTCTGACAGCCATCTTAAGGCAGCAGTAACTGCCTATACCTCCATTCTCATGCTGGAGGTTGTTATCATGTAAGCCCCGCTATGTTCAGCGAATATTCTGCCCTTTACTCTAGCCGAGAAGCCCCACCCTGATTTATTACTGCAGATTACAGACCCATCAGTGTACACAATGGCATCATCATCCCCAGCATTATCATTTATAAGCTGATCAACTCCCAACTCTGCTCTCTCATTGGAGAAAGTTCTGCATTCTCTACCAAGGCTGATGACGACTTGCTAGTAGTTCATCCAGCTCTCATCTGACTTAATCCACTCTTCTCCCTTGAATATACTTTCAACTGGGGTCACCTGTGTAATAGTCTCCTCTGCCTGCGACATCCATGAGATCCCCCTCTTTATTTCTAAATAAAAGTGCGCAAATGACGGTGTGCACAAACATATTTATAGAATGTGTGATCCAGTATACACACATTGGGATCCTCGCTGCTGCTACGTAGTTCGTGTACTGTGGTGATGCACAGTGGTTGAAAAAAAATACTTTTGAATAAGTAAAATTGCCGTTAGGTATTGGTGCTTTTGAATTTAATTCCCGTCTTATGACGGCTTTTACAATAGTCTGTCTATATATATATATATATATATATATATATATATATATATATATATATATATATATATATATATATATATATATATATATATATATATATATATATATATATATATATATGTGATAGGGTGGGCGAGATGATGATGATTATATTGTGATGTGTGATCACTCTCTTTTCACACTCGCACCGACCGGATTCAACAATAAAACTCTTGATTCTAGAGGCAGGGGCTGTATTTATTTTTACAACCCATTCAGTGACTAAGAGCACACTGAAGCAAACATTAAACAAACCAAACACTAAACAAACAAAACAAAACAAAACACACAGCATGTGCCCGATTGCTAGTCTGAAGAAACAAACAAAGCAACGAATAGTTAAAATCATAGTAGTTAAATAATGATGCTCTCACCTTGCCAAACAGTCCTTCCACGCCACCCTCAACTATCACACACTCATGCGTGTCGTCCAATGCGACTAGTAAGGTGTTGTGCACGAGGCTGGCAATCTCACCGTGTAACATCGGTTGCTACCAAAACCACTACTGCAAGAGCACACACACTCAGCTATCACACACACACACACACACACTCATGCATGTCGTCCAATGAGACTAGTATGGTGTTGTGCATGAGGCTGGCAA
Organism: Oreohelix idahoensis; assembly: GCA_024509875.1. Lineage (NCBI taxonomy): Eukaryota > Metazoa > Mollusca > Gastropoda > Stylommatophora > Oreohelicidae > Oreohelix > Oreohelix idahoensis. Next base: position 221,179 of record JAMPIV010006906.1, on the reverse strand, counting down.
CCTCACCGTGTAACAAAGATTGCTACCGAAACTACTACTGCACGAGCATCTGAATGCTTCATACGGATGAAACCACACTGGTGGCCCCACGCTCCCTCAGGAGCGGAGAAGAGAAATATATATCTCCAAGTGAGCCCACGTGCTCTCACAAACCATTCTTCACATCTTCTTCTTCGATCCTTAACCACCGACCGTCAAAGCAGTCAGTGGCCATCACGCCTAGTGGCGTCTTGTAGGGCAACAACAAATTGATTCCACTTTGCACGGTCGGTGGCCATCCTTCGTACAGTGCCCCAACTCTGGTTCATTCTTTGCATCTCAGCCTCCACAGTCCTCCGCCAAGTTGTTTTTGGTCGGCCTCTCTTTCGCTTTCCTTCAGGGGTCCAAAGCATAGCTGTTCTTGTGATGGCATCGGGGTCTCTTCTGAGGACATGACCAACCCAGCTCCAGCGTCTGCCAGCTATGATGGTATGCATGTCCTCTTGCTTGCTACGAGTAAGCAGATCTTGGTTGGTGATGGTATTCGGCCAAAAGATTCGGTGAATTTTTCTTAGGCATGTTGTGTGAAAAGAGGACAATTTTGACATTTCCTTCTCTGTGACTCTCCAGCATTCCGCACCATAGAGAAGCAAAGAAAGCACGCAACTCTGGTATAATCTTAATTTTGTGCTTGTGCTGTATTGCATTCTTCACATAACCATAATTAAATAATAATAAAATGGACATAAAATAATATTCTTCAACTACATGTACATCAAATACTCTCAGTAATAAGAGTAAACCACCACCTCGAACTGATCCATCTCAATATTCATTACTGCATTCTGAACATGTCGTAAGTGACGACTGGTGCGCCTGGCAACAAGCGTGTCGTATATGACCCCTGATGAGATTGTGAACTCATCACACGAAACACATCGTTACCGTCACCGAAACAACCACAGCAATAGCCTCAAAATGCTTATTGTGGGCCTGTAATGGACACCAGCTGCATTGGTGTTTCCATGCTCCACCAGGAGCAAACAGAGAAACACCTGTCTCAACGTGCCTTACGCACCAAATAGTAGATCTAATCTCACCAGAAATCTAAATGACTATCCTCACTTCAAAGTAACCACTAAAGATAAACAGTAGGATATTGATAAGTAGGCTATCGTGAAATACACTTAAATGCTCTTACATAAAGAATAAAATATAATTATTCTCGACTTAAACAAAACTGGAACTAAATACACAACGTATCACATGGCGTAACATTATAGGTTTACCACGCGGGGCGTGTTATTCGCCGCTTTTTATACAGTCGAAGCCACGTGGCTGCCATCTTGCTATTGTTAATCTTATCTAAATTCCAGTGAAATAGCTTCATACTATATATGCCTTTCTGATGAATGAAATAATCGCTCTTACAGCCGCAATCTGGACTTAGCATGCCTAATAAAACCTATCAAACATTATTTTCACTCATCTATCATTTCGAGACTAAATCATAATACCCTAAAAAGACATTTCCTTTGGGAACACATCTATCTATTTATTTAGACCTAATTCACTAAACATTAAAACAGACTCGTGCTGAATATAATTTCAGACTTATAGAACACGAATGCTAAATTCTACAAAATGCGCTAAGACTTACAGCTCACGTGCTCTGGTCCATCTGCTACCTACACCGGTCACCTCGTCTTGTTTGTTCTCTCGTCTGGGCTGATACTAGGAAAGGTCGCTGCTGGCTCTTACACGCTTTATATAGACCCTTGGCGAATCACTCAACTTACTGCGCGCTAGGCGTATTAATTTAGCCGCATAAACAACGCTCGCGATTATTTGCTCTACCAGGCATGAAAACACAGATATACACAACTATTTCTAGAGCAAAAACACCACTATCAAATATAACACACAACTATGCACCAAAACTAATTTTTAGGCGTTATTATGGCCTTTTCATCAATCTTGAAGAATTTACATCCCATCATGGTTCGCGCACATCGAAAATATGGGCGATAAATGTGCCACTCACAATGAAGGGGGAAGCTGGGGTGTCTTCTCGTGAAGGGGTAAGCCGGGTGTCTTTCCAGCCCTATCACACACACACACACACACACACACATATATATATATATATATATATATATATATATGTGTGTGTGTGTGTGTGACAGTGCGAAGACGATGCGTGAAGTAGAATAAGAATTCGTGTGTAATGTTGTCGTCACTCTCTCTGGCCTACTTTCACACACGTTCCGCGGTCACAGAAAAACTCTTGATGACAGGGGTCCCACTTTTATTAATGAAACCCAATCAGATAGCACATGAATCATAGAGAAAACAATGTTGTCCACAAGTTTACTTTTTGTAGGTAATTCTTATACAACACAATTTAACCAAGCTATTTAGGTATTTTCTATGTAACACCCTTTAACCCAGCACAGACTGCTGGACTCTCTCTATGTCGTTAGTTCTCTTAGCACAGACGCAACTATGCAACGGCCCAAACCTCACTTGGTTATCGTACTAGGGCGCGTTTTGCACAAGAAGACGATCTAGCTTCTTCTCAGCTCTGACCAAAGCCTCTCACTGTTTCAGTTTAAATCTACATATCCACCCCTGTACCACATGATAGCCACGTCAAAATGTCAGACAAAACTCCACCAATCCCTCTAGGGAGCAAATCATGAGTCCTATGCTCAGTTTGGATGACATGAGATCGCAATTTAGTAAAGATTATCTTCCTAATCGACACAACTCAATGTCCGCCCACTAATGGTAACATTCCCACGATATCTGTTGCCCGGAGTCACACATGTCACGGTTTTTGTGCAGACCCAAGGTGTGTTCCTCTGGTGTCAGACAGCGTCGAGATGTCTAATAAACAAGGACTGTCTCCCATTACATCTTCTGCATCTCACACGTTTGTCCTACGTAGTTCGTGTACTATGGTGATGCACTGTGCTTTTTTAAAATACTTTTGAATAAGTAAAATTGTCGTTAGGTACTTGTATTGGTGCTTTTGAATTTAATTCCCGTCTTATGACCGGGCTTTTACACTAGTTAATATAAGAACAACTGCATGATTTCTGGTTTAATTTAGAAATTATCAACTTCCCGTTACATTCCCCATAGTGCATAGAGTCAAGACTGCAGCTGGTCCCGTTATAGCAAGTTAGCACCGAAGCTCTTGCAGATATAGTTCCCATAGCAATATGTTTTACATGATGAGGTCGCCAGCCCCATGCACAACAGTTTTAGTCAGTTTTTACGACAGTTCCAGAACTAGCAGTGGGCATCATTTTTCTTTGTCTTCTCAGAGACCCGAGGGAACTACAAGGCGATTTGAAATTTCTTGAAAAATTCCTTTCATTCTCAGTGTAGTAATTTGGCAGTTTTTTGTTTTTAACTTTAATGTAAAAGGGAACAAAATTGAGTCGAAGTTCAGAGCCGAGCTAGAGCAGTCACTATTGATGCTGGAGCGGTGATGCTGGAGCGGCGATGCTGGAGCGGTGATGCTGGAGCGGTGATGCTGGAGTGGAACAATTAAATAATGTCATTGCTCCACAGCCCTGGTTAAGATACGAGGTTAAATGTTAGTGTATGTAGAGAGAAATTTCACATGTCAAGTCAATCCGATTGTATGGCTCTGATACGTGTAGAACAACAAAAATTAACAGCTAAGAAAACTTCCATAAACGGGATCTTGCGTAAAATAGAAGGATTGAAGTAGTTTGACAAGATCACTAATGTGGAACTGATGACAAGATCACTAATGTGGAACTGATGACAAGATCACTAATGTGGAACTGATGACAAGATCACTAATGTGGAACTGATGACAAGATCACTAATGTGGAACTGATGACAAGATCACTAATGTGGAACTGATGACAAGATCACTAATGTGGAACTGATGACAAGATCACTAATGTAGAACTGATGACAAGATCACTAATGTGGAACTGATGACAAGATCACCATTGTGGAACTGATGACAAGATCACTAATGTGGAAATGATGACAAGATCACTAATGTGGAACTGATGACAAGATCACTAATGTGGAACTGATGACAAGATCACTAATGTGGAACTGATGACGAGATCACTAATGTGGAACTGATGACAAGAACGAGACAATTGCCAATAGAACAAGAGATGTTAGGAGGACGCTGGAGATGAACAGGACACATTCTGAGGAAACATGATAGCATTACCACGCAGCCCTTATTCTGGAATCACCAGGGTAATGCAAGCAGATGTACACGTGGTGTCAGCCATTAAAATGGTGATTAAGACATGGACAGACCTTGAGCTGATGGCACGCGACATACGTTTGTTGTCGGCTTTTACTGCTAGGGGAGCTGACAGTAATGATGATGATGATAGTGGAAACCTGAGTTATACTTTACAAGCACAGTTTTTCTTCCCCTCTTTCAACTCCCCACTTTTGCTCAACCGTCGGTTGGCCCCTTCTTACTCTTCTAAGTATATGAGGAGAACTGCCGTAAGACGGGGGTAAAACAGTGGAATGGGAAAAAAACAAAAAAAAAAAAAAAACAAATAGTAATGCGTCTTACAAGGAGAAAGGACAGGAAAAACCTACGTTGCGGCCACAAGGCCTTCGTCAGGGACAGACAAACAAGACAGGAGGGAAAGAAAGAAAATGAGAATTAAGTAGAGAACATGAAACTATAAAAATAAGAGAAAAATAACTCCCTTGTGTTCAGTCACATGTCCAGTCAACGAAGCAAGATGGCTGCCACTAAACCGGAAAACGGAAGTCGAAAGTACATTGAAAACAAAAAATAAGAAACTATGAAAATAAGTACCGGAAAAGAGTGAGGAAAAAAAATAAATAAATAAATAAATAAAAAAAAAATAATAATAATATATATAAAGTGAGGGAAAAGCGATTTAGAAAAAATAAAAATAAAAATAAAATAAAATAAATAGATATAAATAAACAATAATAAAAATAAATAAATTAACAGGAAGCAATCTGATCATCAGAAGAAGTCCCCCCATCTGACAAGTGTTTCGGCCCGATTACTCCTTTACACTCTAAGGGGGGCGGGCCCACTTGGGTCATGACTCCCAAGCGTCTCAGCTTCCTGTTGTCTTGTATCGAAAAGGAACCCATTTCACTTACGGTAGCAACTTTTAATCCACAACGCCAGCCGTGGGGGCAATTGTGAAAGTAACAAAGAAAAGACAAATTATTCCGTTCGTTCCGTCGCCCTTCACAACTAAGGACACACACTGAGACACGAGCGCGCAGCCGACGAACCTTAGCCACTGCGCGCCGCACGCCACTGAAATTCTGTACCTGACACACTCCCTATAGTATACATCGCCTGTTGCCCCAGAGTCGCAGCCCCCTCACTAGTACACCATATAAACTCAGCGCTGTGGACTTAGAAAAATTTTTGGTGTTTTCTGTACCGCAGCGTTTACCGTCACGATCTCCATTGCCCACTGCGGTTGTTCCACAGCCAGCCTGATGCCTTTTCGGTGTCCCTTCAACCCCAACAGTTTCAATAAATCATACATTGATGCAGCCACAAGCCCTCTTGCGCCCACTTCAACCGCCACGACCCTTGCACTGAATCCATCGTGTCTCAGATCCGCGGCTAGATCGCTATACTTGGCCGCTTTGAATGAATGTTGCTCGTCTAATCTGGATTCAAATGGCACGGTCAGTTCAATCAGTATGACCTGAAGCGTTGCTGAAGAATGAAGCACTATATCCGGCCGTCTCCGCGATTTTCTGATACTCTCTGGATATGCCCCCCGTCCAGGTAGGTCTACCGCCATCTCCCAGTCGTTTGCACAGTCAAGAAGAGATGGTAAACTGCTACCAGGTTTACTCGGTTTGGGGTGTGCTGACTTTCCTGCCCTCAGAAAGTATGTGTTTGTGGTGTCTGGCCGGACTTTGCTATTCGCTTTCATTCTTGCCTGATCTATTGTCGCAGCAAGCTCATTTAGCACTTTGTTATGGCGCCAAGTGTATCGTCCTTCCCCTAATGCCACCTTACACGCTGAGAGCACGTGTTCAAGTGTCTGCCTCCCGTGGCACAGGGGGCACTGCTCATCATCCGACTTTCCCCATTTCACAAGGTTGGTGGCCGACGGCAGCAGGTCATACATTGATCTAACCACGAAGCTGAGCCTAAGAGGTGCCATATGCCATATATCATTCCATGTCAAGGATCTCTGCAGGGCTCCTTCCCATGTAGTCCATTGGCCTTGTTGGACCTGCTGCACTGCTTTTAGCAACCTCTTATCATTCTCAGCTCCTCGTATCTCCTGAACTACCATGTCTCTGCGTTCCCTGCTTGATGCCTTGGACCACCAGCGGATGTCACCATGCCCAAATCCCCGTCTATTCGTTTGTGTGTATCCGATTACCTCTCTCAGTTTGAGTGACTCTTCAGCAGCATCAACAGCTTCTTCCACTCTCCACTTCCTTCCCGTTTTCAGTGTGGGCTGAATGGACTTAACCACGTCATCAGCTGACTCGCGTAGCATCATTGCAAGCCTTGCTTTTCCAACTTTGTACTCTTCAACAACTGACTTGAAGGGAAGCAGAAGTTTTGACTTTTTGCAGTACAGTGCTACATCTGACAGACCTGGTGGTACCGCTAGCCATTTTCTCATGAACTTGTTGACCTTCTGCTCTATAGCTTCCACTGTACTTGTGCTTACTTCATATATAAGCAGTGGCCACAGCAACTTTGGTATCAACATGAACTGGAGGCACCACAGTTTGAACTTTCCCAAGAGTCTGCTTTGGTCTATGATCTGTAGTCCTCTGTCTGCCATTTCTATTGTCTGTTGCACTGCCTTCGAGTCTTTTAAAGAGGCATCGTACACCCTGCCAAGACTTTTAACAGGTTCCTCAATGACAGTAGGGATTCTTTGGCTGGAAACCGTGAATATGACCTCTGCTATCTTCCCTTTCCTGACTGATAGGCTTCTCGACTTCTTGGGTTTGAAGCTCATTCTGCACCAGCTGACTAGTTCATCCAGGCGTGCTAACATCCTCCGGGCCTGATGTTCATCTGATGTCAGAATTGTTGTGTCATCCATGAATGCTTTGAGCGGTGGCATGTGACACATTCCACCGAGCTTTGGACCTATAGCCATTCCTTCAGCCGCATTGAGGATTACCTGCATAGCCATGACGAATAGTATCGGAGAGATGGTACATCCCATCGCAATTCCAACTTCAAGGCCAATCCACTTCGTTGTGTACTCTCTGGTTGAAAATCTGACAGAAAACCCTGCGAAATACAGCTTCAGCATTGCTGCAATCTCTTGTGGAACATGATACATTTCTAGGGCCTGCCACAACATCTGGTGTGGAACAGATCCATAAGCATTCGCTAGATCCAACCAGATTACATGGAGGTTTGTTCTGTCAGACTTTGCCTTTTGGATTGCTTCCCAGATCATTGTGGCATGCTCTAGACATCCTGGTGTACCTGGGATACCTCCTTTCTGAATGGTAGTGTCAATGTACCCATGTGCCAGGAGGTATGTAGTGAGTCTTTTCGCCATTACTGAGAAGAATATCTTCCCTTCCACATTGAGTAGTGAGATTGGCCTGAACTGACTGATGTCTGTGGAATTTTGTTCCTTCGGGATGTAGACTCCGTTTGCCTTTCTCCATTCCTTGCTTACGAGTTGATTTTTCCACGCATTCTTCAGTAAAAATTTAAAAAAAAAGAAAAAAAGAAAAGTGTGATCACATAAAAGTAGACAGTCATAATACAATAGGGACTAGATAGAGAAAGGCGTCTCAGACAAAAGAATGTTGGGTATTCAAGCCGTGTGGTTTAAGGCAACCCATAAGATGGATGAGGCGTTGTTCCTGGCGAAACCGACTGTTGGCGTCCGAGGAACAGGATCTGATAGCTGTCACCTGGATGTCAGTGGCACCGTGGTGGTCCGGGCCATTGAAGTGGATGGCCACAGGTGTGGATTTAAACTGAGAGATGTCGTAGAGGTGTCTGCAGAATCGGTCGCCCAGTCGTGTGCCCGTTTGGCCGATGTAAGTAATGGAGACGTCTCCGTCGGTTATGCCAAGATGATGACAACTTTCTATGCCGAGCACAAGAAATGTTGGACTTCTTTCGTAACAGACAGTATCCAGAGGATGTTCTTACCTCTGCCTTAGAGCGTGTTCTCCCTATCTCACGTCTAGAGGCACTCAAACCCCGCCATAACACCTCCTCTGATAGAGTCAAGTTAATAATGACCTATCACCCTCCAAGCTGACCCAAAGGCGCGGGAAGTGTTTAGTGAGCCACCCTTGCTGGCATATAGACGGGATAAAAATGTGAGGGACCTCCTAGTCCACAGCCGTTTGAAAACCGTCAACGATGGCCACTTTGGGACCAAGCCATGTAACCGAACACGATGTAAGACATGTCAGTATGTTATCGAAACACGTTCGGTCTCGTTCCCTAACGCCAAGTTCACCATCACACATGGCTTCACATGTGAGTCACGCAACGTCATCTATGCTATTATATGCAAACGTTGCACCATTACTTACATCGGCCAAACGGGATGGGTGGATTGCTTCTTTCTATGATGAGTGGATTGCTTCTTTCTATGATGAGTGGATTTCTTCTTTCTATGATGAGTGGATTTCTTCTTTCTATGATGAGTGGATTGCTTCTTTCTATGGTGAGTGGATTGCTTCTTTCAATAATGAGTGGATTGCTTCTTTCTATGATGAGTGGATTGCTCCCTTCTATGATGAGTGGATTGCTTCTTCTGCGTATTCGCTTCTTTCAGCACATCCTCATGACTCTTTTTAGGTGCATTCTTCTGTAATCCCATCTCTGTGGCTTCGGAAGATTTTTTTCCTTGTTCACTGAATGTCCATGACTCGCTTGTATATGACATGATTGGCTTTAAATAACGTTGGGGTAATGTCTTTCTTATACCTTATATCAAAGATTTCGTTGCATAAAATAATTGTTACTTTATTCATTTTTTTACATTTTAATTAGTCAGTCACTAGATACTTTTTTTGTTGTTGCCATTTCTTGCACATTTTCTGCTCTACGTGTGCACATTTCTGCACATACATATCTGCGCCACACATGTACTTACACAAGTGGACAAAAATACGTGTAGTTCTAGATGACTTCAATCCGGTGTAGGTCGTCAACATTTTCTGACAATATCTTTCATCCAAGCAGCGAATATTTATTAGCACCACGACAGTGTCAATAAATATACATTTGTTATCTTGAAGGTCTGTTGCGTTCCATTGTGATGTGTAAATGTTTGCTTTGTGATGACATTTGTAGCCAAGTAAAGTCTAGAGTACTCTAGAGTAAGTTCAATGAAAAATGGCAACATCAGCTTGTAAAATGACTACATTACTCTCGTTGACACATCTTGTAGTTTAATCACACGAGACGAAGCTCCACTCCCAGATACGATTCAACGATAATCAATTGCAAAACCGTCCAACTACACTGGGCCATCATAGATTGTGCAGTAATGAATAAAATGTGCCGTCTGCAAAGTCTTAAGTCCGCGCATTAATTATTTGAGAACATCATCGTCAGTTAATATATTATAATCACAAGCATACTTCTCTGTGAGCACGTAGACACATCCTTGGCACTCAATACACTGAAATATCATATGAGAACTTGCAGACACATCAGCGGACATAAATTACATAAACCGGATCCTTCACACACACAGCCTTCCGGCTCAAGAACACAGCCAAAAAGATCTCTACTTCTGCTCTGCACGCGCTTCTACGTAATTTTGTTTAAAGTGACGTTATTTTTAATCAAGCGGCGCTCCATTTGTTGGTAGTGTTACCAGTCTATTATTTTTAATCCAGCGGCGCTCCATTTGTTGGTAGCGTTACCAGTCTATTATTTTTAATCAAGTGGCGCTCCATTTTGAGCACTGCGATGCTTCCAAAATCTTGAACGCGTTGAAATGGTATGACAAGATCACCAGTGTGACACTAATGAAAATGAAACCAGACAAACACCAGTGGAACAGTAAGTGAGAAGACGCTGGTCTTGCGTAGGGCATACATTAAGAAAACAAGATGATAGCTGATCAAGGCAGTCCCTGTTCTGGAATTTCCAGGGTAAGAGAAATATAAGGAGACTAAAAGGCACATGGTGAAGAGAACTGGAGATAGACAAGAAGGGGTTAATGAAGACATGGAAAGAAATCGAACGGATGGCACAGGACAGGATGGCTTGGCATGTATTTGTTGAAGTATGTGCTCCACGGGAAACTGAAATGTACGGATGATGATGATTAATGCATCAAAAACATAAGCGCTGCATAACAAAGATTTAATTTGAAATTTCTTTGTCCTTGAAACTTTCAACAACAACAAAAAATGTGTCATGTGTTAAGAATATATATGTGTCCTTACTCTTGACGTGGGTCCCATTAACTCTTTGATTTTGCTGGCTACACCTTCGTCAGGTATTCCGTACACTGTGGTTCACCTGGGATTTTATTTTGAAAACTTTATGAGCGTTTTCAAACCACATCCAACCGGCAAGGACAAGTTTGCAATAGGTCTGTCATAATCTATCATTGTATTATGTATGATCAGTAATAATATGTCGTTGTATTATGTATGATCAGTCATAATCTGTCATTGTATAATGTATGATCAGTCATAATCTGTCATAGTATTATGTATGATCAGTCATAATCCGCCATTGTATTATGTATGACCAGTGTAACAGGGCTGAGTGGACTGAAGTATCAGGAATATTACGCCCCTATCGTTTATGTTATCTATTATGCTGTTTGTCTTCTCATAGCTTATATCCTACAGGTAAACTCTACCGTTTGGTTGTTCCTTTAACGAATGATTTGGATAATCACGAGAAAATTATCTCATTATCTAGCACGGGAGGAACCTATTAACATTATATGATGTAACCTTTATCTGCTCGCCGCCTTTTGTGAAGAGGTATTATATAATTTTAATTAAAACTGAGAATCATAAAGTGTTATATATATTCTGCATTTCTGTATGGTGCAGAAACATTGACGATGAATAAGCAGTTGGAAACAGTAAAATTCTTCTCATTGGCTCTCTCTCTCTCTCTCTCTCTCTCTCTCTCTCTCTCTATATATATATATATATATATATATATATATATATATATATATATATATATATATATATATATATATTTATTGTCGTGAAACATTCCACATATATAAATTAAAAAGTAAATGTAAAGCCTAACGCATTAATTCAATAAAAGGGAAAGAAGAATGGTTAAAGACCCGTGCTTTCCAATAGCGTACGCCTGTGTTAATAGAACGTCATGCTAGTTGAACAAGAAAACCCCTTTTTATGCTCCGTCTGCATAAAACTACACACGTTCGAAAAATACAACTAGTACTGTGTTTCTTAGAAAACCGTGAGATACGCAAGCTGCTTAATGACCTAGATTAATACTAGCATTAATGAATTATATACACTACGGTAACATAAACGAAAGGACAGATGGACTTAGGATAGAGAGAGAGAGAGAGCTGAACAGAGGAACGCATGCAACACTAACACGCGTCTCGCGATATAAAATTAATGCCACCCCCAAGCGAAAGGCATGAAGCACTAACTTTTTTTCAAATAGACAGTGATAAAAAACACTACCAATACGAGGGTTAGATTTTAAAAACCTGTTTAATGCTTATTAGTAAACATGACATTATACTGTTTTATGTCTGAAAGCCTGACAGTACAGAAGACACCACCTCGTATCGAAGTGAACGGGAGGTAGAAGAAAATGCATATTTTGAACGCAGCCACTTAGCCCCATTAAATTTATATATTTGGGTTCCTTAGGACGTGCTGACAAAGAATATGTTAAGTGTTACGCAAATAGTCTAAGAATTAACAAATTATAGCCAAAAGCAAATAGTGAGGTTGTCTGACAGCACCAAATCATAATCGCTCAGTGGCATGTTTTAAAACCACCATTTTACGGGAAATAGGCCAACAAGTTAAATCCTATTTGATTGGCTAGAAGTATATGTAAGGCAAAACACGATTAGTCGGACTGCAAATACTATTTTTGGTTGTTAGGGGAAACGTAGGAAGGGTAAATTTTTTCAAGAGCTTTTGTAAACATGGTCCTATTGGCTAGACCATTTGATATAGTCAATTAGGAGCGTCTGTTCAGTGCCACATTTTAAAATAAACTTACTAAGAAGCAGTGCGTTGAGATCCAGCTCATATTTTTCTAAATAAAAGCATGGGACAGAGGCAGATCGAAATTGTGCCATAATTCATCGCCAGTCAACGTATTTGTTTATTATTTCCATGAATTGTGGTAAGATTGACATATTTGATATCTTTTAGATAAAAATTGAATGTGAATTGATAATTTATGTCTGAATATGTGTGTGGTTCAGTAGCAAACATGAGGCAAAGCCTAGATATTGCTCCAACCTGAACAAAACTTGTCGGAGAAAAGTATAACTGCATGGAAGTGCCAAATAGTACACTGACCCCTATCTTATTGACTAGAAGGAAATAATGCTGGAATTGCAGAGGCGTAGTAACCATTAAGGAGAGGAATACTGGTGAATGTTGTTACATGAGAAGCTAACAGTTGGCCCACCGCGCTGAACTCGGTGTTTGTTATGTATTGTGTTTCAGTGTGGAAATAGATTATAAATTAGTTCTGAAGTAGGAGGTACAACCTTCTTGTTTCAGGGACCGTGGTCCTAACTTATTGAAGCAGCACCTGGTCTGAGTTTTGCTGAATCCAGAGGCTGGTAGCTTACTCCTTGGTCAAGATAGCGACCAGTGTAGGTTCTCAAGTATACGGTGAAGCAAGCGAGCAGAGGAGACTGTTTCCTGCCGCCCTCACAGAAGATAAGATTCTGTGGCCAGAGCAGCTCAATCTTATGTACCCCCCTCAAAAATTGACAGTATATTAAATAAAGAGGGACAATTAATTGTTTCAAATGACAGGAACTGTGAACTTTTCCCAATACTATTTCCTCCAGAAGCAAACACTTGAAGTCATGATGACAAACAACCACCTAGCTTGAAAAAGCCAGTATTACCTCATAGTACTACATCACAACTTACACACATATGATAATAATAATAATATATGTCAATACAAAGATTCTATCTATAAATTGTGTACATATAACTTGTGATTACATTTGATTGTGATTCCTGGTTCACTTTGTAGTTGAATCAGGGTATCTAATATTTGAAGGAATTAATACATATAGTTTTAAACGTTAACACTGGACTCATTTAAGATAGTCTTATAGAGTGTTATATGTATGTGAGTGTCACAGTGTTGTAAAGAGTTGTGGATTAAATTAAATTGTTTATCTGTCTGTTGTTGTTGTGACTTACACTTCATCATTATCATAACCCTAGACATTCAACTAATATAGAAATTAATATAGAAAAAAGCAAGATATTGGTGAATAGCCATAAGAAACATGTTCCGACCAACATTACGTTAAATGGGCAAACGTTAGAAGAAGTTAACACCTTTAAATATCTCGGGTCCACTATATGTAGTGATGGAAGATCAAGTAAAGAAATCAAGACAAGACTTGAGATGGCCTCAGCTGCCATGACAAGGTTAAATGTGATCTGGAAAAGTAACATCAGTTTTCCTGTGAAGATCAAATTATACAAATCACTTGTATTATCTATTCTCTTGTATGGGTGTGAGAGCTGGACACTCACTGCAGATACGGAGCGAAGGATTCAGGCTTTCGAGCATAAATGTTATAGAAGAATTTTGCGCATTTGCTATAAAGAGCACAAAACAAATGTCTATGTTAGAGAGAAGATAAACACCTATGCAGGCCACCAAGAACCACTTTTGTCAATAGTGAAACGTCGAAAGCTTGCATGGTTTGGGCATGTAACTCGTCATGACTCCCTTTCGAAAACGATCCTTCAGGGAACAGTCGAAGGTAAACGGAGAAGAGGAAGGCAGAGAAAATCCTGGGCTGATAACATCAAAGAATGGGCAGGACACGGTTTTTCCCCACTTGTACGCATTGCTGAGGATAGAGAGCAGTGGAGGACCCTGTCTGCTGATGCTTCCACCATGGCACCGATAAGACCCATGACGGGTTACGGGCTGAGATGATGAGAGACATTCAACGTAGTCATCACAATATACCAGAATAATTCTGACTGAGGTCTAAATGTGGTAGCAAAGAAAGGTTATCTGTAAAACACTACACCTATTAGATACAGATACCTTCACAGCTGATCTCAGTCAGTACACTAAGTCCCCTATAAATATTTATAACATCCCACTTTACCACACACATACATATATATATATATATATATATATATATATATATATATATATATATATATATATATATATATATATATATATATATATATATATATATATATATATATATATATATATATATATATATATATAAAAGAGATGTTGATTCATATGTGTGCACTTCTCTCTGTAATAACTAAATCGACTATGAGTTTGTAAGCAGCATATAACAAATTTAATGATCAATTACTTTTGAACAAATGTAAATAAATAAGAGCTGGTGATTAATAAAATGTAGGTGTCTTCAAAGACAATATGTCGACTTTAGAAAGCGTTCATCTGTAATTGGCCTGCTAGAAATGTCACTAAGCTGCCAAAACGGTAAAGTGTTAATGCTGCTGCTTCCGTCAATTTGTCTCTGTGGTAAGGGCATGACTCCAGATCAGTTCAAGAGGTAACCTCTCCTGGTCAAGACAGGTATCTTCACAACCCGTGGAACGTAGGTTTCTAGTGTCGATCACAAGCTTTGAGCCAGTAAAACTGGTATCGTAGAGTAGTACCTCAAATGGCCTATTCGATCCGTACCACAAACTTTAGAGGAAATAAGAGAACAAATCCTCTGCTAAGTCTTTGCTTTCCTGATATTAATCATGCGCCTTTTCCGCTGTCCGTCAACCGATTCCTTTCTCTGAATTTTTAAATTTCTTTGAGCGTACATCATATAACTCAGGGGATATGATGAAAAATCACCATTCTTTTTGTTAATTTAATTGAAAAATTGCGATTGGACAGTGGCAAGTGTAATGGCTTGTGCCTGGTTGAACATGTTTAAGTACACATACAAATTATTACAAATGGTAGTAAATATATACAAATAATGTCATCATCATCCACTCACTGCTTCACTCGGAGTTTGGGGTTACCTCTGCTTTTGGTTCCCTGTGAGAACTAGCCCAAAGCAATCACCAGTGTTTTGCTGTGGTGGTTCATGAATATATCATTTTCACATTCTGAGGTTGCCAGCCTCGTATGGACCTGTATAACAATCAGCAAGTTCAAACGTGAAATTCAAGGTATATAAAATATGTTACAACTCACCCCAAAAGGGAAGATAATACTTCTTGCTCAGTTGAATAGTCTTGGCAACTTGATAAAGATGCCTCGAAAACGCGTAAGGGGTATTATTTCTAGTTAGAGTCCCTAGTTAGTTTTCTAGTTAGTGACTTTGTGAGTAGGTCCTGTAGGAGTCCAGTTTCCGTATTAGAAGTTAAATCTTCCTCGCTGTAGTGTTTGTCATATATTTTTTAGATAGGTTAGAAGATATTTATGGTCCCGTCTGAGCAGAGGTGATAGTGGTAAATAGGTGAGAATAAAGGTGTAAGAAATAGATTTCACGAGTGAATAGTTAAGGAGAAACAGTTGTCTCTGGACTGAATAGTTTCTCTAGTCCAGCCTATCTATACGACTATATTGTAGTTTAAGACACTCTTCCAACCCCTTATCTCTATAAAGATAAGTTTAACTAAACACGCCCACACAAAATTATGTGACAACAAGACGCACAAAACGTGAAAAACTTTGGTTAATTGGGTATGGGTCTGACCAACACACAAATGTAAGTTCTTTTGTTGTTTCTTATCATTAAACATTTTACAACATCAAACATATAGAGAAATCAATAAAATCATGTTTACAGATATATGAAAATAACCGAATAAGTGCCCTCCCCTTGTTGAGAAAGGATCCCAAAAGAAGTTAATAACCCAAAGGTCAAAGATTAGCACTTTGTTACAGAATAAACTATGAAGAACAAGTTCCCCACTAAATTACTACCCAGTAAAGTACTCAATTTAGCGAAATAAAAAAAAAGAAGTTAGTACAATGATTGTAACAAAGGAAAATATTCACTCTCTCTATCTCTCACTCTGTCATATGTGGCCACAAACACTCTTGCTTACCTAATAGTGGTGTTGGTATCCCTTGAAAAATTACAATAGCCTGAACCTATACTGTCAGGTGGGTTGCCCAAATATGGCCACAGTCCAGCCTATATATCGGATAATAATTACATTGTGGACGCCAAATTTGGTGGTTTAATTTTTCCTGGATGAATCATGTGTCACCGCAAATAGTTACTGAAGCAAGACGTGCTCGGGACGTTCACAGTTGCAAAAGGAGAAAAGTAATTCCTGTATCGCTAAGCATCTGGTTGCTAAGACAAATGTTACAATATGTAAAACTGATGGTGATGGTAAATCCTATCGGTTGGCTCGTATGGTGAATGCCGATTTTGAAACAGCGTAGTTTTCTGGATCACTCCGTTGCTACGGATGTCAAACGTCAGGAATATTTGTTCGTTCGTATGCCCAGCGGGCTGGAAAATTTGGATAAATAATTCTGGGTAATGTACAGTCCAGTTACGATTAATCTTAATGTTTATTGGGCTCTTGGGCCCAACCGGTTCACGAAGGAACTTGAGACTGGTAGCCACGAAGAAGATACCATTAATTCTTCACTGAATGAAGAAAGAGGATCGAACTAGTCCAAAGATCGAAGACCCAAAATAATAATAATGGTACTGGTAAAGTTAATCCGCTGGCCGCTGGTTTTGATCAGGTGCTAGATTAGGAAGAAAAGAACATTTTTTAAAAACTGCTACTATCCTATCTACCCGTAAGTTTTCCGCTATGGCATGTCGGAAAAAAGGGTATGTGCCCTCCCCCGTTATTGCCCGCGAGAAAATGCACAGCGCACAAAGTCAATTATTATTTATTTTATCCATACGCGCACTTTGACACAAATCGCCTGTCACTACTAGCTTTTCGTCGGCGTCTATTGTTTAGTCACATAACATTAACTCTAGTCACTTATTTAATTTCACACAATGAAATATAATGCGAATTCTATTCGGTCACTCATCCGTCACGCTTAATAATCTCAGTCAGCTAAGCCGTATCTTCTTGTGTAAGAAAAATGGGGTGTTTGAAATTACATTACTCTGAACGACTGGCAAGAAATATCTATGCGTTAGGTTATTTCACTAGTTTTAAACGCTAGGGAATTATAGTGAATAAAAATGGTAAACCTAACACATTTTAACACTTAAGAACAATTTCTATTACCACAAATCAGAAAATGAAATCCCCACGGGAGTATTTAACACATTTAGCGAAGAATGGTTCTAGTCCGGCGTGTTTAGATTATCCAAGAATTTCTGAGCGACTTCTGATAACTGAATTTGAGAGAGCGCGGTATATATACAGATCGTGGTGTTATTATCACTAAAATATGTTACAATTCACACCTTCTGTATAGCAGAGAAATCAGGAAACTACGTTTTCCCGGATCAAAGGTTTTTCGTTCATTCTACTCAGCGATGCTGATCGACATCAGAAGACTGGCCGTGCACGAGCCTCTCTTAGATTACGTCCCCTTTCCGCAGATCAATCGTTTACCTCCCCCTGAAACGTACGAACATCAAAGGTGGTCGGGAAAATATTATCACCCCTGTATCTCTTCAAACAATCCGTTATTTCTACGCGCATCTGTCTAATGACCGATAATTGGCAAATCAGCTCGCGTGAGAATTGGCAAATCAGCTCGCGTGAGAAACTCAGGTAAACAAACGTGGTTCGCTCCCTTGTTAAGACTGGCAGGTGCGATAAGTTGGTGAAGAACTCTGTTGTTATGTTCCCAGAAAAAGGGCGTGGATTCAAAGGTGAGTCATACAAACAGAAAATTGCGTGGTTTGGCTTAGCCAATGGTAGACACTAAATGGTAAAGCAAAGGCTGTCGGATTACTGTATCAATATTCCCATTCTACGTCACAGTGTTCAGAAGGAGTTCCGATACGTATTTTGGTCAGAATTCTAACTCTATTCTTTCTTGGCTTCAGCCCAAGCTGTCTACTTTGACGATTCTGGAATGCAATATGTTTTAGCCTCCAGATTTGTAGTTTCTATTGCAGTTTTCCAGCTCACGCTTCGACCTGGCATTTCCGACAAAACGTCCAACCAGAATAAATGTTTATTTCTGACTCTGACAATGTAGTGGGTCGGGGTGTTAGTTATTTACTTCCTTCCCGCCCCCTCCCCCTGCCCCCGCGTGTTTTAAAATATCATTTTAAAATTTAAACACATGAATTCATCTCGCATATAGGACCCAACTTTTCCCTTCACTCTTAGGTAACCTTTCAATTACAATTTGTAACCTCGCCTGCAGATAGTGTTCTCGCTAATCTGTCTACCTAGACGGGTTTCTTTGTAATAATTACACAGACAATGTCTGGACGGAAGAGATTAGCAATTATCACCCGTACTTTCCTGGTCCATACAAGGATAAGTTCCGACATATCGCTGCGCCCAGACATTTTCCCAGGCAACTTCTGGTCTTCCTTTTGTATTATTCGCCCAAGTGTCTGAACGCATTTGTAGTAACCAATGCGCCTAAACGGGCATGCTGGTCTTGGCGGAAAAGGATTACATAAAAGTCAACAATCATTTTCTTGTTTACCGTAGGAAATCAATCTCATTCAACAACTTAAGCGATTACAATTAATCCTTAAGGATTGTCAATTAACCGTGAAATGACACTATTGCAGTCTGAACAGAGGTCAATAAATCTAATTCGCGGCGATTGGGGCAGGTTTATGTGTGTACAATGAAGAAATAAATGGAGAAAGTAAGAGGTAAAGAAGCGGAGTAAAAGGATACACCGATTGCGTCACAGTAGGCCAGGTACATGTGTATTACTCAGATCAGATCAAATGACGTCTGCAAATCATATTCCATTAACGTGTGTGTGTAACCGTTACCCGAAAGGGGAGCAAAGAATAGTAACAAACTATCCTACAAGACATGTCGTAAAATGAGACTAAGGAGGGCTGGGCATGGGGCTGATTACCCCCATCTTGTAAAAAACTTTGTACCACAAAAACTATTGGTGCTTTGCGTAGAATACAAGGATGGAAATACAAAGTCACCAATGTGGAAATGATGACAAGAACCAGACAAGTGCCAGTAGAACAAGAGATGAGAAGAAGATACTGACGATGGATAGGACACACACTGAGGAAACCTGTTGATAGCATTACAAGGCAGTCCTTGTTCTGGAACCCCCCAGGGAAAAAGAGGCAGAGGTAGACCAAAAAACACATGGAGAAGAGAGCTGGATACAGAGGTGAAAATGATGAGGAAAACATGGAAAGAACTTGAGCGGATGGCACAGGACAGGAGAACTTGGCATGTATTTGTTGAAGGGCTATGCTCCTGGGGGGGGGGGGGGGGGGGGGGGGGGGGGGGGGGGGGCCTAAATGATATTGATTGATTGTGTAACATAAATATTTTCATATTTGTTATTGTCTGGTTTAAACCTCCAGCTATTCCTATGGGGGAGACAGCGCTCAACTGCGGCAGCGTGATGGATTTTGGTCAGTGTATATCTAGGATTGCGCTTCGTCCTCAGTCGTACATATTTAGAACCATCAAGCTAGCAACTGCTTATCTGACAGTGACAGACATTGCAGTCAAGTTTGGTCGCCATTTTCCTACTCGTACGTTTTACAATCCTAAGGTAAACATAGCATGTTCAACGTTGAAACTGTATATATCAATAATGTTCAGGATGAATGAGAAGTCATTGCCTAATTTAAAATTTTTTTTATCTTCTCTTGTATCCACTGGATATTAATGAAACAAATATCAAATAACTACCATTTCACAAATAATTGTTTTTATTCTTATTTTTAGTCCCAGAAAAAATAGTACAACAAACTAAAATCTAAAACAGTCAATAAACTGACATTACAAGAGACACACACCTAGATATGATCTTGTTATAGTAATGGGAGACCTCAATGCGAAAGTTGGTACACACAGTACATATAATGAAAGAACAATGGGGAAATGCGGCAGCGGAACAGCAAACGAAAATGGGGATAAGCTAATAAGTTTCTGTAGCATTAACAACCTGGTCATTGGAGGAACACTTTTCCCACATAAGGAAATTCACAAGTTAACATGGGAATCACCAAATGGTCGGGACAGAAACCAGATAGACCACATCATGGTTAACGGTAGATGGAGACATGCATTACAAGATGTGAAGGTAAGAAGAGGTGCAGATGTGGGAAGTGATCACCATTTAGTAGTAGCAAAACTGAAAGTGAAACTAAGAAGGGCTAGACCAACTGTAACTACACAGAAAAGGTTTGACATCAGCAAATTGAAGGACCCCCTTACCAGAAAAGCTTTTGTGGCCGACATTAAGAAACGATATCAATTTGCCAAAAGCCAGGAAAAGACATTGACTGATGATATAGACCAGAATTTCAACACCATTTCAACAGTATATAAGGAAAGTAGCAAATCATGCTTAGGATTCCAGGAAAGGAAGAAGCAAGACTGGATAACACCAGAAACACTAAACACCATAAAGATGAGAAAGGAAATGAAAAGAAAGAAAACAGAAGCGAAGTCCCCCAGGTTAAAGCAACTATATAGCGAACAGTACAGCCAGCTGGACAGGGAAGTTAAAAGCCAAACCCGAGCCAACAAAAGGAATTTCCTAGACGATCTTGCAAAACAGGCAGAAGAGGCAGCATTGAGAAATGAACAAAGCACAGTATACAAAATAACTAAATTCATCAGCGGAAAACGAGGTGCAAACAATATTACATTAGTAAGAGATAAGCAAGGAAATCTCATCAAGACAGCAGAGGGACAGGAAACAAGATGGGCAGAGCACTTCAGAGAAACTCTGAACAAGGAAATACCAGAGACACAATTGAATGTTCCTGAGGCTGAAAACGATCTAGATGTAAATACAGACATTCCACGAAAAGAAGAAATCATCACAGCAATCAAAGGGTTAAAGAACGGTAAAGCTCCGGGCCATGATAACTTAAATGCAGAGCTATTTAAGACAGACCCTGAGCTAGCAGCAGAACTATTAGAACCACTATTTGCACAAGTGTGGAAAACGGGGACAACACCATCAGAGTGGAACAAAGGAATAATTGTCAAATTGCCCAAAAAGGGAGATCTTGCAGACTGCAATAATTGGAGAGGAATCACTCTTCTCTCAGTTCCCAGCAAAATACTAGGCAGGATAATTATACAGAGAATTTCAAAGGCAGTAGACAACAAACTGAGGAAAGAACAAGCAGGATTTAGAAAGAACAGAAGATGTGTAGACCATATATTCACTCTCAGGAACATTATAGAGCAGTGCTCAGAATGGCAAAGACAGCTTTACATAAATTTTGTTGATTTTGAAAAGGCTTTTGACAGCATACATAGGGACAGTTTATGGAAAATACTAAGGGCTTATGGAATTCCAAGCTGCATAGTGGCAATCATAAAAAAGCCTCTATGCCAACTTTACGTGTAGTGTTGGGCAGAGCAACCTAACCTTCGAGGTGAAGACAGGAGTACGACAGGGATGCCCCTTATCAACCACTCTTTTTTTAACAGTCATAGACTGGGTGATGCGCCAGACAACAGAGGGCAGTCCAAGAGGAATAAGATGGACTACATTTTCTACATTGGAAGATCTGGAATATGCAGATGACATTGCACTGCTGGCACATTCACATCAACACATCCAGGAAAAAACGGATAGACTTAATAAATTTAGCCAGCAGGTGGGCTTGAACATCAATTTAAAGAAGTCTGAGGTCATGACGCTCAATGTGAGCAACCCTGAGCCCATATCAGTAAGGAATCAGCAATTGGTACAGACAGATACCTTCACATACCTAGGAAGCATAGTAACACCAGACGGTGGGGCAGGCAAAGACATCAACATCAGAATGAATAAGGCAAGAACAGCCTTCTTTAGCCTAAATAACATCTGGAAGTCCTCCCAATACAGCACAAGCACAAAATTAAGATTATACCAGAGTTGCGTGCTTTCTGTGCTTCTCTATGGTGCGGAATGCTGGAGAGTCACAGAGAAGGAAATGTCAAAATTGTCCTCTTTTCACACAACATGCCTAAGAAAAATTCACCGCATCTTTTGGCCGAATACCATCACCAACCAAGATCTGCTTACTCGTAGCAAGCAAGAGGACATGCACACCATCATAGCTGGCAGACGCTGGAGCTGGGTTGGTCATGTCCTCAGAAGAGACCCCAATGCCATCACAAGAACAGTTATGCTTTGGACCCCTGAAGGAAAGCGAAAGAGAGGCCGACCAAAAACAACTTGGCGGAGGACTGTGGAGGCTGAGATGCAAAGAATGAACCAGAGTTGGGGCACTGTACGAAGGATGGCCACCGACCGTGCAAAGTGGAATCAATTTGTTGTTGCCCTACAAGACGCCACTAGGCGTGATGGCCACTGACTGCTTTGACGGTCGGTGGTTAAGGATCGAAGAAGAAGAAGACAAGAGACAGTTGTTGTTGTTTAACTGGGACTGCTGAGCTTACTCGCTCTTTTACAGCCAATACCAAGTTGAAGATTTCTTGATATTATCTACATTGTAGATCTAGGCTTTTCCTGTGGCTTTTCTGCCATTCCGAAATGTGCTGAGTTGAAGTCACGAAGTCCAGTTTCTCCAGCTCGGTTTGCATTTAAAGGATCGTCACATCTAGTCCCAAGCTAGGAGTAAGAAGCGCGTGGTAAACTGTGCATTCCCCACCATCCAATGTGGCTCTCCAAGTATGCAGAGCTAAATTACTGTGCTCTGGTTCTGGACTCTCCCAAGGAATTGTCACGTCCTGCACATAACCACTTCTTAGCTCCCCTGCCTATTACTGGGTCCACATTGAGATCCTCCTGCATGCAGTCTACCAGGTCAAAGCCAAAGAATCACGTCTGAGGCTCAAGTGACTTCTCCAAGCTTAGTGTGCAATGCTGGGTTTTCTACAAGTTTCAGCACAGGGGGAATCACTGGAAGCCTGTGGATGATTTCAAGAGTCAATGAGGGTGTAATTAGCCTCACAAACAGAGGTTCACTTCCACATATGTAAAATGTAACATTGTGCATAGCTGGTGGTCATATAAAGATGAATCCAGATATGCCTCCATGCATTCAAGAGACAGTTAAATTGATGCCCGCTGTGAAATCATTTGTTGAACATATTGGATCTCACGTTTAGGTGTACTGTTAATGAAAGAAAGCGTTTTATGGCATAAAATGGTACTTAATTGTCTTTATTTTGACGCTTGTTTCATGTAAATTAGTTGAACAGCAGTAAAGAAATAACAGTTTACATATAAAAAGTGACTTTTCAATCGTCCTGTAGAACGAATTAAAATACATGTAGATACGAGTTACGGCTTAAGAGAAAATTACGAAGAAGCAGGTGTATGAGCTGACGGAGATGGGGAAGATTCCATAAGTAAATCTGTAATGCTTTGAACATGGTTACTTTATTGAGATTCCTGTGGCTGTCTGTCGGGCGGTGAAAGAAAGAAGTTGTGTTAATACGCTGAACATGATTAAATAATGCAGGAAACACCGAGTTCTGTGAATATTAAATAAATATGTAAATAAATAAATATAGGTAATTAACAAGCACTCGTTGATATAAAAGAGGACACCAAACAAAGGGATATTACTACAGCCTTGCTGATAGGAAAGTTATATTAGTGATGGCGTCTGTCTTTAAATTGTCTGGGTCGTTCACGGGTCCTTATACCGTAGTTGTGTGGATGTCGTGAGAATGACCTCAGCCAGTGACGCACTTTTTTTTGGAGTGCAATATTGACTGTTAGTGTTCGCACTTTCACGATTTACTTTCACAGCAAGGCATGGCGCCGTTTGCTCGGTCCTTGGTTCGATTTCCACTTAGGCTATCACTTATATTTCTTTTCTGTTGTCTGGTGCCCTCTTTTATGGCAACGAGTGCCTGTTAATTACCTATATTTATTGACTTATTTATGAACATGATCCCTGTGCTAGATAGCTCTGGTGATCTATCGGGAAGGAGAATGAGATCTGTGCTATTTTGAACATTATAACTTGACTATGCCCCGTGTAGTTCCCGGGGGGTACCTGATGGGACAAAGAAAGAATAAAACTACTACTCTCTCATTCATACTGTATGAGGCGACTAAAGTGGTGAAGTTGTGAAATTGTGAAGTGGTGAAGTTGTGAAGTTGTGAAATTGTGAAGTTATGAAGTTGTGAAATTGTGAAGTTATGAAGTTGTGAAATTGTGAAGTTATGAAGTTGTGACGTTGTGAAGTTGTAAAGTTGTGAAGTTATGAAGTTATAAAGTTGTGAAGTTATGAAGTTGTGACGTTGTGAAGTTGTAAAGTTATGAAGTTATGAAGTTGTGAAGTTATAAAGTTGTGAAGTTATGAAGTTGTGAAGTTATGAAGTTGTGAAGTTATGAAGTTATGAAGTTGTGAAGTTATAAAGTTGTGAAGTTGTGAAGTTATAAAGTTGTGAAGTTATGAAGTTGTGAAGTTATGAAGTTGTGAAGTTATAAAGTTGTGAAGTTGTGAAGTTATAAAGTTGTGAAGTTATAAAGTTGTGAAGTTATAAAGTTGTGAAGTTATGAAGTTGTGCATGTGGGCTAGCAACGTCATTGTGTAAAGGAAATAGCTACAGACACCACAGCTGCAAGAGCATGTAAATGGTTGGTACAGGCTTCCTACAAGGGGGACAACTTGCAGGGATGGCTCTATGCTCCATGAGGAGCAATAAGACTCTTCTGGATTGGAGAGAACTATTATAAGTTAAACAAAACAAAAAGATTAAGGTAGTCCATTGCAGGTATTGACGTAGGGATGTGTAGCGTAGGAGATACCATACTAGGTCCAGTATCGAGAGGTGGGTTGACGTGTTTCATTCCTCTCTGCCTTTTCCGTCCCTGACTCAAGAGGAGAGTTAGATACCCATTTACAGCTGGGTTGACTGCAGCGTGATGATACTGTGATTCGAACCCGGCACTTTTGCAGATACCACTCACCACTTTCTCAATTTGTTGCTCACAAACAAAAGTAGACATGTAATATTCTGAACAGTATTAATTCCCTATCGTGGTTCTCATCCGGGGAGATGCTTACCCATGGAGAAGGGGAGTACCAGGGTAGGGTGACCATCTGTCCTCTTATCCCCGGACATGTCCTCTTTTTTAATCCTAAAATGTGGCGCACGGTAGGCTTTTTTTCATAAGCGCAATTTGTCCAGAGTTTCTCCCTCGGAGGTTGAACATTACTTCGAAGAGATCTATTTTATGCAAGTATATTCTTGAATGAGTATTTTTTCAAGTATTAAATCCGTGATATACATTCTTAAGCAGCGCTTGTGTAAGAGTCAGTGCCCTTAGCGATTCCGATTATGCTTGTTGAAAAACGTAGAGGCAAACTTGATGGTGACAAGTTTCATGAAGATAATAAGTGCATGTACATCAGTTGTTTATAAGACATAGAGATATTGATGAAACCATTATAAGATTTCATATATTTTTCATGGATGACATTACAAGGAGTACCAACATATGTAGATGTGCGAGCTTCTCTCAATATAGTTTATTGACAAAGATGCTGCATTTGACGATGCAAATGCTTTGATCAACTTAACAGCCTGAAAATATTTATTGAAAGTAACATCAGTAATGAAGGGTTCATTCAGTTGCTGGTACACGAGAAACGAAACAAATTTTTAATTAGCAACTATTGAATTTTATTCGGAACTTTTAACGATCGCACAATATTTGTTTGTGGTGCCTGGTTACAATGCAAGCGTGGACAGGCTTTATTTTTTCATTGAAGGAAAGTCACAGGACAAAAGACAGAAACATGTTCAATGTTGATTCCGTCAACGGAATTTCGCTTCTGCGATATAATTTAAAGAGTAGTGTCCTACGGTCAATTTCATAAATACTTAAACGAAAATAATGACTTGTTAAAGAAGATAATGTCCACAAATAAATAAATAAAATAAAATTAATTAAAATTAATAATAATAATAATAATACTTTTATGCATAATGATTAATATGTGGAAAGATAATTATTTATATTAAAATGATTTTAAAACATTCATTTTAAATGACATTTTTTTCAATTATTTTCCGAACCTGAATAAACTGAACTAGTTCTAATCATCACACTCATGCATTAATAGATTGATATTAATGTCCTCTTTTTTGTCGTATTTTTGCGTGCATTGTCCTCTTTTTTACGTCAAAAAGTAACAAAATGTCCTCTTTTTGTGAAAAACGATATGGTCACTCTATACCAGGGGGTACCTTGGGCGTTGCATCCCGAATAGTTGATTGTCATTTGCTTAGTTTTTAGTAAAAGATTTATCAGTTGAAACTTGAGAAATCTTTTAAATTCTAACTGATATCAGCATATTTACGACATTCCTATTTGTACTGTTATGAGGAGGAAGGGAGAGAAGAAGTAGTTTCAGCACTCATTAGCTGTTCATTTTCAGCTTTAACACATATTTTCAACAAAATCAATTAAAATCTATCGCAGCTGGCCTCACATTAGATTCACTGAGTACGTCAATTTGTTTGTTTAGTTTTTAAAAGTTCTAATAATAATCGTTAATTTTTTTAATTTTTTAAAATAGTTTTAAGTGTTATGAGTAATCATCATCATGTTCCTTCGCGCTCTTCATGGAGCATGGGGTATCTACTGCAGCTGGTTTGCTTGCAGTAATCCTGCACCAAGTAGTCACACGCTCTCGCAATGGTGGGTTATGTCGTAATTTGTTTTACAATGGCTAGACTATTTATTGCTTTCCACTATAATACAGTAGACACGTGCATGCAGAAAATCGAAAACAAGCCTTAGTGTTATATGATTACAAAAATCTTTTGAGGGTTACATTAGGACGTGGCCTACGCTCCAGGGGGTACCTCGGCCAAAAAGTTCAGAGTTCATTTACTAGACTCCTCTTACATCTATGGGTAGGCAGAAAGAGAAAAATCTAAAATACGCTGAACATGATTAATTTACTAAATTCCTCAAGTGGCCTGTCAGGAATGAGAAGATATGTAATACTTTGAACATAAATACATTTCTAGATTCCTCTGGTGGTGTATCGGGGAGGGCAGAGGCAGATATGTAATATTTTAAACATAATTACTTTTCTAGATTCCCGTGGCGGCACATTGGGTGGAAGAGAAAGCAGAAGATATGTAATATTTTGAATCTAATTACTTTTCTAGATTCCTCTGGCGGCATATTGGGTAGAAGATGATCTGTACTATGTTGAATATAACTACTTTTTTGTTAGATTCCTTTTCTGATTTACTGAGAAGAAGAGATAGATAAGTATCTGTAATACTTTGAAAATAATTATTTTTCTAGATTCCTCTGGTGGACTAGTGAGGAGAATAGATATAAAAATATATGTAATACTTTGTACATAACTACTTTTTTAGATTCCTCTAAAAATTCATAAACCCTCCAACCCTGGGAGACCCATTGTTTCGGCCTGCGCCTGCCCTACCGAACATTATATCAGACTTCCTTGACGGCATCTTCCAGCCTATTGTAGAGCAGCTTCCCTCCTTCTTAACGGACACCAACCATGCCCTTACTACTTTTTGCTCTATCCAGCTTTCCCAAGACTGTACCTACCGTTTATTTCTGTTAGATGTCTTCCCACTTTACTCTTCCATTCCTCACTCTGATGGTCTCCGAGCTCTCCGGTTTTACCTGGACCAGCGCACCTACCCCTCTATCGCTAAAGAGACTCTCCTGCGCCTTGCAGAACTGGTCCTTCGACTCAATTCCCTTGAGTTCAACGGACAGTTCTTTGACCAAGTCAGTGGAGTTGCCATGGACACTAAGATGGGTCCCAGTTATGCCTGCCTCTTCATGGGCTACCTGGAGTATCAGGTGTGGCAGCAGTATTCTAGACCTTTTCCATTGATGTATCGTAGATACATTGATGATGGCATAGGTCTCACTGATATTCCACAGGCTGACCTATCTAGGTTCATTAACTTCATCAGCTACTTCCACCCTGCGATCCAATTCACCTCCCACATCTCCACTGTCTCTGTGAATTTCCTTGACATTGTTGTCACCATCACTCCCCCCCCCCCCCCCCCCCCCCCCCCCCCCCCCCCACAAAACCCCCCCCCCACACACCACCCACCCCCCCTCTCCCCCCCCCCCCCCCCCCCCCCCCCGTGAAGTATAATGGAAAGAGAGCCTACAGTAATCTGAGTCTACGTAACCTCGTAGCGCTCTAAGATTTGCTAGCTAAAACCATGCATTTACTGCCTGTCTTTGCTTACACAAGCTTACTTTTTCGTCCCCGTCTCTTTTCTTTGAACAAAAGCAAATGATGTGTTTACAAACTTTCGTGACCGGACCGTCATAACAGGTAGCGAATCAGGTTTGTTTACCTCGTCTTCTCACGCGAGCTTATCTGTAAATCATACGATACCTGACAGACCGCACGTGAAAAACACAGAATCTTTTTGAAGTCTACGAAGGGAAATCTAAAATTCCCCGAGTACGCTTTGATGTCGAGTCGCGGGCAAAACCTTCGAGAACCCCGTTACACGTAATAAGTCTTTTGATGCCGGTCGAAAACGCCCGACGTAAGCCTTTATCTTGTAACTCTGTTTCTGATTCTCCGTTACACACAGTAGCGCGAAAATTAACAACATCTATAGATCAGAGAAATATAATGATATATAAACTGTGTTTTCTTAAACCTGCCATCAGTTTCACTCAGAATTTTTGAATACTCTAAGCACGCAGTTCTAGAACCATTATTGTGGAAAATGTGTTATTAGCATTCGTGGGGATTTTTCATTCTGATTTTCTGGTAATAGAAATAGGATTACGTGTTTTTTTTAAGTGTTAGCTTTTACCATTATAATTCACCTAGATTTTTCTCGCTGTTAAAACCTAATGAAATAAAATAACGTGTAGCGATTTCATACCAGAGAATTAAACTGTTAATTTTCGCCACACACGTTCTCACACGAGAAGAGACGGTTTTAGCTGACTGGACTTATAGGATAAAACGGATGATAGTGATAGTAAAGAATTCACGATATATTTCATTTTGTGTATGTATTATAAGGCTGACTGCCGGCGCGAGCAGGGGCGGAAGAGTTGCATAACTCCATCCGAGCTAAACTCAGCTGCTAGCGGAATTTGTTAACTGATAGGAATAAGGAACCACCGTGTGCCGTTTAATTTTAATCAGGACTGACGGAGTGGAGAAGAGATCGTCTTGTCCCCGTCAGTGTGTGTAGATATAGGTTTAGCATATTTTTATATCAATGTTCTTATATTCTTCGCAGACCTGATCACAAGAGCGTCCAGCGGTTTTTTTTCGGTTTGTTTCATTTTTGGTTTTTCTGGGTTACACGTTCCTCTACTTGGTTTGAGCGGTACCGATTTTTCATTTATAAAACGTGTACTCGCCAAAGATACACGAGAAACATGTTAACTTATAAGTTTAACTGGACTTACAAAACCCAGATATTTGTTTCCAATTTTACCAGCCCACTTGGGTGTACAAAATAACATTATTGTTCCCGACTTCTGACAGTCGTATTCAAGCGGATTTATCCAGATTTTACGCTGTGCAGAATCGGAGCTCTAGCATAGAGTTGTCCGATAGGATTATCATCATTTGTAACATTCTTTTTAGCAACCGGATGTTTCCCAGTACTGGAAGTATTTTCCTCTTTTAACTGTGAACCCCAAGAGCACATTCTAACACCAACTATTCGCAGTGACATTTTGTTCATCCAGGAAAAAAAAAACACCAGATTCGGCGTTCATCTCACTAGTCTTTGTTTGTTAGAGGATGAACTGGGGCCTATTTGGGAAGTGAACCCGATAATAATATATATTCAGGGACAATTTTATTTCCAAGGGATATCACCAAGAGTAGGTAAGAGTAAGTTAGTGGCCACTGTTTGAAAGTGTGTGAGTACTTTTCCTTGTTTCAGGGAATTTACCAACATTGGATTTGCTTAAACTTGTTTACTTTACTTGGTAGCATATAGTAGGAACTTGTTTACTTTACTGTCTACTCTGTAACATAGTGCTAACCTTCAACCTTTGGGTTATTAACTTTGGGTTCTTTTCTCCATAAGGGGAGGGCGCATTTATTCTGCTATTTCATAAGTATGTAAATCTGATTTTATTTGATCTTTCTTTAGA
Source organism: Oreohelix idahoensis (assembly GCA_024509875.1). Lineage (NCBI taxonomy): Eukaryota > Metazoa > Mollusca > Gastropoda > Stylommatophora > Oreohelicidae > Oreohelix > Oreohelix idahoensis. Next base: position 190,751 of record JAMPIV010006906.1, on the reverse strand, counting down.
TATTTTGATGTTGTCGAGTTTAATGATAATAAACTACAAAGAAACTTACCTTTGTGTGTTGGTCATACCCACACCCATTTAACAGTAGTTTTTTCACGTTTGTGTATATGTGTAGAGAGACTTATCCATTCGGGATAGGGAGATAAAAGCTGTCTTGCATTAAAAGTACAGTCGTACGGATAGGCTGGAAGAGATTATCTAATCACTCCAGAGACAGATCTTTTTTCATCAATTCTACCGCAAGTGAAAAAAATCGGTTGTTATACCTTCTCGCGTGTCTGTCGACATCCACTCTATATACTCAGACGGGCAAAATAAAACAATTAACCTTCCCTCCCACATCTCCACTGTCTCTGTGAATTTCCTTGACATTGTTGTCACCATCATTCTCCCCCCCTCCCCCCCCCCCCCCCCCCCCCCCCCCCCCCCCCCCCCCCCCCCCCCCCCCCCCCCCCCAGCCACCACCTTAACACTTCGGTGTACTATAAACCCACTGATGCACACAGTTATCTCCTTTATACTTCCTCTCATCCTCGGGCTTGTCGTGACTCCTTGCCTTTCTCACAACTCTCCACCTCCGTCAGTTATGCCAAGATGATGACGACTTTCTTTGCCGAGCACAGGAAATGTTGGACTTCTTCCGTAGAAGACAGTATCCGGAGGATTTTCTTACCTTTGCCTTAGAGCGTGTTCTCCCTATCTTACGTCCAAAGGCCTTCAACCCCCGCCACAAAACCTCCTCGGATAGAGTCAAGTTAATATTGACCTATCACCCTCACAGCGCTGCTGTCAAAAGGATCCTGTATCGCCACCTACCTCTCCTCCAAGTTGACCCAGTGGCGCGGGAAGTGTTTAGTGAGCCACCCTTGCTGGAATATAGACGGGATAAAAATGTGAGGGACCTCCTAGTCCACAGCCGTTTGAAAACCGTCAACGATGGCCATTTTGGGACCCAGCCATGTAACCTAACACGATGCAAGACATGTCAGTATGTTATCCAAACACGTTCAGTGTCGTTCCCTAAGGCGAAGTTCACCATCACCCACGGCTTCACATGCGAGTCACGCAACGTCATTTGTGCTATTATATGCAAACGTTGCAATATTACTTACATAGGTCAAACGGGAACACGACTGGGGGACCGATTCTGCAGACACCTCTACGACATCTCTCAGTTGAAATTCACACCTATGGCCATCCACTTCAATGCTCCTGGCTACAACGGTGCCACTGACATCCAGGTGACAGCCATCAGATCCTGTTCCTCGGATGCCAACAGTCGGTTCCGCCTGGAACAACGCCTGATATATCTTATGGGTTGCCTTAAACCCCACGGTTTGAATACCCAGCATTCTTTTGTCTGGGGCGTCCTTTTCTATCCAGTCCCAGTTTTTTAATGACTTTCTACCCTTGACTTCCCTCTTATTATATGTATATTTATATCTATATGTGTGTGTGTATATATATATAAATATATATGTATATACATGTCTGTACATATATATATATATATATATATATATATATATATATATATATAAATATATATATATATATATATATATATATATATATATATATATATATATATATATATATATATATATATATTTTTTTTTTTTTTTTTTTTTTTTTTTTTTTTTCACTCTTTTTTCTAGTCCCTGTTTTCACTATTTTTTATTTTTTGCTTTATGTACTATCCACTTCTGCTTTTCGGTTTTGTGGCAGCCATCTTTGCTCCAACATGTGACAAAACTCTAAGGGAGTATTTTGTCTCGTATTTTGTCTCTTATTTCTTTAGTTTCATGTTCTCCACTTAATTCTCACTTTCCTTCCCTCCTGTCTCTTGTTTGTCTGTCCCTGACGAAGGCCTTGTGGTCGCAACGTAGGATTTTTTTGTCCTTTCTCTTTGTAAGACGTATTACTATTTGTGTGTTTTTGTAATAATTTCTTGTTTTTTTCCCCATTCTACCGTAGATTCCTCTGGCAGCGTTCCGGCAGTTTCGATTCGAAGGTGCTGAAGAAGTAACAACAATGTTTGTACACTATCGCACAATGCCGGAATGGGATCGTAGTCTCATTGCTGACCTCATCCCTTCCTTTAAAACTTTTGAGCAATGGCTGAAGGAGAACGAAAAGGTATAGTTAACATAAATTGAAAACAAATTTGAAATAAGCATTTTCATTTGGTCCTGGATATTTATAAGAATAAGGTAGACTTGGTTTATACGATGTTCCAATAGCATATATTAAAGTTGTTGTAAAAAGCTCATAGTTGCAGATAGAAAGCTTTTTGATCTTCAATAGCATATATAAGAGTTTCCGGCTGATGACAATGGTTGCTATGTATAATATACTCAAATAATGTACACAAGATTTTACTGGGATGGCTACCTGTTATGTAAAACGATTGTCGCAGAAACCATAGCTCTAGGTAGCATGAATATGCTGGGTGAAGGCTTCTTGGTGAAATAATGCGTGCAATATTGAATCCATGTTCCTTAAGGAGCGAATGAGTTAGTGCAAGCTCTCTAAGACCAACTACATTGTTGGCTTCATACTTTAATGTTAGGAGCGATAAGGTGACAAGTGGAGGAGGCTGACTTAACGATATCTTCCCACATCTGATTCGTCTTTGATCCTTAGTCGCCGACTGTCAAAGAAGTCAGTGGCAACCAATTCTCCAGATCTAAAGGTCTTTTATATTTGGACATGTGCCCTAATATAACCGGCTAGGTTGAACGGGACGCTCCTCGCCAAAACGAGGCAACATTTTATTTTTCTTTTTAAAGTGGCAAACACGCCTAATAGCATCTTGTACGGCATCAACAAACTGCTTCCACTTTGTTCGGTCGGCGGCCATCCTTCTAACAGTGCCCCAGCCTTGGTTCATTCTTTGCATCTAGACCTCCACAGTTCTCCACCAAGTTGTTTTTAGTCGGCCTCTCTTCCCACATAAGAAGTGTAAATTATGTCCTTTGAAAAACAAATGTTGCTCTTTGAAACTACGTTTTTTAATACCACCCGTAGTAATGTTCTGTCGGGCATTATTTCCCAGCGCAATATCTGGCGTCTACTGTTCGTAACATTACTAAGCATTACCTTTCAGCTCCCCAAGGAGTAAAGGGTATCCACCTAATTAATGTCAAGCTTTCTTATTGACAGCCGCATTGGCAAAGCTGCAGCTACCTTTGCCCGCCTCACATCGCGTGTTTGGGGAAACTCTAAACTCACAATGAAGACCAAAGCTGCGGTATATAATGCCTGCGTCACCAGCACACTCCTATATGGCAGCGAGACCTGGACGACCTATGCTAAGCAAGAAAGAAGGCTCAATACCTTCCATTTGCGATGTCTACGCCGCATCCTCGGCATCTCGTGGAAAGATAAAGTGACAAATGTCGAGGTGTTGTCACGTGCTGGCCTTCAAAGTATGTATACGCTTCTTAGACAGCGCAGACTTCCCTGGCTTGGCCATGTTCGCCGCATGGATGATGGTCGCATCCCAAAAGATATCTTCTACGGACAATTAGCAGATGGCAAGAGAACAGTTGGGCGACCACAACTGAGGTTCAAAGATGTGTGCAAGAGAGATATGAGGGCACTGGACATGGATCCAGCAACATGGGAGGATAAAGCTGCCGATCGCACTAAGTGGCGATGCTATTTACGGCGCCACCTCAGATTGGGCGAAGAGTGGCTCACACAAGAAGCAGAGGTGAGGAGAAAACGTCGAAAGGAGCACCAGGAAAATAAGCAGCTGAGGGCTGTCACCTCAGGGGCGCATTCCCATAGTCAGTTATGACTGAAGGGGCTATTATGATTATTATTATTATTTCTTATCCTGTGCCATTATTTCAAGGTCTGTCCATGTCGTCTTTAAAACTTTAATGTCTGCCTCCAGTTCTCTTCTCCAAAAGCTTGTCGGTCTCTGTCCAAATCTTAGTATTCTAAAACAAGGATTGTCTTGTAATGCTATCAACAACAAAAAATATAAATTTCTTCATTGGGTGCCCTATAAGCTCGCCACCGTCTTCTTCTCATCTCTTGTTCTATTGACACTTCTCTGGTTCGTGGTTTCAATTCCACATCAATGATCTTGTCATACCATTTCAATCATTCTATTCTACGCAAGCACTCATTTATGAAAGTCTGTAGCTTCGCAGTTCTCCGTGTTTTGCTGTTCTCTGTTTCAGAGCCATGTGAAATTTAAGTGCAGTATAGTGTGTCTTCTAAAATAATTTGATAAGAGAAAACATGTAAGAAAACTGACTCCTTTGGTTCAAGAGTTAGCAACAATGATCTAGAAAATTGCATAAATTGATCAGATTCATACACGGACTATTTTCTCATCTCTTGTTCTACTTGCGTTTCTCTAGTTCTTATCGTGTGTTCCACATTAGTGACATGGTGAAGAAGGGGGGGGGGGGGGGGGGGGGGTGTGTGTTAGTCAAGGGTCTGACTATACCAGTTAGTTGTCACCTGAGGGCGAGTCCTGCTAATGTCCACTTTCTTTTATCTCCATGTGTGTCACGGGTTTGATAGAAATGTATGGCCGTCTGTCTGGCTTTGCGTCAGGCTGACCTGTCTATTTTCTGTCAATCTAAATTCTCCGCCCACTTTTCTGTAATTTTGTCTCTTTCTGCTCGTATTTCTGTCAGTATACATGTCAATTACTATATACACTATCTACGCCTGTCTCCAGCACGCGCAAGGCGGTGGGTGATCAAACAAATCTTTCTTGTTGGTCTCCAAGAAAACGTAGTACTTCCCTGGTCCTCTTTGATTTGGGAAACCCAGGGGAATCCCTTCGTTCTTTCATCTGGTGACAGCGCTGGTCACGGATAGAGCGCCGTTCGTATAAGCGACCGCTTTCGTACATGGTGCGTGCATGTTGCGTCATTTCTTTCCTTTTCTTAGGGAAGCCGGAGTAAACTCTTCGTTCTGCTTACGTAGATTTCAGTTATCACCTTGAGACGATCAGAGAGTTAGGTCGTAAGTCTTATGATGTCTTACGCGTATTCACTGTTTCCTCCGTGCGGGTGCGGGAAAAACCCTTCTCCGAACACCTGGCATCTGTCTTCTTATTTAAAGCACTGGGTCTGTTCCTCTTCGCCAGTCATACTCCAAGGATTTCTCGCTACGAGTAACTAATACTTCATGTTGATATCAGTTGTCATTTCTACCGTATGGAGATTTATTCCTTGAGCTGGTAAGATCGATGTAATTCTCTTAGAATTAATTTGGGGTGTTAGCTTATGTCACGTGACCGATAATTTATTTTACCATTTCGTTCCATATGTTATTAACTCTTTTAATGTTCTGTTTTCCTGGACATTTTGTATTTCTTTTCTTTCATTTTTTCACCTGTTCAAACCCCACCCGCGTTTGTTTACGTTTGGCTGGCTTTCAGAGTAGAAATTCCCACTGGACCAGCAGACGGTCATATAACGTAATGTTATCTTAACGCACCTGTGGTCCGAACATGGGGAATTTCTCTGGTCGCTCTAGTCTTTGATCACGAGCGGCTGGTACCCTTTGAGGCCTGGGTAACGAGTTTGATCTGTTTCAGGGGAGATAAAACCCGCTGTTAGTCCTTTGTGGGTTTTTGCCCCTTAGAACGCATTAGTGATCATAATATTATGTCTATCGGGGGAAATCTTCTCGCGGTTGTTGTCTTTGATGCAGTCTCTAGAGAAACTTTTGTCTTACTCTCCGGATTACGTCTTTCGCCGAACATCTGTAGAAATATGCAGGCCAGGTGTCCGGGGGGAGCGTCCTTGTAATCTATAAGAGTAGACGGGTTTAATAAGCCGACACACTCGTGAATAGTCCTGGCCCGTAGATGACCATATGAGACTTAGGCAGAGATAGCACGGCAGTACTAGAATGTGTTTGCCTATGTTCTAGTCATTTTTCGGGTTTCAGGGAGACCGAATCGCTAGAGCAGACTCCAGTCAGGCGAAGAACGACATGTCCTCTTCGATCTAGAGGATTTCTGAATACCGCTAGCGTCACGCGCAGTCAAACCCCGTTCCTGAACCTAAACCCTTTTGTCAACGCCAAGCTAAGCTCACGCAGTGCAACGGAGCCAACGCTAAATCTGGAATCACCAAATGCAGTAGTAGTTCCCTACTCGCCTATTGGATTACCAGTCCGAGCATTGCCGCTTCCAGAATATCAAAACCGCCCTGCATGTCTACAGCAGAATCGGATATCACCCGACTTTGTTTGCCTAAACGGGGCACTCAGCCCAAACCACAGCCAAACCAGTTTAAACAGGATTTACAGCCAAGCAAGCAATAGCGCCGGATAAGAGCGCCTGGGACTCTTTGTCCTCAAGTGACTTCTTCTGGTGTAATTTCTGGATACTTAAAACCTCGCACGTATGAGCAGCCATCTATGGACAGAGTTCCAGCCCCCCTCACGCAAGTAGCGATCACCAACGTATAGCACCTACAAGGAAAGTTGGGTATTTCACTTCATTCATCTTGAAGGATATTTATCTGTAAGACACTTTCTGGAGCTAGCACATTTGGTCCCACGAAAAGCGGACAGGCTGTCGCTCAGTTCGTTTATTTGGTCAGCAGGAGATAAACAGCGTCTTCCAGTTTTCCCTCGCGCAATTAGGGGTCCCCAACGTTTAGCCCGACAAGGAAAGTTTTGTATTTCACTTCATTCACATTGAAGGATATTTACTTGTAAGACACTTTTCTGGAGCTAGCGCCTTTGGTCCCACGAAAGCGGACCCACTGTCGGACAGCTTAGTTATTTTCTCCGTGTTCTACAGGTTTTATAAGTGTTGGTGGTGTGTGTGTTTGTGGGTGTGTATTTGCATTATTGAAGGTTATTGATGAATATTTGATTATTGATGTAATTTATGCTGTGTATGATGATATGCATTAATTCCATGCTTTTCTTCATTTAATAAAGTTTACACATTTATTAATGCGCTGTTCCCGACCCTTTTCATCCATAATTAACTTGGTTTAGCTCTTTACTATAATCTCTATGTTTGATAAGAGAAAAGAGTGAGAGCAGGAGGTGCTTAGACAGTAACAGTGAGTTGAGGCTTGGAGAGAGAGATCACTTTGATAAATCTTCTTCCAGGTTGTCTCAAGTCCATCTCCTATTTACACCTTTCTGTGTGTGTAATCTATAACTCTGTCAGTCCACTATCCCTTGTCGATTTCACTACTATTGTCCAACTCGACAAATACTCTACACCTTACTCAACCACGACAGCTTATAATAAATAAATAAATAAATAAATAAATAAATAAATATATATATATATATATATATATATATATATATATATATATATATAGATAGATATATATATATATATATATATATATATATATATATATATATATACGTATAGTCTAATCCTGGGTTATTAATTCCATTTTTAATAGTTCATTCTTAAAGAATAGTAACTTTTTGGGAGACCGGAATAGACACATCACGCAAAAAGCGCACCACCAATTCTAAGCCTTCTGTAGGGCATTGACCAGGCTTGTATGGAAAAAGAAAATATTACAAAGGTGTTTTTCAGACAGCGGAGGGAAAGATAGACTGTAGACAACAGAAGGGAGATGTATATTATTTCATTTTTTTTTTACAAATTGTTCTCTTCTATGGGTACACTGTAATTCCGTAGTGAGTGGTCAACATCAGTTTTACTATTAATTTTAGTTTGCTATTAAGTTTCATAACGCCTGTCAATTTTATAGCATGTTTCTTGTTTTGGAGTGACTAACCTGACCTCGTTAAGCCGGGTCAGACTGCGTGTGTGTCACGCTTGACCGCCTACCTGCGCGATCGATAAACGCGAGGCATGGTTTCTCGTGGTTCAGCCCACGAGAGAGAGAGAGAAGAAGAAGAAGAAAGGGGAGGGGAGAGTTGTGCGGGCAAGATGTATACGTATTGACGTGAGGTGTATTCGTTCGTCATGAAGGAAGGAAGAGATCGTGCATATTATGTAAAGTCGTGTTTGCTGGTGTTGAGAAGATAGGAAAATATTTTTGACTGTCCTTATTTTTCCAGACCCTGGTCAATAGAAAAACGGACTGTGTTCTCTTTGGTTGACGGCCTCAACTAGAGTCTTCAAAGTTTTGGTTGAGCAGTTTTTATCCTGCAAGAAGCTGCAATCGATTTTATCTCGGCATTCAGCATGCATCAGCCATCATTTCCTTTGCTGACGGCTTAAACGTCAATCAACTCAGCTGGCGGGTATTCGTGGATTATTACCCACCGCTTATTGCAAGACGCAGTGCCTACGGGCTGTTGCAAATTGCCACCCATTCGTCTGGGCGATCTTGGTGTAACCCCTTTACACCCCGTTGCTGTGGATATTTCTCGCAGACCCCCAGAAGAAAACAACGATTGCTAGCCTCTACAAGGTCTCACAGAACGCGTTGGTGATCCGCAAGTTTGGAGTATTATTTCTGTGCTGGATTTTCGCACTACACTTAGCCGCCTTGTTCATTTGTGTTTTACGGAAGTAGGTGTGAGTTAGGAGTTATGTGACACGTTGTTCCCCAGGAGCTTAACTCCTCATCAAATTGGATTATTAAAGCGTGGTGGAACAGTGTCGGTCCCTAAGTAGGAGTCTTCGCATTTTCTGGATTTATTATTCAACAAGGCAGGATCGGCCGTCTACCTCCAGACTGGGAGCCCCCTGTCCGGATAACAGCAGATTTTGATCATGCCTCTTATCTTTCAGGAAGAGTGGGCGAGTGTCAAGGTGTGTCTGAATGAATCTATGGATGAGGTAGAGTGCGTTGGCCACAATTTCTTTTGGGGGATTTGAGGGTTCGTGTTTCTTGTTGGGTAGCCTTCAGATATTGTTTATTTTGTCAAGCACTACACCTTTTATTATCTATGATTTTTTGTGTGATGCTGTGTGTCGTATATCGTTCGTTTAATAAAAACAACAAAACCTCATCTTGTACTGGTCAGAACATCTTTTCTATCTGTCGTTGGTGTAGTATTCATATGTCCCTTACTGTGTATTAGACTAAAGTCTTGTATTAACATTGGAGGGCGGGAAAAGATTGCCCAATTAAAAGTTAGTCATCAGGTAGGCTGAAGACCGTAGTGCTGCTACCTTTCAGTAGGCATATCTTCTCCCAATAACGTCCACCCGTGACTATATTTCTATCTATTCATACCCTCTCTTCCATAGTTTGTCTGGCTTCAGACAGAATCTATCTTTCAATCGATACCTACCTGTGACAATGTGTACTGTTTGCCGTTGGCTCGTCTCCATAGATACAGTTTTTTTACTACGTCTGACATAAAGAAGGACGCAACGGAGACATTTGTTGGTATACGTCTGACTAAAAATGATACATATTATTATTAAACGAGTAATTCATACTTCGAGCTTCCATTGTTGTGACGGAGTGGCGCGGCCCGTATCGAACTTTGTTTCACTCCGGCAGCATCGGTACATTTGTGATACTGATTTTATAGTGTGCTTTCATTGTTCGCACTTTCTTTCTTTCTTTTTCTGCTATGTGTGTAGCAGATATTATGTATTTTCCTTCCTACACCCTTCACAGGGATAAGTAGACATGTCTGGTTGTTATTCATTTCTTCCTACGTTGCAAGGAGTGACAATGACCTAGACATTTTGGCTATCGTGGGCGCAGCGATATCAGTATACAGATTAACACTTAAATCGTCTCAGCACAGTGCTTAATCACTGATAAGACGCGGGTACGCGCATCACCAAAGCTGGGAATACGGGGAGACAACTGATGGGCAGACGCAGATAAGAGATTACTTTCTGATAAAAGTAATGATTGTTACATTGGGAACACGTTGTTATATGAGTTTACTTACATGTTCGTAAGTTTGTACTCAAGCGGATGTGTACAGCTCATTTTCAGAAACGTAATGTTTGAAATTTTGCATTAGCTGAGTCATGCAACATATTCAAATCAGATTGGCTGATCCTGTGAGACGTGCATAACAAATGCGTGAGAAGGCAGTGAATATAATTTGACCATTTTCTCAAGCAATTTCACATGCGAAATCGCTCGCCAAGATACCAGACCTTGCTACAGTGAAGAATTAGAATTCAGAATTCCTTCTTAACATACCGGACACCTTTTATTGGAGTATTTATCAGGCCTTACAATATAGTCAAGGAAATCTCTAGCATTTTAAATAAGGAAACCAGTACTGAGGAAACTGAAGAACCACAAGCGAAGTCAGAGAGGGAACATATTAAATTAAATGTAAACAGACTTTGTCTCATATACCTGTAGTATTATCCTTTTTATTTAAATGTCATGTAAAGCTAAAGCTATTCTATTTAAATGTAAAGGAAGTTTTATTCCGAGGGATTAAATTTAATTCTCTTCGATGGTAAAGTCTGAGTTAATTGGGATGGTGGTATGGGAAGATAGGAACCCATAACTATGGGGTGGAAAACGCCATGCTCAGAAGAGCTTTTCGTTCTATTCTTTTACCATAGTTATTGGTGGTACCAGCAGAAAGTACTATCTCTGGAACAAGAAGGGGACAGTGGCTTAAGCTTTAAGACGAAGGACCCACGTGGTCGACTCTCCTTGACATTTCCTGGAAACGAGCTACACCCGACAACCTTGATCAGGGACGAGCGTGAGCAGTGTGAAAAGAACCAACCCATAAGAAGGCAGCTCAAATATATGGTTCCACTTGAACTTCTTGTAACATTTCACAATCCATAATGATGTTAACTTTTCTTGATCCATAACTATTCAAATTATTTTTCAACTGTTAAAACGTAAGTGATTATTAAATTTTGTTATTTGTAATTATACAAATTTAACTTCAATTTAATCATTTTAAAGTTACTGCATGTTTGTCTCAGTCAATTTACTACACACACTCTAAACAGAGCTATACTAGAATAATAAGAATTCTACTGAGTAAATCATGGGTGGGGGCTTAAACGAGCTGAAATTAATAAGTGCTTAAATCCTTTACAAAAGTGTCGGCAGAATTACAGAGTTAACATACTCAGCCAAAGCAGTACTGTTCTTGCTTATTCTTAATATCTTGTGAAGACTCCCTGGAGATATAAGCGTTTTGTTTCTTCTTTCTACATCTCTGCCAAGAGTAATCTGGTGTAAAGATAGACTCCATTGAAGCCCATATTAGATACTCTTGAGTTTTGGCCACTGTTGGACTACTACTGCAAAGCAAGGGAGGCAATACCGTCACTATTGCAATGGGAAATAAAAAAATGTTAGTAGTATAAACATGCGGCCTAAAGAAGTGCGCTGCCCATGGTATAACTGTTGATGCGAGGTTCCATTAAGAAAAAAACAAGCCTTCAAATTTTCATTTGGTAACCTTTGAACTAATAAAGTTTTGCTTCTTGTGTAGAAATATATTATAAAGTATAATTCACCAACCTTCAGCTTCCCAAGGAGCTTAGGCCTTTGTTACGCTGGGATAAATATAGAGGATCATGCAGGATACGCGAATGATTGCAGGCTTTCATACAGGACATTATGGTCAGTATATATAACACAAGCCGGCAGGTGAACAGGTCCACGGGAAAACATGGTTGACATTTATTGTACGTTCATCACAAGGAGACATCCATCAAGATATATACTTGTACATGGCATAGTATATGGCAGGAAAACCATGTAAATGCGATAAGCAGTTACGTCAGTCAATAACGAGCCTCAATCAATAGGCTTTCTTCATCTCCATTGTTAATAGTAAAAGTAACTATATTGAGAGATAACCTTAAATCTGTTATCAATCCTGGCCGTGTACTAATAGGTAGGGCAATATTCCCGGTACCCAAGTAATGTGGCGAACAAACTGATGATGGCGACCTAAACTCCATTACCTCAATATCTTTGAGGTACTCCTTACGAAAATATCAAAAAGGGTTGTGCAAGACTTCTCAATCAGTTTCCTTCCCCATCTAGAACATTCTTAACAAGATGGCGACCTTTGAAAAATACATTTAATGTCCCAGTTAGGAAAAACACACTCTCCATAAAATCCTGGAGCTTAGAAGAAATCACGTCCACTTCAAACCAGTGAACGAATACGAACGGCCCAAATAAACAACACACTGACCCCACGACATGTGACCAAAAAAACGTCACTAGTTGACTGTCGCTCACCACGGGTGAACGCTTCGTGCAAAAAGTAGTTTGACTACAGGCGAACACAATTCCTCACATAAAATGGGCATGTGCTAGCGTGTAGTAAGTAACATGCTACATTATTTTATCCCCAGATCTACCCTTAACAGCCTTCAACAATCGCATGCTAAATCTTCCTGTCTGTGCCATCAGCTCCAAGCCTTTCCACAATTTCCTAATTCCTTATATCTCTGTCTCCAGTTCTCTTCTCCCCATGTCTTCTCCGGTCTCACTAACCTTGTGTTACTATCAACAGGTTTACTCAGCGTATGTCCTATTCATCGCCTGCGTGTTCTTTTCATCTCTAATTCCACCGGCATATTTCTAGTTCTTGTCATCTCTAATTCCACTGGCATATTTCTAGTTCTCATCTCTAACTCCACTGGCATATTTCTAGTTCTTGTCATCTCTAATTCCACTGGCATATTTCTAGTTCTTCTCATCTCTAATACCACTGGCATATTTCTAGTTCTTCTCCTCTCTAATTCCTCTGGAATATTTCTAGTTCTTCTCATCTCTAATTCCACTGGAATATTTCTAGTTCTTCTCATCTCTAATTCCACTGGCATTTTTCTAATTCTTGTCATCAGTTCCACATTAGTGAACTTACCATACCATTTATGTTCTTCTTTTATACTCCAGCACCCATTTTTGAAAGTCTGTAGATTCTTGGATTGTTGTTTTTCATGTTCTCCGTGTTTCAGAGCCATATATTTTGAAGTATAGTGCGTCTCCTAAAATAATTTTATTGTAGGAAAAAAAATGCAGGAAAACTGGCTCCTTTGATTCAAAAGTTAACACCAACGAGCTAGAAAGTTGTGCTAATAGTACTTCTTATATAAGCGACAGGGTAACGGTACCCGCTGAAGATAAAATGAATAATCAAGTTGTCTATTAAAACAACCACTGCCATGTGTTGTAGCTTAAGAAGCACGGCTTTCACAGTTATTTTTTTGTTTTTTTTTGTGGGGGGTGGGGGGGGGGGGGGGGGGGGGGGGGGGGGGGGGGGGTGTCTTTGGTCCACGCACAGGAAAAATTACGTTTTTCTTATTGAACTGTGCGGGGACCAAAGACCTAAAAAAAAAAAACCAAAGTTGCAAGATCATGTGAATGCTTTGTGCAGGTTTCATGCAAAGGAGTCAGCTGGAGTTGTAGCTCCGTAGGGAGCGGAAAGGAAAGTTATGATAGTAACTACACAAGCAGCATGCAAGCAATACCTCAACTGATTAGTTAGCCTGCTGTGAAAGCCGTGCTTCTTGTCCTTGTGTTTGTTTCTTTACTTACTTACTTACTTGGTCGTTCCTCTTCTACTTTGAGGTGTAGAGGTTTGGAAGAGTCAGTGCCAGACGATCCTATCGGCTGTCTTCCTCATTTCTGAGGTTTGAATCTGGTTTTTGTGGGTTGTAGTCATTGCCCATTACTCGCATCCATATGTCAAGACTGGGACATAGGTGGAGCGGTATACAGTCATCTTCGTCTTCTTAGTAACTTCTCTTTTGCTGAGGAATCCTCGATTTATGGCTTGAAAAAGTCTCCCAGCTACTGCTGTTCGGGTAGCCAACTCTTCTTTGATGCCTCCCTTCCGGTCTATGACAGCTCCAAGGTATTTAAAGTGCTCGACCTGCTCCAGGACCTGTTCTACTAGCATAATGTGATTCTTCTTTTCTCTCGTGATATCACCATGGTTTTTGTTTTCGGGCTGCTTGTGATCATCCCTCTCTTATCCAGCTCTTCCTTCCAGACTTGCAGGTTGGATTGAAGATGTGCCTCTGATTTAGCAATCAGGGCAACATCATCAGCAAATTTCAGCTCTGAAATACAGACCTGTCTCATCTTCCGGTACCCCACTGAATACTTTCTTGTCCTCTCCTTACATGCCTTGATGACATCGTCCATGAGGAGTATGAAAAGATAAAGTGACAGGATATCACCTTGTCTTACACCAGTGGTGGTCCTGCATTCTTCTGACTTATGGTTTGCCGTCCTCACATAATTTCTGCAATACATGTAGAAGCTCTGTATAGCATGAATCAGAGGTGCTGGAATGTTCTTCCTTGCCAAACAGTCCCAGAGTTTGTTCCAGGGGACCTTGTCAAATGCCTTTTCCAGATCTAAGAAGCAAAGATGGATCTCACTCTTATACTCAAGAGCCTTTTCACTCAACTGTCTGAGTGTGAAGATTAGGTCTTGAGTACTTCGATTTGCTCGGAAGCCACACTGGACCTCATCCACTTGTGGCTCAGCTAGGCGTCTGAGTCTCTGCTCCAGTATTCTAGAGTAGTTTTTACCAGGGACACTGAGAAGGGAAATGCCTCTATGGTTTCCACATTGTCGGTTGTCACCCTTTTTGAAAATCGGTGTTATTATGGCAATCTCCCAATCATTTGGTATGTGTTTGTTTCCTCCTAGACTTTTTTGCTCAGATGATTAAAAGAGACTTGAATCGGCCTCTTACACGCGTCTGAGGTGTCGTTTCTTTAATAAGATAATTCTCTCTATGACTCCATGTGTTTCAGTTTCCTCAGATATTCCGGTTTTCCTTATTTAAAATGTTAGGGATTTCCTGGGCTGAATTGTAAGTCCCGATGAATACCCCAATAAAAGGTGTCCGGTTTGATAAATGGAAATTCTGAATTCTAACTACTGGCAAGTCTGGTGTCTTTGGCAAGCGTGAATCTCACAGTAAATTTTCACAGTGAAATAACACTGAAACGTGTCAGGTTATATGCCTGTCCTATCCCGCTCTGTTTGTTACGGAGCTCAAATAATCAGCTAATCTGATTTGAATATTTTGCATGACTCATCTAGTACAAAATTTCAAACATTACTTTTCTGAAAATAGGCTGTAAACATCCGATTGCCTGGCAGACGAACTCACAGACACATCTGTAAACCGTGGTTCAGATGTAACAAATTATTACTTTATCATAAAGTAATATATTCGCAGACGGGCTATCGCGTTATCTTTTTTTTTTTTTTTTTTTTTTTTATTAATGTGTTTGCTACTTCATTTTGTAGCACGCCCCTTTCAACCATCTACCATGTACATGGATTTGTTGGTTATATCAGGACGTGTTTCTTTTGTTGTAATATGTTTTTGTTTGTATTTGTTTTATATTATATTATCTCTAGTCGGTATTTTTCCTTTTGTAGTTATAGTTCAACATGGTTTTTAAAAAAAAATTCCAATATATGCTATTTTCTAAGTTAGTATGTTTTTGATTTTTACTGGATGGTTTATTTGGTTAATCTGTATGTTTCTGGGGCGAGTCTTTCACCAGTTTGGACTACGCGTTATCTGTTCCGTACTCTGGCCTTTATCAGCGATTAGCAAATACTCTGGCCTTTTCGTGTGGCTAATCTGTCGAGGCCAAGATTTGGTACAAAGGAATTTTGCCAACCTGCCTGTCGTTAATATTATTTCTGCCGCTCCTTGCAAAGTTTATCGAAGGGACGGGAAACAAACAAACGTAATAACTTTTCCCCGAGAGGAGTGTAAAAAGGAAAATACATAATATCTGCTACACATAGCAGAGAAAGAAAGAAAGTGCGACAATTGAAAGCTCACAATAAAAAGCAGTACAAAAATGTAACTGATACTGCCGTAATGAAACAGAGATCGAGAGAGGTCGCCCCATTCTGTCAAATACCCCCTCTCCTAAGAGATTTGTAGAATATCTAGCTTTGGGGCGGTCACTTCTCAATGCGTTATTCTGTGCAATGGGTTCTCTCTCTCTCTCTCTCTCTCTCTCTCTCTCTATCTCTCGTAGAGTTATCCTCTTTCTAACTCGGTGGCGAGTGACTGAGTTTCTCGCTTGGCAGTGTGTGCAGTTTTGAATGTACTCACGCACATCTGCCCACCGTCTAGGCCAAAAGTATAAACCTCCTTAAGGTTACTCATGGTGTGTCTCACAGGAGCATGTTCTCCCGATGAGGATAAATAAGCTGCTTTCGTAACGGAGGGCCTAAGAGAAGAGGGACCACGAGTTGCTTCCCTGCCTCGTCCGTCGATAAATAATTCCATACTCTTTGTGGAAAGTTCCAGCTGAAGCATGGGCTATCTTGATCTGACACAGTTTAGAGTATGGCGCTAGAGTAATGTCTTCCATCTGCGCTTGTCGTAACTCTGCTTTACTGCACAGAAATGTCGAGTTGAGGTACGAGTTATCCAATGTTGAGTATTGGGTACTCTGCTCAAATTCTTTCTTGGTAGTTTCATCCTTCTGGTTGTCCGGGTGATGGCGAACAGAGCAATCTTTCACAAATTGTCTAACATCGTGTCGCAAACCTGGCCAGAAGTAATTCAAGGAAATATGCCTTACCAGGGCATATGAACCTTTAAGGGGGTGGGGCTGGGTTAAATGCATTTCCTGCATTAGGCGGGTGTGAAAGGGTAATGGGACAACCAACTGTCTTTTATTCCCCACCCGTTTAAACTTAATCCTTCTCCCTGTAATATGCTCCCTGAAGAGTTTGGGAGTAATTGCCATACAACTTTGACAAGCAAGGCTTTAGGGTGTTATCAGCCCTTTGTGCCTGCTTCAGCTCCGAAATATTCGGGCTGTTTAAAGATAAGAGCTCAGGGGCCGCTTGTGCGTTTCCTGTGTTCTCTCTCTGTTGTGTCGGCCCGGAGTCGCATGAAGGATCTCCAAGGAACACATATTTTATCCCTAAAATGAGAGGATAGACTAAATCGTCTAAAATTGATTTTTCCCCGAACATATCGGGTTGAGACATCAATTTCCGCAACCGGAAGAAGCGTAAGCTCTATAATCTTCCGAGGCCTCTGTATTTCTACAGTTTCACCAGTATATTGGTGGGCCTTCACCAAAGATGGGGAAACTAAAGAGGAATATTATAAGCCACTATCATATAAGCACCGTATGGTGTGGTTACCAACGGTTACTTGCTCCGTATAAGAAGGGTAACTAGGTGTAACTGTCTTTTTTTTCTTGTCGAGGTGATCACTGGCCCAAGACAGTTTACATGTTGTTAGATGTGTAGTGCGAGCGTATGATGAGTTGAGTGTGGGTGCGAATGAAGACGCGAATGTGTTTAGGCTCGTATAGATGTAGATCCTGCAACCCATACTCTCACATGCAGTAATCAAGGATGCTTTGACACTGCAGGCATGTTTCAAGACATTTATTGACGGGAACACACATAATATCAACAGGAACAGTCAGTGTAACAAGGTCATGCTGACCTGACATCGATAGGTATACATTTGGCATTCAAAAAGGTAAACATCAGAATAGACGTGCATGGTCAATAGCAAAGTTCTTCAATAATGACAGTTCGTAGCGTCGCCCTTGGCGTCTCTGACTAAACGCGTCAGATGCCTTAGTTACCTTGACACACAGGTGCAACTTGGCACTCCCTGCCAATTGCACATATCAGGCTGTAGTATAATAGCCGGAAGCACAGGCCTCGTCCTAACGTCGGCCGTGTACTTCTGTTAAATAGGTTATCATCAACCCTGCAGTAATACTTATTGTAGATAGAAGTTCCGCCAATCTGCGGCTCCCACAATATATCCTCGTCACTGGATTTCTGGACAATATAAGACTAACAGTCTTGGATGGCTACCTCGAGCACAAATATATAAGTTCTGAAATGGCGGATCAGTGAGCTGCTGTTCACCCTAGGTAATCCTTTACATGTTCTGCCACCGAAAAGCGTAATAATGCATAAAGGTCGGTATTACCTGGTAAATGAATCCTCAGAACTACACAAGGAATTCTGTCGTCATCCCGACGCACAGAGATTCACTGGGGAAAACTGCCATAGCAGTTACTTCGAAGATTCTCCCCGAAAAACAATGGACTCTTGGTCCCTTCAGAAAAACAGGACCTCCCGGCTTCCCGGAAGTATATCTCACTCCCGCTTAAAAAACCTTCCCATAGGCCTACGCCGAACTGTCAACCTCTGACCCTACAGGTCAAACACAATGAATGAATAAACAAGGGAAGACAACCCCTAATCAACCTGACATCGCAGGTAAAGACACAATTATACTTATGATACAAACATAAGCAAATAACTTGACAGATGACTCCGTCGAAAATGACAGCAACATTACTACCACCCCCCTGTAAAAAAAAAATGCAATTTTTTTTTTTTTTAATATGTTCATGAGCAAGATAGCACCAGTATCACTTCTGTGCTCATGCAAACAATGAACCTAATATCAGGTACAATAGAAGAGGGTACAAATCATCTCTCAACATATGAGAAAATATTTCCTTTAAGCCAAACAAACTAAGGGATACCATTCAAGAAACCTAAGTTGCTGGCAATACCAATCATATATCAAACATTACTAAATAATATAATCATAGCAATATACAAATGTCAATGCTATTTTAGCAACATATCACTGATGGATGGACAAAATGAAATTTGTTAAATTATCTAAACATCATCCAAATACATTTGTATTACAACATATTATGATATTAAGGACAGACCTAAGTCTGAAAATATATCAGGAAAAACTAGGACACAAGATTTAACTGGAATCATGTGGGCATCTAGACAATATGTCCGCCATCACATTATCCGAACCACGGATAGCTCGCACCGTGAAATGGAAAGGCTGAAGAGCAATAGCATAACGAGTAGATCTCGAGCTCTTCAAATCCTTACTTTGCATAGCCGTAAGAGCTTTTTGGTCGGTTTCCATAAAGAAATGCGCGCCCAGAAGGAACCTTTGTAGCTTAAGAATGGACCAAACCATAGCCAACAATTCACGGTCCAAAACCGAGTAATTCCTTTCTGCCGCATTCAGCTTCCTAGAAATATACATTACAGGATGCAGAGTTCCTGAATATTCCTGCATTAGTGCCGCTCCAATGCCAGTGGAAGAGGCATCACTACGAAGGACAAAAGTCTTATCAATCGTCGGTAGTCTTAAGATAGGATGAGATGAGAACAAATTCTTAACCTGATCCAATGAAGATTGGCATTCTTGGGACCAACGCACCATATTAGGAGAACCTTTTTTCAATAACGTTGAAAGTGGTGCCATAATGGAGGACAGATTCTCAATGAATCTTCCATAGAATTGTATCAATCCCAAGAGACTACGCACTTGCTTTTTTGTCTTCGGAACCGAGATATTTAATATCTTTGAAATGTTTTGGTCCTCTGTCTTCAACAGACCATGACCAACTCGATGACCTAGGAAGGAAATTTCACTAAACCCAACAAAAGCTTTAGAGGGTTTAGCAGTCAAACTATGCTCACGTAGAGTAGATAGCAATTCCTTCAGACCCACATAGTGTTCTTCCCAAGTATCGCTGAAAAGACAGATGTCGTCTAAATATGCAATGACATCTGCACGATCTGATAGAATTCGTCGCATCATGCGCACGAAAGTCGCTGGGGCGTTCATAAGCCCGAAAGGCATAAAATTCCATTGAAACAGACCCCTAGGTGTCGAAAAAGCAGTGAGAGGTTTGGCGTGTTCCGTCAATGGGACTTGCCAATAACCTTTCGACAAGTCTAGTTTAGTAAAGAATTTAGCTTTAGAAAGTCTAATAAGTAGATCATCTAATAACGGCATAGGTTCAGCATCGAACTTCGTAACTTGATTTAATTTGCGATAATCAACGCAAAGACGTATGTTATTGTCTTTCTTTCGAACAATAACTATCGACGAAGAATAAGCTGAAGTGGATGGTTCAATTATTTGTAGTTGAATCATTTCATCCAATTCTTTCTCGACTTGTGCTTGAAAATGAATAGGTATTGGGTATGGTCTTACTCTGATCGGATTACGATCAGTAAGTATGATGTCATGTTCTATGACATCTGTGTGTCCAGGAATGTCGGTAAGGACATCCTGATATGATTGTAACGTAGAGGATACTTGACGTTGTTCCTCAAAAGACAAGTTAGAAGAGACTGTAACGTCTCTCCACGATTCCGTTGAAATAAGTGGAATCGTAGGAAGAGGTAAGTTCACGTCAGAAAAAATAGTTTCCTCATCCTGTATAACGGACAGGGATGAGATGTGACCATGTTGAACTGGAGAGTCGTCCGTCGCCTGGAAAATAGGCTGTAAATAGTCTGGACGTTCAATAAACTCTGTTAACATATTTATATGGAAGGTTTTATGCCTTCCATCCACATCGACAATATAGTCGACATCAGAAATTTTCGAGACTATAGTGTATGGACCCTTCCAAGAAATGAGAAGTCTATTCTCTCTTGAGGGCAGTAAGACATATGCTTTGTCTCCAGGACAAAGTTGACGTAGGCGTCTTTTCTTATTAGCAAATCGCCTAGCTTTTTCTTTCGCAAATTCGGAAGATGAAGTTGCTAACCTGCACGATTCGATAATCTTTTCTCTAAGAGCTATAACATATTCATATGACGATTGTGTATCATCGTCAATATTATCGGAAGTTATCAAATCGTGTAACAAGGACATTGGCCCGCGCGGTTGCGCGCCAAAGACAAGTTCGAAAGGAGAAAACCCTGTATGCTCGTTGGGAACCTCTCTATAGGCAAAGAGGACTGCAGGTAAAACCCTGTCCCAATCTTCAGGATGATCCTCCGTTATCTTGCCAAGTAAGTTCTTTAGTGTCCTGTTAAGACGTTCTACCAATCCATTGGACATTGGATGATAAATACTACTGAGAGACCTTTTAATGTCTAGCGTAGCCATTACCTGAGACATAACGTCCGAAATTAACTGAGTGCCGTGATCCGACAGTATTTCTCCGGGGAATCCCAGACGAGAAAATACGAGCCAAAGAGCATCAGCGATATCGACAGTTGATATGCTCTTCAGAGGAATAGCCTCTGGCCAACGCGTGCACATGTCCACGCAAGTGAGGATAAATTGGTGTCCTCTGGCTGACTTAATTTTGAACGGACCAATGATGTCTATAGCCATTTTCTGAAACGGCCGAATCGGAATATCTGCAGCCTGAATAGGAGCAGCATGTCTCGGACCCCTAGACTTGACCTCTTGACAAATTTTGCAAGATCGGCAATAAATTCGGATGTCTTTATTCACGAATGGCCAAAAGAATGACGCAAGGACTCTAGTTTTAGTTCTGGAAAAACCCATGTGTCCCGCACACTGAGAATCGTGTGCATGCCGAAGAATTAAGGCTCTCATACACTTAGGCACAAGAATTTGCGAGTGCATAGACTTGTCCGAGTGTTGTACCATTCGTACCAATATACCATTCTTCATAGTGATATACGATTTGTGATTCGTATTTTGATTGGGATCCCCTTTCTTTGCAAGAAGGAAGTATTTCTTCAAAGAAGGATCCTCTTCTTGACGTTTAACAAACGAGTCATGGGAAATCACCAAGTGCTCGTCTTGGCTATCAACTTCATTACTATTATCAGATGAAGTTGGGGGATTAAGAGCTTGAGCTCTTGTCACCACTGCATTGACCGTTTGAATGTTTTTTTCTTCCCAACTAGAAATTTGTTGCGGGGTGCATTCCTTAACCCCATGAATACGACCGATTATAAGATCCGCAATAGGATTAGGAAGAAGACATGCATGGACATCTCCTGTGAAGAAAGGAGTGTCAATCCTAATAATAGCAGTAGGATAGCTTTCCATAGTACCACCAAATGTAACACATTTGATTGTTTTTCCCGTGGCACAGCAAGGATCTATCAGAGACTCCTTAACCCCGACGGTAGTACATCCCGAATCGAAAAGTACTGAGACTAGCCTATCATTTATTAGACCTTTATGTAAGATGAGAGATCCTCTCCCATCATGCGCAACTGTAGCAGGTAGAGCAGGAAGAGGGTGACCACAACTTAGCGTAGATACAGTTGATGAGTCAAACAATGTTAAGCATTGGGGGCATTCAGTTGCTCTCCCAAAATCGAAAGCACAACCAGTGATAGCCCTAGAGTTACCACTATCATTTACTGTATTACAGACTCCATCAAACTCTTGTTGCGCAGAGTTTGCCTGTTGGTAAGGTCTTTTTTTGTTAAACCTAGGTCTACCTCGATTATCATTTCCCCTGTAATTATTTCGACTATCATTTCCCCTGTAATTGTTATCATATTGCCTATTGTAATCATCATTCCGGTTTGAATCCCGGTTTCTAAATTCACCATCGTCATAATCTTGACGTCGAGAATGATTACCTCGAAAATTTGAATAGTTATTATTTGGATAGCCTTTACGAAAGTGTCTCAAATTATTACCACTAAAATTACGAGAACTACCATCTTGTCTCCACTGCATAGACGAAGAACCATCATGTGTTGGATTACTCCGCTTCTGAGTGTAATTTTGATTACTTCCCCTATTCCAATTTTGTTGAGCACCCTGAAATTTTTTTTCTGAAATTAGGGCCATATGGTGTTGCCGAAGCAGCTGGCAACCCTTCTTTCACTTTAGAATTGCTAACTGTAGCATGGGGATGTGCTGTGGCATACTGACAACAGTATTCCTCCATTTCTTTTAAGTTTTTAGGCTTACGCTCATGAAGGAATGCAAGAAAAGAATCATTAACAGATGACAAAACCTTATCTCGCAATAATAAGTCCATTAGACCTTCATATGTTTTCTCAATCTGAGACAACTCAACCCATCGTGTAAATGTACGACGTATCTTTGTAACAAAATCAGAGAAATCTACTCCATTTTCTGGCAACATTGTCCTAAAACGAAGACGATAGTCTTCTTGTTTTAATTGGTATTTCTTTAGTAATGCTGCCCTGACAACATCATAATTAGTCCTCTCATGTTCGTCTATTGTCATAAGAGTAGTCACTGTGTCACCTGTAAAAAATGGCATCAGTTGTTCAACATATTTTTCCTTTTTTATGTTATGCGTATCGCACAAAAATTGGAATCTATCTAGATAATCTGCTACGTCATCCTTTAAAGGATTGAAATGAGGCAATTTAATCCTACTAACAAACTCCTTTGTCGTACTCGAAGTTGTTTGCTGAGCACCCGTACTCGCCAATTTCAATTTCTCTAACTCCAAAATTGCGAGTTTTTCATCAAGTTCCATCTTCTGTTTTCTTTCCTCATGTTCCATTTTTCTAATTTCAGCCTCAGCAGCAGCTTGAAGTTTTTTTTCCTCTGCAGCAGCTTGAAGTTTTTTTTCCTCTGCAGCAGCTTGAAGTTTTTTGTCTTCCATTTCCATCTGGAATTTTCTTTCATCAGCTGCAGCTTGAGCTTTCCTCTCCTCAGCAGCAGCTTGAGCTTTTCTCTCCTCAGCCTCTCTTTGATACCTTCTTTCTTCAAGTTCTAATCTTCTATTCTCAGCTTCTAGCTTCTTTAGTTCAGCTTCTGCTTTCAATTTAATTTCCTCTTTTTGTTTCTTTTCTTCTGACTTTAATGCAATGGCGAATTGAGCAGATGAATATTCTTCCAATTCTTTACCAGACTTACCAAGGGTCAACCCTTGCTGGATGAAGAAATCCAATGTAGACATTCTGTCTAATGAGATCAGAAACCTGAAAAAAAAATTAAATAAATTACCTTATCCCACTTCAATGGGAGACAAGTCTGAAATGCTAGACTTGTATACTCACTTCACTTTATTTTACTGTCTCAATCTTTGTAGATAACAAGTCTTTTATCAAAGAACTTGTATAAATATCTTATATAATATTATTTAACAAACTCTATATGAAGAGTCTACCTTATCAATAATATCAAAACATGACCAAGTATGTGTATGTAGACTGTGCATGACAGTAATGTAGTACAACCAAAAAAAAAAATACAAAGACAAAAATACAAAACAATACAAATGGCAACACTGTTTTAACCAAAAATGTGTAGAGAAATACACAAGAAAGGAGAGACCTACAGAATACAAACAAAACAAATCGACAATCAAAACTGAAAAACAGACAAAATATTACAAAAACAACGTTAAGTACAATTACATCACAGCTAACATCAATAGCGACCAATTGTCACTAGCAAATTTCCAAATTAAGAAAATTTGCACCTACAGACCGCTTACAGTAAGCCTCGATCAAGTGGCATATTTACCGTAAGACCCACCAACCGAAAAACCCGCAGAAAAATACACAAAACAGTAGAAGTGACATAAACATATAGCAATCAATTTCAATGTGTTGCAGAACAAGTTCAGTCACAGCTGAAACTAAAATAAATTTCTTGCTCCTTGCGAACACAGAAACGAAATGTCAAACGCGCACTGAACGTCAAATCCACTGTAACATAAAGTGGTATTCACGAACCAAAGTTACTATGACCTTCTCAAATTAGGGCTTGCACATTGAATGTTTACAATTTCACGTACTGTTTACAGACACTTGACCTCCAACAATGTAGCTTGAATACTCTGACCTAGAAAAGTCTGTTGTTGAATGAAACGTGTAACAACCCGCAGTACTGTTTACAATAGGAACCCGCCTTCTATGCAGTTATGGTCCACGTAGCAAATGCCTAGTAGTTCACTTCAGTACTTGTCTTGTTATGCTTTATGTAGCATTATAATATAAATGCTCGTACTGTTTATTTGTGTCAACCGTTGATGACCTATATCTGTCCTGTTGTAGCCAAAACTTGCAAGTGTAGAATTAGCGTTGTGTGTTACGGCTGTCCCGTGTGTAGCTTAGACCCACAGATCAGAAGTGTAATGTGTACTTGTCCTTCTTGTAACTTTCTCGACAAAACTGGAGACATCATACATGTAACAGCCAACCAGGAATGTAAATTTCTGGATCCATAAATGTCAACAATAATGTCAAATGCTCGCTCTGTTCTTTTTAAACCCACAGATCTGGTCCATCAGAAATGTAAGTTTCTAGGCCACATTGGCGACAAGAAATGTATCATAAGAGCCCACGTAACTGGTCCACCAGAAATGTAACTGTCTTTTTTTTTTTTCTTGTTGAGGTGATCACTGGCCCAAGACAGTTTACATGTTGTTAGATGTGTAGTGCGAGCGTATGATGAGTTGAGTGTGGGTGCGAATGAAGACGCGAATGTGTTTAGGCTCGTATAGATGTAGATCCTGCAACCCATACTCTCACATGCAGTAATCAAGGATGCTTTGACACTGCAGGCATGTTTCAAGACATTTATTGACGGGAACACACATAATATCAACAGGAACAGTCAGTGTAACAAGGTCATGCTGACCTGACATCGATAGGTATACATTTGGCATTCAAAAAGGTAAACATCAGAATAGACGTGCATGGTCAATAGCAAAGTTCTTCAATAATGACAGTTCGTAGCGTCGCCCTTGGCGTCTCTGACTAAACGCGTCAGATGCCTTAGTTACCTTGACACACAGGTGCAACTTGGCACTCCCTGCCAATTGCACATATCAGGCTGTAGTATAATAGCCGGAAGCACAGGCCTCGTCCTAACGTCGGCCGTGTACTTCTGTTAAATAGGTTATCATCAACCCTGCAGTAATACTTATTGTAGATAGAAGTTCCGCCAATCTGCGGCTCCCACAATATATCTTCGTCACTGGATTTCTGGACAATATAAGACTAACAGTCTTGGATGGCTACCTCGAGCACAAATATATAAGTTCTGAAATGGCGGATCAGTGAGCTGCTGTTCACCCTAGGTAATCCTTTACATGTTCTGCCACCGAAAAGCGTAATAATGCATAAAGGTCGGTATTACCTGGTAAATGAATCCTCAGAACTACACAAGGAATTCTGTCGTCATCCCGACGCACAGAGATTCACTGGGGAAAACTGCCATAGCAGTTACTTCGAAGATTCTCCCCGAAAAACAATGGACTCTTGGTCCCTTCAGAAAAACAGGACCTCCCGGCTTCCCGGAAGTATATCTCACTCCCGCTTAAAAAACCTTCCCATAGGCCTACGCCGAACTGTCAACCTCTGACCCTACAGGTCAAACACAATGAATGAATAAACAAGGGAAGACAACCCCTAATCAACCTGACATCGCAGGTAAAGACACAATTATACTTATGATACAAACATAAGCAAATAACTTGACAGATGACTCCGTCGAAAATGACAGCAACACTAGGAATATAAGGGGCCAGATTTCGGCCTCTTACAATCCGATGTAAAATGTGTATCAATTTCGCACGCTTTACAATATCGTCGTCCAGTCCCGTGAACTGAATTGCTCTGTTTCTGCCTCTGGTGATCTTGTGGTTGTTGTTGCTGTTGGTGGGCTGTTTTGTGTGTGTTGTGTTGTCCGTACTTTTGGAGTTATCATCTGGGTGATCCTTTTGTTTGGGGTACTATCGTGGTGGCGCCTTTTAGATAGATTCACTTCCGACTGGGCGCTCAGGTACTGGTCAGCAAACAGTACCAATTGATCAAGAGTTTCGGCCTCGTGCTCCGCCAAGAAACTTCTCAAATCAGGGGTGAGCGAGTCCTTGAACTGCTCCACGAGAATCATCTCTTTCAACCCTTCAACAGATTCATCGATGATGCTAAGGGATCCCCACTTCTCCAGGTACGTTTCTAACCTGGTAGGAAATTGTCTAAAAGATTCGTCTTTTGCCTTTTAGCCTCACGGAGTTTTCAACGAAAAGTCTCTGCGTTAAGCAAAAAACGCTGAAGCGGAGCCTTCTTCATTATGTCGTAGTTGTTCTGTTCTTCCACGGGCATCTTGAGAAATACATCATTAGCAGATCCCCTCAGACTCTGGGATAGCTTCATGTTGTATCTCTCCCTCTCCAAGCCATATGTAGCTGCTAAGGATTAAAACCTAGAGAGATAGATGTATATTTCCTCTGACGCCTCAGAGTAAACATCTAATTGGAAGGATATTCCGCTGGGTGCCACCGTGTGAGAGCTATTTCCCCCATCGCTTCCTT
Organism: Oreohelix idahoensis; assembly: GCA_024509875.1. Taxonomy (NCBI): domain Eukaryota; kingdom Metazoa; phylum Mollusca; class Gastropoda; order Stylommatophora; family Oreohelicidae; genus Oreohelix; species Oreohelix idahoensis. Next base: position 163,771 of record JAMPIV010006906.1, on the reverse strand, counting down.
AAGAACTGCCAGGCCCCTCATTGTTAGAACTTAGAATCCACTCTTCTTCCTTCGATTTCCAATTCCCTTATTCTAATGGCGTGGGCTCTGTCGGCCTATTCCTTTGCAAATGCCCTCACTTGTTCCTTTTCCGCTCTTTTGGCCTGTTCCTTCTGTTCTTGGAATGCCATTTCCTTTTCTCTCTCCGCGTCTTCATGCTTTCTTTGTTTTTCAGCCTTCTGCTCTTCAAAAGCCCTTTGCTTTTCCTTTTCTTCCACTTGGGCCTTTTCGTGCTCTCTGGCCATCCTTCTCTCTTCCATTTCAACCGCTTTCTCTGCTTTGTCCTGTTCGGCTTTAACCGAGCTAATCACAAAATCTGTCAGAGTTTGACCGGTCATGCCCAGTTCCTTCGTGACATTCAAATAAATAGTGGAGATTTTGGGACTCTGCCATTCTGAGTAAAAAGTCTGTTTACAAAGCTACACAAGGTTACAACAGCTACTAGCTAGTAAACTACAAATTTACAACACTTAATTACCCACACCAAGTGAACTTCTTATTTCTTTAAGTTTTGTAACAAAAAGTTTTGTTTCTTTCAATTATTCAATTATTTTTTTATACAGTTATTTTTACTGTTATTTATTACTGCAAAGTATGCTCAGTCTTACAATAAACACACTCTTGACACTATTCTTTCAGTAAATCTGAAATTTACGTCAATCAAGTCTAGGGAAATTTTTAGACAAGTTCTATAATCCCGGCGCGAGTCGCCCAATTGTGACGGTATTGCCTCCCCTGCTTTGCAGTAGTGGTCCAACAGTGGCCAAAACTCAAGAGTATCTAATATGGGCCTTCAAGGGTGTCTACCTTCGCACAAGATTACTCTTAGCACAGATGTAAATAGAAGGATAATGACTCTTCTATCCCAAATGGAGTTTCCACAAGATATTCAGATAAGAGAAAACTATGCTGCTTTGGCTGGGCACGTTAAATCTAGAATCTGCCAACAACTTTTGTGAAGAATTAAGCTATGATTAATTGTAGCTCGTTCAAGCCCCCACCTCAGATTTACTCAGTGGAATTCGTATTATATGACAGTGAATGAGGAGGCTGCTGTAAAACTGGTAAAAACAAATGTATAAATAAAAAAAAATTAAATGGAATGAAATCAGTTTTACAAGTTAACGGTACACAGGAAACACGGGACGTTTCAGGTTTTACCCTTCGTCAGCCACAGTTAAGAGCAGGTGACAAGGACAAGAATAACATACAGGTACTAAAAAAAATATATGATGATGAAGAACACACCAAATGAGCGGTACAAGAAGATGAAACAACGATGCTGAGCGAAACCAGAACAATAATGATGCAAGAAAATCGTAAAACCAGAAAGACATATCGAAACAAGAAAGTAAATAATCAACGAAACGAAGACAGGAATGAATAAAACTATTAAAACAAATAAAAAAGTCACTTAGCTGGAAAAACAAAGATAGATAAGAAAAACAACGACAGAAGAAATAAAGAAGTATGAAGCCCCCATAATTTATGCAAAATGATGCTATACATTAAGGCCCGCAGGAGATAAAACGCCCATTTGAAAAAATGAGACCATTCTCCAACAAAAAAAGCGAGTTCGGTCATCACCGACGCATGAAAGGAGGCAGTGACATGAATATCAGAATTACCTGAATGGTCAGGCCTATTGAAATGAAGGGCCACCGGTAAAGGTTTGCCATGATAGATGTCATTTAAGTGCTCACGAAACCTGTCTGCCAAACGTCTGCCAGTTTCATCAATGTAGTTAATGCAAAACCTGTTGCAGATGATAACATAAATCAGGTTTCTGGATTCGCACGTGAAAGACTCTCGAATGACAAATTTACCGTTCGGAAAAGAAACTGATTGAGTTTGGAGTACAAAAGGACAAGTCTTATATATACGGCGTTGGCACGGTTTAGTATCAAAGTGAGAAGGACTGGTTCGTCTCAAGCGACTGTGTACAAGAATATCGCTAAAATTCTTATCCCTGCGATATGCCACCAAAGGGGCATCACAAACAACTCTCTAGTATCAGGATCAGCGTGGAGAATAGGCAGATGACGAAAGAGAATTTTTTTTTCACCGCCAAACAGTGGGGGTGGAAAGTTAAGACAAGTTTGAGTCTGTCAGATGTAGTAGTACGTTTGGCGGTAAGTGCCACCTGACGAGTAACTTGACTAATGCGATTAAGAGCAGTAGATAATATTCTTTCATGATCATGACGTCGGCGAAAAAACTCTAGCATTTCTTGAGCTCGTTCACGGAAATCATCTACATAGTGACATATCCGACATAAGCGTAGAAGTTGAGAACAGGAAATGGAATCTTTACACCCTCTCAGCTGTAAAGATACCATTCTCTTTTCTCAACTTCTACGCTTCACTTCATTCGTTTTCCTTCCTTCCTTCCATCCTTTCTTTCCTTCATTCCTCCTTGCTTTCTTTCTTTCTTATTTTCTTCGTTTCTTTCTTATTTTCTTTGTTTCTTTGTTTCTTTCCGTCTGCATGTCTGAGAAATTTGTCCCTGCTGCTATATTTCTTTCTTTTCTGATTTAAAAAAAATAAGTTTCTTTTGTACTTTTAACTCTTTGGGCGCACTTCTTTCTCTATTTCGAACTCACATACACAGCTACAGATTCACAGGCATACATGTACTGCAATCCTTTTACTTGCTGTCGTCCTAATTGTGGATAACCATGAACCATACCCTGTAACGTGATGTCGGATTATGGGTAAGCGGGAGACAAAATATGAAAATTTACACACATGTTCGTCGCTGCTTCTTAAATAGTAGATATTTTTTCAATGCACACTTTCGACCAATTAATAAAGAAAACATAGAAGACATGCTGAATTTTCTTCATGAAGGACAACTTACAGAACTACAAGGATACCGTTTTTTCACCATGAATGGCTATACAGAATGTTTGAAAAGTCACATTCTATTTTTAAACTGTTATTTCTTCAGTCCTAGCCAACTAATTTATACGAAACAAACATCACAATAAAGACAATTAACTGTCTTTTTATTACACAAGACGTTGTGTTACATTAAAACATTAACTTTACAACTCAGCGGGAGATCTAGTTTGTTTAATACGTGACTTTATAGTGGAAAATCATTTGTGCTGTGTTTTGTAACGTCAGTTTATTGAGATAATTTAGATTTTATTTTATTTTGTATCGTTTCTGTTAATAAATAATTATATATATATATATATATATATATATATATATATATATATATATATATATATATATATATATATATATATATATATATATATATATATATATATATATATATATATACGTTTGTTTCATGTTCAACTATTGGATACAAGTGAGGGCATACACATTTAAAAATAGGAAGTGACTTTTCAATTGCACTGAAAATTGGGTTTAAAAAAGAACGACATCAGCCAATAGAAATTGAATTCAGTGAACTCTAGGTTAAACAACTTGGTGTTTTAGAAGTTACCGATACTCTTACTGTTCTATCCCACAAGTGTAACCAGATGCAAGACAAAGTGAAAATACTTGATGAGAAGTTACAGCAAGTGGGTCTAAAATACGCGGGGAAACTTGACTAATGCGATTAAGAGCATCAGATAATATTCTTTCAGGATAGTGATCTTTATAGCTGAGAGGGTGTAAAGATTCCATTCTCTTTTCTCAACTTCTACGCTTACGTCGGATATGTCACTATGAAGATGATTTCCGTGAACGAGCTCAAGAAATGATCGAGTTTTTTCGTCTACGTCACTATCCTGAAAGAATATTATCTGATGCTCTTAATCGCATTAGTCAAGTTACTCGTCAGGTGGCACTTACTGCCAAACCTACTACTACATCTCAAACTTGTCTTAACTTTTCACCCCCACTGTTTGGCGGTGAAAAAAATTCTCTTTCGTCATCTGCCTATTCTCCACGCTGATACTGATACCAGAGAGTTGTTCCGTGATACCCCTTTGGTGGCATATCGTAGGGATAAGAATGTTAGGGATATTCTTGTACACAGTCGCTTGAGACAAACCAGTCCTTCTCACTTTGGTACTAAACCGTGCCAACGCCGCATATGTAAGACCTGTCCTTTTGTACTCCAAACTCAGTCAGTTTCTTTTCCGAACGGTAAATTTGTCATTCGAGAGTCTTTTACGTGCAAATCCAGAAACCTGATTTATGCTTTCATCTGCATGAGGCGTGGAATTACCTTCATTGGTGAAACTGGCAAACAGGTTTTCGTTTTTCTGATCTATCTTTGTTATTGCTTTGGTTCTTTTCGTATCCTTTTGTATCTTTTTAGCCGTCACTAGCTCATATGTGACTTCCGCATGACGCTTGTTTTCCCAGCCATCTTAAGTGTTTCATTTTTGGATCCAGCTAAGTGATTTTTTACTTGTTTTAATAGTGTTGTTCATTCCTGTCTTCGTTTCGTTGACTATTTACTTTCTTGTTTCGATATGTCTTTCTGGTTTTACGATTTTCTTGCATTATTATTGTTCTGATTTCGCTCAGCACCGTTGTTCCATCTGCTTGTATCGCTTATTTGGTGTTTTCTTCATCATCATATATTTTGTAGTACCTATATGTAATTCTTGTCCTTGTCACCTGTTCGTAACTGTGGCTGACGAAGGGTAAAACCCGAAATGTCCCTTGTTTCCTGTGTAGCGTTTACTTTTAAAACTGATTTCATACCATTTTATTTTTCAATTTATATATTTGGAATTCTTATTAGTTTGGTATAGCTCTGTTTAGAGTGTGTGTAGTAAATTGACTGAGCCAAACATGCAGTAACTTTAAAATGATTAAATCGAAATTAAATTTGTAAAATTACAAATAACAAAATTTAATAATCACTTAAGTTTTAACAGTTTGAAAATAATTGAATAGTTTAGAAGAAAAGTTTCATCATTGATTGATAGTAGAGTCGATGAAAAAAAGTTCACTTTTGCCGCGTATATGTTGCACTTAGCTGCCAATAGTAGTTTCTGCTCCCGCTGATGGGTTGGTTCTTTGTACACTGCTCACGCTCGTCGCTGGTCAAGGTTGTAGGGTGTAGCTCTTTTCCCAGAAATGTCAAGGAGAGTCTACAAAGTTGGTCCCTCGTCTTAAAGCTTAGGCCACTGTTCCCTTCTTGTTTCAGAGATAGTACTTTCTGCTGGTACCACCAATAACTATGATAAAGAATAGAAACGAAACGCTCTCCTGAGTATTGCGTTTCCCGACACATACATATGTGTCCCCTTTCTTCTATTCTACCTCCCATTTATCTCAGAATTTACCCTCGATGAGAATTAAATTTAATCCCTCGGGATAAAACATTCTTTACATTTAAACCGGATACCGTAGCTTTTACAGTTACCTTACATTTAAATGAAAAGGTTAATAGTACAGATAGAATTTGTTTACATTTACATTTCCACTGATTGGAAAGTGTTCATAATATAAATTGAAAATGTTTGCCTTTATGTTTACACTGATTTGAAAAGTTTGAAACGTCCATTAATTGTGTAATATATGCATATATTAACATAGACATTTACACTGGTTTGAACCTGTAAGTATTATAATTAGAATGTACATTATGTCTTCATCTTTCCTCCCTGCTCCATATGGAACCTGGGACTACTTTATGCTTTTAGTTCTCTTTACCAAACTAGCGATAAAGCAATCACCAGCCCTTGGCAGTGGTGGTTCATGAAATCATCATTCTATACGCTAAGGTTGCCAGCCTCAAATAACTAGGACATCCCCTAACGATTTTCACATATTAATATTCACATGGTAATATATATGTTTAAATGTTAGTTCACATGTTTGTAATATAAAATGTAAAATGACATCGTACGCCAATCCTGGCTCACAGACGTTTTTGCTCAGATGAATAAAAGAGACTTGAATCGGCCTCTTACACGCGTCTGGGGTGTCGTTTCATTAATAAGATAATTCCCTCTATGACTCCGTGTGTTTCAGTTTCCTCAGATATTCCGGTTTTCCTTATTTAGAGATTTCCTGGGCTGAATTGTAAGTCCAGATGAATACTGCAATAAAAGGTGTCCGGACTGATAAATGGAAATTCTGAATTCTAACTATTGGCAAATCTGGTGTCTTTGGCAAGCGTGAATCTCACAGTAAATTTTCACAGTAAAATAACACTGAAACGTGTCAAGTTTTATGCCTGTCCTACCCCGCTCTGTTTGTTATGGAGCTCAAATGATCAGGTAATCTGATTTGAATATTTTGCACGACTCATCTAGTGCAAAATTTCAAACATTACTTTTCTGAAAATGGGATGCTGTAAACATTCGATTGCCTGGCAGACGAACTCACAGACATATCTGTAAACCGAGTTTCAGATGTAACAAATTATTACTTTATCAAAAAGTAATCTATTCGCAGTCGGGCAATCTCGTTATCTGGCCTTTATCAGCGATTAGCAAATACGCTGGCCTTTTCATGGTGCTAATCTGTCGAGGCCAAGATTTAGTACAAAGAAATTTTACCAACCTGCCTGTCGTTAATATTATTTATGCCGCTCCTTGCAAAGCTTAGCGAAGGGACGGGAAACCAACAGACGTAATAACTTATCCCTGAGAGGTGTGTAAGAAGAAAAATACATAATATCTGCTACACATAGCAGAGAAAGAAAGAAAAAAGTGCGACAATTGAAAGCACACAATAAAAATCAGTTCGAAAAGGTAACTGATACAGCCGTAGTGAAACAGAGATCGAGAGAGGTCGCCCCATTCTGTCACAGTGAAGTGTTAGAGACTTCAGTATACTAGGTCCAGCATCGAGAAATGGGGTGCCCAGTTTCCTTCCTCGTTGCCTTTTTGCCTTTGCATTTAGCCCAAGAGCAAAGTCGGGTACCCATTTACAGCTGGGTAGACTTGAGCGTGATGATACCGTGGATCGAACCCAGCACCTTATCCGCGAGAGACCAGCTCTCTAACCACTCTGTCATTCGGACGCTCTAATTTAAGTTCTAATTTGGCTGCTTGGGTCACTGAACATCCTAGGTATCCAGCGCTGTAGTTTCCATAACCGTTTATGCATTTTCTATTCTTCTTTACATTTTTGTAGTTTGTGTATTCTTTGGCCTTTATGTATTGTTCATATTCGTGCCCTCCAGCGCAGGATTTGCATACGGGATTTCTTCTACATGTCGGCTTCGTGTGCCCAGTAGTTGACATTTAGAACATTGCACAACTAGTGGAATTTATATCTCTGTGGTTGAGGTCCTATGAAGGAACTTTAGATGAGTTGGAATTGCTGTCCCTTCTATCGTGAGTACTATTACAGGTGTGTTCAATTTGTTTTTCTTAACTCTTTTTATTGTTAACCTCCCCACCCAGGTTTTCTTTCATCAGCATTGTCAGTATTTTCTCTTCTGTAAGTTTGGTTTCCGTGCTTTTATTTTTTCATCATAAACCTATACACATTCAAATGTTTGCTTCGAATTTCTCTCAGAATACTAGATCCCAAAAAAATATTTTTAAAAAAGTACGCGACTCAATGATGTAACTATTTACAAGGCGTATTATAAATTATTATAAGGACATCATGCTTCAGAAGAACCAGGCAAACATCAGTGGAACAAGCGTCGAAGATAAGGCGCTGGCGTAGGGTAGGAAACACTGAGGGAATCAGCTTATAGCATTACAAGTCAGTCCTTGTTCCATAATCCATTGAGTTCGAGAAGTAGAGGAAGATCAAAACAAAACAAAATATAAAAACACAAACAGATAATCAATCAATCAATCAATACTCTTTAGCTCACCGAGGAGCATAGGCCTTCAACAAACACATGCCAAGTCTTCCTGTCCTGTGCCATCCGCTCAAGTGCTTTCCATGTTTTCCTCATCCTTTTCACCTCTGTATCCAGTTCTCTTCTCCATGTGTTTTTTTTTGGTCTACCTCTGCCTCTCTTTCCGTGTATTCCAGAACAAGCACTGCCTTGTCCTCTCTATACCCTTCCACCGTGTCTCGCAGAGACCCAGGATATCAATCCTGTAATTTTAATTTCTGCTGCTACCTGTGCAGTTTTCCCTTGTTCACATAGAGTGCGAACATTCCAGGTGCCAGTCCTGGAGATTTTCCTAGACGAAAAAAGGTTAGTCGGCAACCCAGACTCCTTTCGGCTTTCTCTGGGTTGCTTCATGTGCCTCCTTTCCAGAGGACCTTCTTCTGTCTTGGGCGGCTGCGTGGATTTATATACCGTTTATTTGACTTGTCCATGTTTGTTGAAGTTTTTGTGGTAAAATTTTTTTACAGGATGGGGTTACCAGCCCCATGCCCAACCCTCCTTAGTCGCTTTTTACGACATGCATGGTGTGAGAAGTTAACGTGATTGAATTTGCAACCGGCCCCAAGTCTTTAAAATTTGCATTTATTTACGTTTTTCAGGGAAAGATTACGGTGGGATTTTTATCTTATTCGTTTTTTTTTATTTCTCTTTGTATAATAATAGAGTTTGGACTTTTTGTGTAGATTAAGAATTACGGTTTCTAGCAAAGATGGTAGTTTTAACTTTTTGACTGGCACCAGTGCGTTTTTTCATTTAGTAATTCGTTCATGGAAGATTTTCCAGTGTAACATAATGGCAGAGCATTTTCGGTTCTTCTCAGTGAGCGCGCTATAATTTTTAGTAAGGGTGAAATCAGATGGGGGTAGAGGGGGAGTTTTAAGCGCGTGGAAACAGGTCAGCAACGGAATTTTTCCGCTTGATCGTAAGTTCTAAAATTAGATAATGACAGCGGGCGATTCCTGGCACGTTGGTTGGTTCATAGATCGACCCGCTTAAGAACAAAGCCTAGCTATGACTCACGCGTAGCGTGGTCTGGGGTAATAAATAAGCGGGGTTCCCTGGCAGAAGGGAGATTTTTTTTGAACTTCTACGCCTTGGGAAAGAACTGTCTGTATTTATATACAGAGCCGACTGCTCTTTCGAGAGAAATTCGTGCTGGTAAATATGAACTTAATTAAGCTTTAATAGTTTAATTAAGCTTTAAGATTTTTGCAGAGTTGTTTCTAGGAGGTAAAGTTAATTCATAGAAGTAGAGCCATCAATGCTAATTTTTTTAATTGAATATAACTGACAGCGCAATTAGGTATTTTGTGAAAAGGTAGTAGGGAATTTTGATAGTTTCCGCAGAGTAGCTGTTTGTAGGAATTGGAATATTACTATTATTTGTCAGAAGACAGGGGATCTAATTTTTCCTGGATTTGTGATTTTAAATGGTGCAGCGTAAAACACGCTCGCGGAATTAAATTAATTTTAGTTCATAACGGACATGCCATGAGTTACCCTCTTATCTAAATTATTATCAGAGTGCATTCATTCCTTTTATGAGATAATGAAAGCTTAAAGATGGTAGATGTTAAATACTATAATTTTGAGACACGATGCACGTAATTTCATTGTGATTTTCGAGGATTTGGAGAGAGGGGTACCGGAGCACGTGCTGTGTCTATTTTTTTAGAGGGGTGAATCCGATAACGGAAGGAGAGGGGAGATAGCGGGGTATGCATTGTAAAATAGGATTTCAGTTCCTTTAGAGATTTTAATGCACATTGTTATCAGAATCGGGGGTAAATAATATTCCCGACACGTGGGTGAAGATTTCCCAATATTTAATTTAAAATGTTGGCAGAGTATACACGCTAGGTAATTGTGTGTGTATTTGATTTCTTTAAGTGTGTGTAAATTACCAGCGGACCAATTTGTGTAACGCTGTGGTAATAGAACGAGTGGCTTTAAATGTTAGAGCATGGGAAATTGTGTATTTTTCTCTGTGTGGGTAAAACCTACATTTTGAAGTCAGCAGTTACGGGTCTAGTTGGGATTTGTAATTAGTCCTTAATTAATAGACCTATGTTTATAATGGTGAATTCATGGAGACGGGAGATTATTGTCTCGGGTGAAGTCTATTGTATTTTGGTAGCCAGGTAAACACATCGATCATTGTTAAATAGTAGGGCCAGGAATTTACCGGCAACAGGTTCATTCAGTGGTTAGAATGTTGTGACGGGCTAACCTAAGCCGCCAGCATGTAAGAGATTAAGCCAGCTGAGTCTGGAGATTAGAGTGTCGATAAGACAGTATTTGAGGGAAAGTGGGGGTAGGCATGTTTACTAATCGCTGAAGCGATACTAGAGCATGGGAGCTGTATGGAAGATTTGGAAACTTAAGTGTTAGAGATTTGAAACTTAAGTGTTAGAGATTTGAGACTTAAGTGGTTGAAGAGTTGGGATTTAAGTGTTGAAGAGTGAGAGTTAAGGGAGTTAAGTGTTAAGGATATGGGAAATTTGTTGTGCGATATATATTTGTTATTGTTTTGTCCACAGCAGATATTTTCCAGGCGTGGCAGCTAGGGCTATAGTAGTCCTTCAGCGGCTAGAAGTTCGCCGGTCTTCTCAGGAGAAGAAGAGTCGGCAGAGCCAGGAAAGAAAGTGGAGTAGTGACAAGGGGTTCACTGGTGCAAACGTTTTGTACCCAAGAGAGCAAGGAGCTGGAAGCACAGACTTCTTCAGCAAGAACAAGAGGTTCTTAATAAAATTCGGAGCTATTCACGCTCAGATAAAGCACACACTGAACCTAGGCGCAGGGCCTAGAGGTGTCGTGATTGGTCGGTCATAATAACACCGACGGCCCAGACCCAAGAGAGGGGTAACGGGGCCTGTGATTTTTCCAGAATCATCATTGGTAGTGCAGAAGAGTCCAAGTCGAGAAACCAGAATACCAATTCAAGTTAGCAGCTACAACAGGCGGAGAAGAGGGGAAAGGGTTAACATCCCTCTTTACTGCACGAGATAGAAAGAGAGAAGAAGAGTAGTGGAGAAGTCGTGTTTCTGTAGGAACTAGGAGTGTCAGACAGACACTGAACATAACATTAGAACTCAGCAAGTCATCTGTAAGTTGTGTCGGAGGTGATAGAAGGGTTCTGGTCGTGGACTTTGTGAGAGTCAGAGAATATTTAGCCTATAGTGGAGCAGCGGTGTAGGCACGTCATTTGTGTAGAACCACGTCTGCAGACAGACGGACAGTAGGAGTTAGGGTGTGTTTACATGATATCAGGTTGATTAGGAGAAAGACGGATCTGGTGTTAGAGATCCTCCTTCACATGTTGTTGTATTACTTACCTTTCTTCCTTACAGGTTGAGGGGAGGGCGACTGTGGGGTTACCTTACCTAATCACTTGAAATTAATTGTTATGTTCTTTCCAGGTGTGTGAACACACATGTTTATTCTATTTTGTAGTATGTTATATGAATTTTCTGTGGTGTAAATAAAATCCATTGTAAATTTTCCGGCTGGATCAGTCACTTACTTCAACCTATATGTTGTCTGTAAGTGGTGTCTGTGGTGTTAAGTAATTAAACCTTATCCCAGTCTTGGTAGCTAGAGGTAGTGAGGTTATCGCAAAACGTTATGTCACTTAGTGGCAAGGGAGAGTCAATTTCGGTTCTCGACCCTTGACGCCAATAGCCTCATCTCCCACAGTCACTTATTTTCTTCTGAAATCTATCTTCTTAGTCTTTCTTTCCACTAGGGTCTAGTCTATTTAGGTAGACAGCCTCTAGTCCTAAATCCACTTCGTGACACATGGTAGGGTACACCAACGGGCTGATCACCCGTTTGCCAGTCACTTCGATTACGGAAACGATAGCAAATGGATTGATTTGCCGTTGCCCTAAAGACGCCAATAGGCGTGATGGGAAACAATGGCAAAGAAAACCTATCTGCTGTTGCCCTAAGACGCCACTAGGCGTAATGGCCACTGACTGCTTTGACGGTCGGTGGCTAAGGACGGAAGAAGAAGAAGATGGTAGGGTACAGTGTTACTATTCTTTGCTCACCTTTCGGGGCCCCGGTAACACACGGGTGACAAACAAATAAGGAAAGGTAGTATAGATAGAAATGAAAGAGATAGAAAAAAAAAGAAAAAGAAAAGACGGAAAGACCGTGACCTGACGGCATAGGACTAGAAAGTTTGGCGCGAATTTGTTGAACGCCATGTGCTCTACATGGTGCTGTACGGTGATGATGATGACGACGATTATAATAATTATTATTATTATTACTATGCTTTAGATGTAGTCAAATATTTGACTTGTTCACTTTATTTCAGGAGTACAAAATGGGCCTACCAGTTGCTAGTAAGCTGCCCACTGTTGTAAGTATCAGTGTCACCATTTTAATTACCCTTCAGGTCCCCAAGGAACATAGGCGTTTAATAAGCGTATGCTTTCATCCTCCTGTCCCTTGCCATCAACTCAAGGCCTTTCCATGTTGACATCCCTTTCATATCTGTCTCCAGTTCTCTTCTCTGTGTGTTTTCAGTCTTCCACTATCTCTCTTATCCAGGGGTTTCCAGAAAGAGAACCGTCTTGTAATCCTATCAACACTTTTCCTCAATTGTGTCCAGTCGATCGCCAGCGTCCCATTTAGATCTCTTGTTCCATCGACATTTTACTTGTTTTTGTCATCAGTTCCACAATGGTGACTTTGTCAATCTATTTCAATCCTTCTATTCAACTACCCAGTTTATAACTTCTTGGCTGGTTATTTTTCTTGTTCTCCATGTGTCGTAGCCATACAGTAGGGCTGACTTGACATTCAAGATGAAGATTCTACATTTTTTGTGGATTTGATTTTTTTTTTTATTTCCTTATTTTCCCAATACAATGCAAGCTCCTCTTGTCTTATGTATCCTTATTTTAATATCACTGCCTGTGCCGCCAACCTTGTCTATATTTCTACCAAGATATACGTATGATTCTACATCTTCTATTGGTGGTTCTTCAAGTACAATCTTGTTATCATTTCATGCATTTATTCTTATTATCTTTCCATTTTCCCCGCTTATTTTAGACCCACTAGCTGTAACCTCTCATCAAGTATTTTCACTTTGTCTTGCATCTGGTTACACTTGTGGGACAGAACAGTAAGGGTATCGCTAACATTTAAAATATCAAGTTGTTTAACCTAGAGTTCACTGAATTCAATTTCTATTGGCTGATGTAGTTCTTTTTATAACCCAATATTCAGTGCTATTGAAAAGTCACTTCCTATTTTTAAATTTGAATGCCCTCACTTGTATCCAATAGTTGAACATGAAACAAACAAATATACATATAATTATTTATTAACAGAAACGAAACAAAATAAAATAAAATATCTCAATTAACTGACGTTACAAAAGACAGCACAAATGATTGTCCACTATAAAGTCACGTGTCAAACACATTAGATCTCCCGCTGAGTTGTAAAGTTAATGTTTTAATGTAACACAGCATCTTGTGTAATAAAAAGACAGTTAATTGTCTTTATTGTGATGTTTGTTTCGTATAAATTAGTTGGCTAGGACTGAAGAAATAACAGTTTAAAAATAGAATGCGACTTTTCAACCATTTTGTATAGCCATTAATGGTGAAAAAAAGGGATCCTTGCAGTTCTGTAAGTTGTCCTTCATGAAGAAAATTCAGCATGTCTTCTATGTTTTCTTTATTAATTGGTCGAAAGTGTGCATTGAAATAAAAATATCTACTATCTAAGTAGCAGCGACGAACATGTGTGTAAATATTCATACTGCATTTTGTCTCCCGCTAACCCATAATCCGACATCACGTTACAGGGTATGGTTCATGGTTATCCACAATTAGGACGACAGCAAGTAAAAGGATTGCAGTACATGTATGCCTGTGAATCTGTAGCTGTGTATGTGTGTTCGTAATAGAGAAAGAAGAGCGCCCAAAGAGTTAAAAGTACAAAAGAAAAATGAAAGAAAAAAAAATCAGAAAAGAAAGAAATATAGCAGCAGGGACAAATTTCTCAAACATGCAGACGAAAAGAAACAAAGAAAATAAAGAAAGAAAGAAAGGAAGCAAGGAGGACGGAAGGAAGGGAAGGAAGGAAGGAAGGAAAAAGAATGAAGGGATGAAGGACAGGGGGGAAAGGAAGGAAGGAAATGAAAGGAGGAAGGAATGATCTAAAGCAGTGGTGGCCAAGCTAAGGTTGGCCGAGGGCCAGATTATGGTAAAGGGTAACACCAGAGGGCCAGACCTATAAAATCCTTAAAAAATAACGTTCTGAGATTTAGTTTTACATATATAATGAACCACGTACAGAAAGCAAAGGAACTACTGTACTGCACATCTGCCAAGACATGTATACCAGTCTTCATCCTGAAATTACTGTTAAAAAAATATATATAATGAATCTGTTGTTTTAATTTGTTTTGTAATTTGTAATATAACATGTAATTATTTATTTCAAACATACGTTTGTGTGTTATTTCATTGTGAAGAGTGTGGCTTCAATCAACAATAAGAGGCCGCCAAAACAGGTTGGCGGGCCGGTCAAAACTGGTTGGCGGGCCGGATCTGGCCCGCGAGCCGTAGTTTGGCCACCGCTGATCTAAAGAAAGAAAGAAAGAAAACAGAACGAAGTGAAGGGAGAAGGAACTAAGGCAAGAAAGAAGTAAAAAAAAAAAAGGAAGAAAGAAAGAAAAATAAAAAGAAAGACAGACATGCTTACAGACAAACAGACAGAGGAGGGAATCAACTTTCATGCAATGTAATAATGACCACTATTTAACACTATTTTCACAGAAGGAAGAAAAGAAAACTTGGACATTTGCGTCACTGTTCGGCCAGCGATTTGCCAAGTAGGTTACACTTTTTTTATTTTCTTCTATGAAAATTTCACCAGAACTTCACTCCCGAGTTACATTGTCCCGCTTACACACGCACACACTCTCTCTGTGTCTCTCTCTCTCTCTCATTGTCTCTCTCTGTCCCTCTTTTTGTCTCTTTCTCTCTCTGTCCTGTCTGTCTGTCTCTCTCTCTCACTTCCTCTTTTTCTATTTGAGTTGAGTTTACCGGCTGTTATCGTCAAAACTGACGTATATGTATATACTGTCAAATTCAGAAATCGATACATATATATATATATATTTTAAAAAATTAATGAAGAAAAATGTCCCGTTCAATTTCTGATGGGTTATAATTAGGATATATATTGTTTTCAATTCCAAATAATATGAGCAACTGCCGATATGAGAAAGTGGCATCACATTTGTCAAATCATTGTAAATAGGGACAATCATAGTTATGCTTATACGTTAAATAAATAAAAAAAAAAAAAAAAAAAAGAACAAACAAAATCAAGAAGAAACTCTGAACAAGAATAATATTAAAGTGGAGGGGTGCAAAGGCCTGGTGGTTTCAGTTATATAACTGACTTTAACAGATATTTAATTGACTTTCATCTGTTAAAAGTCATATGCATTGTAAGAACAGCATCAGACCTTCACATTCCCAGCCACTATATATTAACATTTGTTCGTGTTAAATATTGTTTGACTATATTATGCAGTTCCCTAGGTCTGTCTATTCTTAACACCTCTTCTATATTTATAGGTAAGTTGGATGCTTGCAAATAATCTAATATTGGTATTCTCATTTGTTCATACCTCTTACATTTTAACAAGAAATGTTCTATATTATTGTCTTGAAGACATCCTGCACAGTAAGTTTCTTCTATTCTGAAATAGCCTTTTCCCATATATATATATATATATATATATATATACTTGCGTAAATGCGATAATGAGTACATACATAAATATATGTAATGACCATTGTTATGTAATTTTACATTCATTCCTTCGCGCGCCCATTCATCATTAAGTTCTACCCATAATGATCTTGATCAATTCACCTTAGAATATTGAACTAGATGGTTCTTTCCGTTTAATTCGTAACTTGCAAAGTTGTTCCAGTCTTCAACTATTTGGCCTTTTTTACGCCTTTTCATATGTTTATCTAAAGAGTCCACAGCTGCTACTTTAACAACACTATCATCGCAGTTCAGCATATTTAAATGGAATGATATGTGTCGAGAGTGGTATAATACAAAGGGGTTTAGTATGTCGAGTCCACCCTTTGATCGAGGACAAAAGAAAAAACTCCTGGTCGATGATTCATTTAGATCGAGCCATGTTCTGACATGATTTGCCATTTCATTTTCAATTTCCTGTAGCTGTTTTTCCAAGAGGTGGATATTGGAAATATTTTTTAAAAAAAGGACCAAAACAGATCGGGTTAATTAATGACAGCTTCACTTATGTTGGTAGTGGAACACGGAATAACTGTGTCATATTGGATTTAAATTCAAGTATCAAGTCCTTAGCCTATGACTGTTCAGATGTATTATCAATTGAAATTTTGTGTCCTGTACGAGCGTGGTCTTTCATATGTTGGAATTTCGTGGCCTTGAATTTCAATGTTGACCTCAGCTCTTGATGTGGACCAGTTGTTTCCAGTTCTTTGACCTCTTAACAAGGCACACTTTCGTGCTTTAACTTCCATACCATTTGTGTGCATACATGTTGTCGTTTTATGTACCACTGTTTGCAAGTCTTGAATGTTATTGCTAAATAGACTTACATCGTCCACGTACTCTTGAATAGGATTTGGTGTATGATGTTGCTGATAAGTTTGTTCAATCCATCACAGCCATTTATCAATCCCTTGTTCGAAAACTATTACACTCCAAGGACATCCCTGAATAATGCCTTTCTTGCGCTCAATTTGGTTTATGAAAGTCTTAACATTTTAAATCTGGAATGAGGAGCCACTGCCAGTGCATTGTAAATTCATAACAAACGTTGTCGACAGTTGTAACGACGGACGCAGTCTACAATAAAGCGAAACGAGAAGCGCAGTACACAAGTGATGCCTACCATGGTCCATCTTGGATACATACATACATGCTTATGTACGTACGTACCCATTTCCATATACACATACACGCACATTAACACATACACACACAATATACAGTACTGTATCGTAACTTCATATCTAGGTGGATACGTTGAAAAATAATACGTTTAAATGGTGGCGATCACCTGGTATATTTATCGGAGTCTCTGAGGACACAAAAAAAAAAAAAAAAACGTCAAACTTATCATTAGAGGCAACTAAAATGAGGTGCTGATGGGGGTCAGGCAACCTCGTCATGTAAAACAGGTTGCTACAGAAACCATTGCTGTTGCCTCGTGTGCTGTGATGCAGGCTGCGTGCAGATGGAGCAATCACAGTGGGAGCTCTGTGCTATCGAAAGAGAATTTGTGGTACAACTTGCTACTGACCTCTTCATCGTCTGTTTTAGAAATAATTTGCTGACAAAACTAAGGCATTGAAAATGCCATAACAATAATATAAACAGACTGTGACCTGGACTGCCATAAACTGTTTATACATAGAGGTCTAATGGGGCTACTGAATTGTGTAACGTCCGGAGTGCTGCTTATATTAATGCATATAACGCATTGGACGTAATAAACTGTAATAATTTTGACGGCAAAAAAAAAAATAAAAAAATCTAATGATCAATACCACCGTCATATCCACCCTATGCCACGAGAGCGAAACATGGATATTAAGCAAGGCAGGAACGCTTGATCACAAAAGCGCACTGCCTGGGAAAGGCAACCATTTAATACGTATATGAAAGATCAAAAGATTCTTACTCTGGGCAACCGCGAATGTACGAGTTTTGATAGTTTTGATATCTGTCTTATAACCAATTCTGGAGCCGCGCTGGTGTAATGGCTTCGGCGTTGTACTGGCGACCAGGTGTTCATGGTTCAAACCCGGGCGTCGGCGTTTGAAGAAATGTTTACGGCCGGAAATTTGACTGAATAGCCTGAACGGCTCCTGTGATAAACCCTCTGTGGATGGGAAGGAGCGAAGCTCCTGACTGGGTTGGAAGGAAAGTCCTCAGGTTCCCCAGCCTCGCAATGACATGTCATTGGGCCGAAGGGTTGAAAGCCCAAGTGCCGCTGGTTAAGGAAAAAAAAATAAAAAAAAATAACCAATTCTTACTCGGGGCAGCCGTGAATGATGCAGTTTTGACATCTGTTTAAGAATCAATTCTTATTGGGGGCAACCGTGAATTATATAGTTTGGACCAATTCTTACTCGGGACAACCGTGAATGAGATAGTTGAGACAGCTGTCTGGCAAACAATTCTTTCTCGGGGCAACTGTGAATGACGTAGTTTGTAATCTGTAAGAAATAAGAAATACAAGATTATAAGCCAACAACATGTGCCTTAAATGCTAAATCGTTTGAAAGTTTGGCACAAGGAAAACAAATGCAAAGAAGAATCCAATGTATGGCTGAAACTTTTGGAAGGATACATGAATATATTTTGAACATACAATACATACCAAAAAGCTACAGACTTTCATAAATGGGTGCTTGCGTAGAATCGAGGGATTAAAATGGTATGACAAGGTTACCAACGTGGAACTGATGACAAGAACTAGACAAGTGCCAGTGGAACAAGAGATGAGAAGAAGACGATGGCGATGGATAGGACACCCACTGAGGAAACCTGTTGATAGCATTACAAGGCAGTCCTTGTTCTGGAACCCCCAGGGCAAGAGAGGCAGAGGAAGACCAAGAAGTACATGGAGAAGAGAGTTGGAAACAGAGGTGAAAATGATGAGGAGAACATGGAAAGAACTTGAGATGATGGCACGGGACAGGAGGACTTGGCATGTGTTTGTTGAAGGCCTATGCTCCTTTGGGAGTGGAGGGTTATGAGATGAATATATATAATATCGGAAAGATCATAAGAACGCCCCAGAGCGCAACGGAAACAAACCACAATGTCTGACAGCTTGAATGCAAGGACAAAAGAAAGAATGGAAAGTATGCAGATGTATTGTAATTTCACGCGAAGGTGACATCCTAATGGTGTTATATTTCCGAACTTAGAAATAACTGTCATGTTGTTGTTCCTTACGATTAACTCTACTTTAAACTGTCTTTAAACTTGTCAGCTTCCTGCCTCCCAGTCAGTTTTCTGACTGAATTTATAACGCCAGTTTTTTTTTTTTGGCAGATCTTCCAAAAATGTAAGTTGAAAAATAGTTACATATAGTAATTATGTAATTGCATTGTGTGGTAAATCAATTCACATTTTTAAACGATAGAGAAATTAAAAGGTGCTAAGATAATTGAAAAATACAGTTAGTTTGTATGTTCTATTTCTTCGTTATTGGCTGTTTAACGATACTTTCTGTTTAAAACATTTATGTAGAATGGAATGAGGTCATTTAGAAACCGGACAATTAGACACCATTCACAAGACATCCATTAAACAGACAACCAGTCGAATAAATATCCGATCAAAATGACATCCGGTCGAGCGAGTACCAATAACAATGTCACTCAATTCAATAGACTTCCGATCAAGCTCACAGACAAATAGACACTCTATCAAAATGACAGTAAATGCCAACGGACCTATGTGACAGTCAATTACTCACTCAATTAAAAGTCCAGTTAAATAACTACATAATAACAGTTACATAATCACGCAGTTTTAAATGACAGTCAAATTACGCTCGTTCAGAATGACTGCGAAAAAAAAAAAAGATCCGATTCAACTGAGTCAGACGTACACAGTATAAAAATATCAACATAATTAACATTCGATCGAAGCGACATCTGCATTTGAACAACACCGAGTGAAAAAAAAAGTACACCCGCTCAAAACATGCGTTATGAAAACACGTAAGATATTCGAGGTATTCAATATTCTCTATTTAAGAAGCATTTATGACTCGTTATTAATGATAATAGTGTTATAATATTGTTGAATGGTGTCTTGTTACATTATTAATATTTCACAATTTTTATTTGTTTCCTAAAGATAACTTTTTAAAAACTTTGCAACGTTCTGTAATTACTTGCTCCGGGTATATGCCCGGGGTCTCTCATGAGAGAAAGAAAGAAAGAATATGGCTCCTGTTCCGTGAGGTCATTCGTAAGGAGCAACTAATATGAGGTTGCGTATGGGAGCTGGCAACCTCATAATGTTAAACAAAATGTTACAGACTGCAAAAGTACATACATTGCAGTGATGCAGGCTTTCTGTAAAGGGGCATTGTTCAGGAGTCGGCAACCATGTCGTCGAAAGCTATACGTGGCGAACTGTTATTAAAGATGTGGCGCATCTTTTTTTTTTTCTTTTTTTTTTAAATTTATGAACAAACGGTGATGAACGATGCTTTGCTTTCTGCAATTATACGAATTTTCACTGATCTCCAGCTATTTCTACTAATGTGTCGTATCATTTTTATTAATATGTTTTGTTATGTATTTTTTTTTTAGTTCTCGCTTCCACTGTTCTTCCCCCCCCCCCCCCCCTTTTCCCCCGTTTGTGTGTTCTGATGAAGGCCTTGTGGCCTGACTTTAAACAATTTCCTTTGTCTTAGTAAGACTTGTAGCCCATCATCATCAAAAAACCCGCGGCACAGTACGTTTTCGAATATCTTTACCCGCTTCACCAGCATGTGATTGTTGAGGTACGGAAAGTTTTGGACGATACGTGTACTGGTTCCCCAGATTTGGCACTTTCATTTTGAAAAACTAATAATAGAAAAGTTCCACGAGACTGAAAATGATGTCTAGCGCTGCTTCACAAAAAAGCTAAACACTTTTTTAAAAAGGCAAAAAACAAACAAACAAACAATTTAAATAAATTATTCATACTCACATCGCATTAAAAAAAAAAAAAAGCTCCATGTGGAGGCCATCAATGACATCCCTGTGAAACCTTCGTCATATACTTTGTCAGAAGTATGGTGTTTTAACATTTTTAACGATGCAGTGAAGTCCTTACAACATTTATTCGAAAAAAAAAAAAACAGTTAGGCTCTGATTCTTACAATAGCGTCAAGCAGGTGCAGCTTCATTCTGTTTCTTGCTTTTATTTAACTGATGGTACAAGAGAGAATATCTTTTCAACTACAGCATTACTAACTGGGGTTATTAGACACGCTAGGGCACATGCGACGAGCGCTTTAAATGCCTTATTTTGTACGCCAATACAAAACTTATCACTTTATGTGGGGAGACCATCTTTCATAAATTGTGGTTCTTCTCTCCAATCAACAAACTTATTTTTCTGTATTGCTCTTCTAGTGTGATGATGTTGTTTTCTGCGATGTGTATAAAGGGTAACTTTGAAAAATGGGGGCCTTGAAGCCTTGTTCAAAATTATCACAGGGCTCAGTTTCGACAGGCCTTGAAAAGTATTTCAAGCTGAGGGAAGTCTACGTCTAACTTGACTGAGAGATTCTTCTTGCATAGACAAACATCTTGCCATGACATTTTCTATTTCTTGATGGGCCTCAACGCCTATGTTCTGCTGTAGGGACGTATCCCAATTCTGTTAAGAACCTAGCACCAAAATCAACTTGATGAATGTATTTTTTCTGCCCACTGACATCACACATTCTCATCGGAAGACTATGATGGTACAAGAATAGTTCCTGGTACCGTACAGATTGAGTGGATCACTTTTGTTTTGCTGAAAATTAACATTCAATCTTTCAGATTCTTGTACAACAGGCGTAGCAAACATAAAGCACAGGTAGTTTTTGTGGTCTGGCAAAATTTCCTTTAGAAGCCAAGATCAGCAGAAGTACAATAAGTCTTCAGCTCATTCCAGTTGATCAAAATATTAAATATAACCTTTTTTCGTACTAGCCTGGCTAGTAGCCACCTAGTAGATGACGGTTTTTCAAATGGGAGAGGAGTAGTTCGAGCAGGTTCAGATTATGTAGCTGTGTTCATAACGCAAAACATTTCTTTATACGATTATCGTCTCAACTCACTATGGCGAAACCAGTGAGTTTCAGACAATTAAAATCTGAAATTCGATGGTGGTGTGGAACCTGCATGTTGAATCCCCAAAGCCAGTGAATGGCAGATACGTTTCATCTGCACACAGAGAGGAGTCATCTTTCAATCTAGATCACTTCTTATTACAGCCAACCATCTGATGCAAAAACCGATGCAGTTTGTCAGACTCTGGTCACTTTCGTGGCTATACTGTCACAAACTCATACCTTCCCCGTTCAAAAACCAGATATAAAATATGTTAATAATCAGTAGGTCATATTGTATAAAGAGATTGAAAAGGTAGCCTAGATGTCTATACCGCCGTAGATTATGGGTTGCAATTTATATTAACTTCATTCGTTATGTTTTATATTTCTTTGAAATATATATATTTTTTTTTAATGTAAAACTTTTGCCTCGTTTTGGCGAGGCGCGTCCCGTTCAACCTAGTCGGTTATATTAGGGCGCATGTCCAAATATAAAAGACCCTTAGGTCTAAGGTATTTGAAATAATTAAATACACGCATACTTCTTTCAGTGCAAACTATTTTTGCATGCAAAAAATAAAATGCCAAAAAAGCCAAACGAATTTTGTTACGCCAACTAATTGTGTTGAACAGCCAAAAAAAGTCCCAAAAAAAAAAATAAAATAAAAACCAAACGTATTTTTCGAAGCCAACCAATGTTAAAAAAAAAGCCAGACAACCGTCAAAAGGCCAAACAAATGTTATTGACGCCAAGCTAAAAAAAAAATCCAGATTTGTGGAATTTGGCGTAATTAGCCAAAATGGCAATCCTGGACCTGAGACGGCCAGTTGTATAACAGAAATAAATGTGGTTATATGAACACAAACGACGTAGAAGAAGAAGAACTGTGCCGACGAAGGTAAACGCTGAAATGTCCCGTGTTTTGATTGTATCGTTTTATTCTAAAACTGATTCAATACCAGCTTTTATTATTATTATCATTATTTATAATGTTTGGCACACTTTTGCTGTCGAAGGGTAAACCCCGAACCGTCCCGTGTTTTATTGTATCGTTCTAAAACTGACAATCCCAGTTTGTATTATTATTTTGTGTGTGTTTTATATATTAATTACAATTATTATTGGTGATATGTAACCACACTGTCTACAGACAATGACTGACCTAGAGTTAATTTCAAAGTCACTGAATGCAGAGAACAAAAGCCCTTATCCGTGGCTTTATAGAGACACGGATCTTATGGATATGGGAAAGGTACTATCAACAGGAAAAAAAAAAAACTTATTTTCCGAGGTCGTCGAGAGGGGGTGGGCTGGGAGCTACAGCCATAGGACCGAGACTAATGTGGAGGGGTCTGGTTTTTTTAGGCTAAGTTTAGAATGTTTTTTTTCTTTTCTAAAATAGTATTAAAGTTCAGGGGTCCAGCGAAATTGCTAGCTCAGAGGCCCATTCCCCTTCTCGATAGCCCTTTTTGTGTTAATGTCGGAATTAAGAGCTCTTTTAGTTTTGGATAGTAGGAGATTTTTTTGTCCTCTGTATCTCTTTCCCCGCCACTACATAATTTTATGGCTATATATAATCTAGATACTTTTTAATAAGAAGCCTTGGAAATGAATTTCTGCCATTAAGATTTATTGTAACATTGATGCAAATATGTTTAAAAAAAAATTTCATTGCAATTGAAACAAAACATTTACAAAAAATAACAGGACACACTGTATTCCCAGTGACTGGCGTATGATTCTTGATATTTCCATAATTAGCGATAAGGTGTGGGAATGAAGGCCAGAATTGGCACTTTATTACATTTTTTAAGAGTCTAATTGTCAGGTTTTTAAATGACGGTCTCCGTCATTAAATACGTGTATTTATTAAATCAAGAAACACGATCTTTTGTTTGCAAAATTGTAATAGTAAAACTTCGCTGGTGGCCAGTTTTATTGGCCTGTCGTGGACAAATGTCAGCAGAGTTTGCAAACAGCTGAATCCCTGGACTTTGCTAACCAATAAACGAGCTAGATGTTGGCTTTTGATTCTTTCACGACATTCAAGGAGATCTCCATTCACTAGAAATGTTATCTCTGGCATGTCCGAATATTCTTCAAAAAAAAAAAAAAAAAAAAAAAAAAAAACTGTTCTCAAAAATATTAACTGAGCTTGCCTCTGTCTTATCTTAATTCTTATCTCAGGTTATTTAAGTTTGTATCTTGCTTAGGGTGGGCAGAAATTGAAGGGGGAAAAATGGGGAGGGGTGTAAAATAAGGGGGGGGGGGGCTTTAACATGGCAATAAAAAGTCTTTAGCTTCTTGTTGTTTTTTGCTGCTGTCCATGTTTGAGAGTTATGCAATAGGACTGTGTTGACATTACAGTTGAAGATTATGATTTTTATATTGGACTTGATTTCTTGTGATCTTATATTTCCCAAATGCAGTGTAAGCTCCCTGTTGCAAGTGGTCTGTTGCAAGGCGTGGTTTGGTTAGCTCTGAACAATGTTCCATGTGATATTAATAAAACAGTTATAAATGTCTGGCCATTGTTTTATCTTCTTGATATTCTTGAGTGATCGTGTATCGTGCCTTCTATGTAAGATTACGCGAATGCAGGGGTGGAAGATTCTGAACAATAATTGAACCTTGGAATACGATTGATGTGACAAGTCGGTTCATAGAGTCCACAAATATTTAATACAGTTTACACGTCAAGACGATTCATGCATGTTGATCACAAAGGTACATATTATAACTTGAAAATATATGGCATAGATATGTAGATATCCTATCAGTCCTTGTCCAATAATCAAATTACTGTATGCAGATTGTCATAGCTGTATGCACGCGCGGTTGGGGTTTTCCAACGGCCGACAGTGAGTCTATGAGTCTGGTAAAATCAAATACTATGGACTGTAATTCATCCTTCCTTAATTTTCACTTTCGTACTGACCTTTAATCATTTCAAATCTTCGTAATAGCAATGGACTGACCCATGTCCGTACTTGCATAAAATATATATGTATGGCAATACCATGCTCAACATTGGAAGGAAAGTCAGACGCGTCTTAACAGCTTGACGGTCAATGTAAAAAGGGTAGCGTTTCTTAGTTACCGACTGTGTCCTAAACAACGCTATACACGTCATAATCGATCATGTATGAAGCGTTCAGTAATTGAAACATCTATCGCAATATATTAAATGTCTTAACCTTTACAATTGCACGTCTGGTAACCTTTAGCAGACGGCGTTAATATCATATACCGTAACAATTCCCTGTACACCGGGGAAAAAAAAAAATCGATAGATTTTTTTTCAATATCTATCCGACTTAACAATTTTTCAAAAAAATTTAACACAATTGTGACATATGGCCGACGATGTTCTGAGTAGAACCGTGTTGCGGTCGTGTCAACTAACTATTTGTCATAGTCATCTAATCATAAATCACATTATATATCAATATTATACATATCATTATATCAACTAAATAAATGTCCAATGTTAATAGTGAATGAGAAAATTAAATTAAAGTAAGGTCTGTCGTATTAGTATGTCATATAGGAATTAATTTGACTAATTAAAATTAAATTAATTAATTAAACTAAGAGTTAAATTATTAAGGTTCTAATGTAACGCGATGTCATGAGAGAAGAAAAGACAAACTAAGTAAGAAGAAATAGAAAGAAATTCGAATATAAGTTTAACTTAATTGTGTGTGTTAAGTGTTAGTGAATAATAACTATCTAATTTAACTAACTAAATAATGTATAGGTACATTAAAAAAAAAAAATTATTAATCTAATACTTGTGTGAGATTTATTTTCTCTTTTCATAATTTCTTCTTTTAGTATTTCGTTCTCTTTTTTTTTTGTTCTTTCATTTCATTTTTTTCTCACATTTCATTTTATTGATAATAATTCAATTAAGAAGTTAAGTTAACTAATTAATTAGTATAGGATATGATGATCCATCCGTAGTCTTGATCCTGATGAATTCTTTTAGGCAAAAATGTTCAAACGTTTACGTTGGAAAGAAATGTCATTTATCCTAGCATCCAAGAATTAAGTATACACAGGAACATCAGTTCGGTTTGTCGTCAGACATAAATCCATGATTGTTCAAAGAGTATTCATATCTCGTGTATGGACGTTAGACGAAGTTTGAATGTCTATATATACCTTGATTGTCTTTTAATTCAATTCTGTGATGCATATAGTGTTTATACAGTTTAAATTAAAGGCAAGGTTAGTTCCTTTATAGTTGATACTTCGTTCAATCCAATGTAGTGCTGATTGAAATAGTTTAAGAGTGTCAATGTTGATTATTCGTCGTCAATAGGATTACGTGACAATGCATCTGCCACACAATTTTCAGTGCCAGGAATATGTTCAATGGAGAACTCGAATGGCTGTAGGATGATTGAATATCTGGCAAGTTTCTGGCTCTTATGATTAGATCGACGCAAGGCTGCGACAGCACGTTGGTCCGTCTGTATGGTAAAGGGAGCACCGAGCAGGAATTTTTCCAGCTTCGTTATTGCCCAGATCACAGACAAAAGTTCCTTGTCGACTGTTGAATACTTGGTTTCTGCCGGCTTCAGCTTTCTTGATATATATAAGGTGGGGTGTAGAATGCCATCATGGTTCTGGAGCAGGCATGCACCAATGCCGTAGTTACTAGCATCTGTTCGTAAGAAAAATCTTTTGGAAGCATCGGGAAGTCTTAAAATTGGTTCATGTGAGAACAAATTTATAATTTTGTTGAAAGTTTCATTGCATGTACCAGTCCATGTCACCTTCACCGGCATATCTTTTTTTAACAATGAAGACAATACAGCCGTGATGGATGACAAGTTTGGTATGAATCTACTGTAATATTGAACAAGTCCTAACAAACTCCTGACCTGTTTCTTCGTCTGAGGAACTGCTATGTTTAGAATTTTGGAGACTGTACTAGGTAACGTTCGGATATATCCCGATCCAATGATATGTCCCAAAAAGGTTATCTCATTACACGCGATTTGCACCTTCGTAGGTTTAGCAGTTAGATGATAATTCCTTAGAGTGTCAAAAACATATCTAAGTCCCGAAACATGTTCCTCAAACGACGAACTAAACAAGCATATGTCGTCAATATATGTAATAACGTCTGGTCTACCTGATAAAATTTGTCGCATCAGGCGAATGAAGGTAGCTGGCGCATTAACAAGCCCAAAAGGCATCACATTCCACTGGTATAGACCTTGTGGAGTGGAAAATGCGGTGTAGTACTTAGCCTTTTCGGTCAGTGGTATCTGCCAATAACCTTTAGTTAAGTCTATCTTACTAAATATAGTTGCGTTGGATAGACGTGGCAGTAAGTCGTCGATAAGTGGATGTGGTTCGCTGTCAAGTATAGTCTTAGCATTTAATTTTCTATAATCAACACATAGTCTAATGTTATTGTCCTTCTTCCGGACAATCACTAATGGAGAAGAGAATGGCGAATTACTAGTCTCAATGATTCCCAGAGACAACATCTGTTCAAGTTCCTTAGTAGTTTTAGCAAGGAAATGTAAAGGAACAGAATAGGGATGTACACGAATAGGTGTATCATCATTGAGAGTAATGTCATGACTGATAGCCGATGTGCGACCCGGGACGTCGGTCAACACATCTGGATAAGATTGTAATAGATTAGCAATCTGTAGACGCTGTTGCGGTGTAACCGTTGAAGAGATGGTTACATCCCGCCAAGATTCAGTAGGTTGAACTACTGGTACAGGTAACGGTAACTGTACCTCAGGAAAAGAAGATTCTTCTTCCTGGATGACAGATAAGTTAGAATAATGACAAGTGGATACTGTGTTGTCATCTAGTTCATGAAAAATTGACTGTAAGTGTTCAGGACGTGTATGAAATTGCTTGAGCATGTTAATATGAAATATCTTTTTGTGTCCCTTGATATCTAAGACGTAATCAACGTCGGAAATTTTATCAATGACTTTGTAAGGACCATTCCAAGATATCAATAATTTATTGTTATTGTGAGGAAGTAACACATAAGCCTCGTCGCCTGGGAATAATTGGCGTAATCGTCGAGACCTATTTTGTAGAGATCGAGCCTTAGCTTTTGCAGCCTCAGAAGAAGCTGTTGCCAACTGGCAAGACTCAATAATGTTCTTCCGAAGATTAATCACATATTCGTAAGATGACTGAGTGTCCTGAGTCATCTCGTCGTCAATTAATAAGTCTTTTATTAGTCCCATAGGACCTCTTGGGGGAGCACCAAAAACTAATTCAAAGGGAGAGAAGCCAGTTTGTTCATGCGGTACCTCCCGATAAGCAAATAGAACAGCTGGGAGTGCTCTGTCCCAGTCATGAGGGTGCTTAGCAGTAACCTTATGTAGTAGTTGTTTAAGTGTACGGTTAAGTCTTTCAACCGCACCATTACTCATCGGATGATAAATACTACTTAAATTCCTATCAATGTCCCAAGTTTTCATGACTTCCTTCATGGTGTCAGATATAAACTGCGACCCATGGTCTGATAAAAGTTTTCTAGGAAACCCTATTCTAGAAAAGATGAGATGTAGTGCATCAGCTACATCTGTGGTAGTGGTGGTCTTTAATGGGATAGCTTCTGGCCATCGTGTGCACAAATCAATGCACGTAAGGACGAATCTATGTCCTCTGGCCGATGGTAGCAATGGACCAATAATGTCTATTGCCATCTTGTCAAAAGGTCTCACTGAGATATCGCAAGCCTGAATAGGCGCCGTGTGAAAAGCTCCACGTGCTTTCACTTCTTGGCATGTAGTACAGGAACGTACATACTGCGAAATATCTCTTGACACCCCTGGCCAAAAGAATGAAGACAGTACTCGAGATCGTGTTCGAGTATATCCCATATGTCCAGCACAATGTGAGTCATGTGCATGTTGAAGAATGTACCGTCTAAAAGTATATGGGACCATGACTTGTTGTTTCATTTGTGATTTGTCATTAAAACATCTAATCAATATGTCATTTTTAATAACAAAACAATGTTTGTTATTATTACCTGAGGATAGATTGTCAACTTTATCAACCAACTTAAAAAATTTTTTTAAAGATTTATCCTCTTTTTGTTTGGTTGCAAATGTTTCCCTGTCAATAGGTGAATTGACTACAAATTCCTCTTGGTTGTCTGCATCCATTTTATTATCATCAACTTTCTCCATGAGTTGAGTCTGCGCTCTAGTCGTCACGGCGTTTCCAGTGCATAGGTTACGTTTCTCCCATTCTATAATCTCATATGGAGTACAATCTTTACTGCCGTGTATACGACCGACCATCAAATCAGCTATAGGCTTTTTTAGCATACATACTTTCACGTTCCCTGTGAAAAAAGGAGTGTTAACATGAATAATAGCTGTGGGGTAAAACTCTATTGTTCCACCAAAAGTCATGCAACGGACATATTCCCCCGTTGCACAGCTGGGATGTACCAGCGACTGTCGTACACCAATCGTTGTGGATCCCGAATCCCTCAACACTGAGACGACGGATCCATTAACTAATCCTCTGTTAAAAATTAATAGGCCTGTTCCATCGTTGACTGCAAGACCTACCTGTGGTATAATATGTCCGCAGTTAAGCACTGTTTCTTTCGCCTTCTGAAAAATAAGATTGCATTGCTGGCAACTATTTGCCACATTATAATTAATAGCAAAACATGCAGCAGAAAACTGTGTTGTATTATTGTCAAGTGGGACCTGAGCTATAGGGGTAGTATTATTTGTAACTGCCGCCCCTGTATTATGGTTGTAATGAGATGATCCCCGAGAATGAGATCGATTCCGAGTATAATTGTTAGAATTATCTCGTCGTCCTCTATAGTAACTATTATCTCGATGTCTCGAGCCATGATTATTACCATTCCAGTTACTATTATTATTGGGAGTATGTGATCGATTATAATGAGTGTTATGTTGACCATTGTGGTAGTTTGTTTGAGGTGAATAATTTCTATCTCGTGATCTACCTCTGTTGAACTCATTTTTATTGTTGAAATCATTATTATGTCCCTTCTGAAAGTTAACATTGTGATTTCTTTGGAACCTACTTCTGTCTACACTGTGATGTCTTTGTTTGCTATTATGATTGTAGGCCATATTAGACGCCACAGGTAGAGGTTCTCTTAATGAGGAGTTAGAAATGGTTGCATTCGGATGTGCCGAACAGTAGTTTAAAGAAATTTTTTCTAACTCATCCATAGTACCTGGTTTACGCTCCTGCAAATATGCAAAAAATGGCTGGCTAACCGAAGATAATACCTTATCCCGCAGTAGTAAATCAACTAATTTGTCGTATGATTTGTTGACTTCTGCCAGTTCAACCCATCTATTAAATGTATTGCGTATGTTCGCAATGAATCCTGCAAAATCCCTTGGAGATTCAGGTAAAATTCCCTTAAATTTCAACCTACAGTGTTCCTCGTCCAGGTGAAACCTTCGTAAAAGCAAGGACTTAATAGCACCGTAGTTATTAGCTATTGATGGGTCAGCATTTTGAGAAGCTGTCAGTGGTTCTCCAACCAAGAATTCATTTAATTTGAGTACCCATGACTCTTCAGGCAAATGGTTAGATTTGCAAGTCTGTTCAAAACGTGCCAGGAACGATGAAAGGTCGTCGACGTTCAAGTTGAAAATGGGTAATTTAAAGTTGTAGAAGTGTTTAGGTTGGCTGGATGATGATCCATTTTGTGCGTTATTATTCTGGTTTGCATCAGCACTTTGTGCTTGTAATCTTGCTGTCTCCAATTTAATACGCGCCAATTCCATTTCTTGTTGTAAAATAATTTCCTCTCGTTTCAATTTATTCTCTTCTTCCTGTTTGGCGATTGTTCTTTGCTCTTCTCTTTCACGTTGAGCAATCTCTCTCAATCTATTTTCCTTGGCAATTTGCTTCATCTCAAGTTCTGCTTCCTCTTTCTTTAATGCAGCTTTTTTCTCTTCTTCCTCTTTCTTTAATGCAGCTTTTTTCTCTTCTTCCTCTTTCTTTAATGCAGCTTTTTTCTCTTCTTCCTCTTTCTTTAATGCAGCTTTTTTCTCTTCTTCTTTTCTTTCATATTTTTCTAGTTCTGATTCAGCAAACTGACGAAGTTCTTGAGATTTATAACCATATTCACGACCAATCTTAACGAAATGGTCTATAGTAAGCATTTTGACTTTTATCTGTAAGTAATTATTGATAATTACTGATTAAAATAGTCAATAGTAGCTTCAGAGTAATTATTATACTTACTCAACTTAGAAATATTCAATATAAGTAATCACAATAGTACTGAACTTAATGTCTAAGTTCAACTAATAGACAATATTTTGTAACAATATTGTATCTAAATAATACTATATCATAAATAGTTATGATATCTGTTAAATATAATGTAATTATATCACACAATTAATCTCAATATCCAATAATGTTGGGTATAATTCCTAGTAATTATATTGTTCAATGTACTAAGTCACTCTCTTAGTACCAGAAAAGTATATTAAATAATATACAATGGGTCTATTACCTCAAAGGTAGCTATAAGATTATTTATTTTGTCAATATATATATATTATATTATTATGCCCTAGGCATCTATGATAAATTGTAGTGCTACTTTCTTGGACTATCACTGCATAATTATGCAATGTCCCATATTAACCTTAAATTTCAGAAAAAATTAATTAAATTAAATTACAAGTGTATTATTGCATATAATTATCATATTATTAATGTAATATTAATATATATTATGAGGACAGACAAGCAATGATGCAACTAAAGGGTACAAACAATGTCAAGACGCAAACAAGACATTTTCACAATTAAAAATGAATTTATGAACTAAATAAAATAAGCGGAAATGTCACAGACCAAATGAAGGGCAAGGTCTGACCGGAGGTCAACTGAATATTCAAGGTACACACAAAAAAAAAAAATGACTGCGAAAAATGATGACGTCACAGGACTCATAACGGACGAAAATTTAATAATCATAAAATAAATGATAGTCAGAGGAGAATGGACGAAATAGTAACGAACATGGTACAGAACTGAATAAAATTATTAACTGAATACGAATAAAATACACCAATTATCTACGGGACAGTACAGCTAACGCAAAATCGTCAAACGATAGCAGATTTGGACAACAAGTCCAATGTCAAACCTCAATGGGGTTTCCAAAGGTGCAATCGTTTAACTGCCCTAAGAAACGACCGAAATTAATTCAGGCATCGTGAGAGCCGCAGAATTTAATTTCAGTTCATCCTCCCTACCTCCCACGATTAGTAACAAATACATACGATGGAAAACAAATTTAACATATATACATGAAAATACATAGACATGCCTGATCAAAGCAAAATGGACTCAGTATTACGGTTTTGCAATGACGACAATTTAAACAGCTAGACTTATCTTTCCCGTTGCTTCGATCAGTGCTATAGGTCGTCAACAGCTAGGCTAATGCCCCTGACTGCCTGCTCCTGTAGTCCATTTCTTGTGTCTGCTTCAAATGACTTATTTTTCCCTTGGTTAGGCTTAAAAGAACGACTTCAGTTTCTCCGATAGTTTCACCTACACGAATTTCAGTGACGTCGCGTTGTTAGGCATTAGACTGAGTTCCACGTCATCTTCAGCTGGATCATGTGATCGAAAACTGATCGTAAATATTTCCTTCGAAAGTCATTCAAAAAATTTTTTTTGTTTTTTGGTTGTTTTCTCGTCCCCAGACACCGGGCACCACTGTTGCAAGTGGTCTGTTGCAAGGCGTGGTTTGGTTAGCTCTGAACAATGTTCCATGTGATATTAATAAAACAGTTATAAATGTCTGGCCATTGTTTTATCTTCTTGATATTCTTGAGTGATCGTGTATCGTGCCTTCTATGTAAGATTACGCGAATGCAGGGGTGGAAGATTCTGAACAATAATTGAACCTTGGAATACGATTGATGTGACAAGTCGGTTCATAGAGTCCACAAATATTTAATACAGTTTACACGTCAAGACGATTCATGCATGTTGATCACAAAGGTACATATTATAACTTGAAAATATATGGCATAGATATGTAGATATCCTATCAGTCCTTGTCCAATAATCAAATTACTGTATGCAGATTGTCATAGCTGTATGCACGCGCGGTTGGGGTTTTCCAACGGCCGACAGTGAGTCTATGAGTCTGGTAAAATCAAATACTATGGACTGTAATTCATCCTTCCTTAATTTTCACTTTCGTACTGACCTTTAATCATTTCAAATCTTCGTAATAGCAATGGACTGACCCATGTCCGTACTTGCATAAAATATATCTGTATGGCAATACCATGCTCAACATTGGAAGGAAAGTCAGACGCGTCTTAACAGCTTGACGGTCAATGTAAAAAGGGTAGCGTTTCTTAGTTACCGACTGTGTCCTAAACAACGCTATACACGTCATAATCGATCATGTATGAAGCGTTCAGTAATTGAAACATCTATCGCAATATATTAAATGTCTTAACCTTTACAATTGCACGTCTGGTAACCTTTAGCAGACGGCGTTAATTCTCGTCTCATCAAGTACTTTCACTTTCTCTTGCATCTGATTACGGTTATGGGACAGAAGAGCCAAGTCATCGATAAAATCTAGATCGTCTAGCTGTTTAGTTAAAGTCCACTGAAATCTGTTTCATCAACTGTTGGGTGAAGTTGATGCTTCCATAACCCGATCTATAGCCAGTAAGAAGGGTGAGGTTTCTAACAGCTTACTCTCCTACAGCAGTATCTGCCACATAAATACTTTTACCTTTTTTTTAAACCTTTCTCATACATTCAAGGTCCTGCCATGTCTTAATTGTCTCCTTCATGTCCATGTCTGCTTCCCTTCTCGTGTAATTTTATTTTGTTTTAAATGTTTTTTTATGTTGTTGTAGTTTTTTTTTTTTTTTTTTTTTGGGGGGGGGGGGGGGGGGGGGGGAGAATCATTTCTGTCTCTCTTATCTTGGGGATTTCAGAAAACGGACTGCCTTGTAATGCTATGAGCGCCCGATTGGTTAAGCGGTTACAGCACTGGCCTTTCGGCGGCAAAGTTACTGGGTTCCTGGATTGAAACCGGGTAGCATAACGTTCCAGTTCACACAGCTGTAAATGGGTACCTGACTCTGCTTTTGAGTTAGGGGAGGTAAAATCAGTGAGGGTGGAAACTGGTCCCCCCGCTTCATAAAAAAACTGGACCTAGTAAAATAAAGTCTCGAACAATTCGGGCTATTCCTCTGCCACCGAAATTTAAAAGTGCGGTACCCCCAGAATTAACGGTACTTTTGTTTCGCGTACCCAGTGTAAACTCACAAGCTAACTCACAACTATTCATTTTATTCGTGAACTGCTTAAGTTAGGAACACAATCATTTCTTTGAAAATTGTGTATCGTTTGTTAAAATACCATTTAATTTGAATTGTCCACCATTCTTGCGACGAAATAGCTGGATCGCTCAGAACAGTTACAAAAATAGGCTGCACATATTCACATTCTAGATATTCTGAAACATGACAACATGCATGGTTTTAAGAAGGTAGATCTTCAGACTGATCAGTGTTTCTAAAGTAAACCTCACAGCTAACAGGTTGCCTGCCGCTGCTGTAAAGTATAACTTCATTTGTTGCTCGCCCCTGACGTACATTTTCGGCTGTCTTTTTCAGTTCTACTCATGAAATTTTGGTTGCGTTGCATTCCTCTTCTCTTTGGCCTTCCTACTGTTCGCTCCCCCTACAGGTTCCAATCGAGAGCATGTTTGCTTATGCTGTTTGACTATTTTCTGAGGATAAGTCATATTCATCTCCATTTTCATTAACCTCTCTAGATGTATTTCCTGTTTTCTGGTTATTTTTCATACGTCTATGTTTTAAGGCATCTGTTGGTCTATGTCTGCTGTTTGAATGCGATATTTTTAATGACCAGTGTTTTTGTTGTTTCTGACCAGAATCGATCTCATTGCACTCCTGGAAAACCCATTTTGCTCAGTCACCATCAGCCAACGTCGAAGGGTATGGATGCTAACTGTTTTAGCGCGCTGATTGTATGCACGACGGATGCATCCTCTCATAAGTTCATCTCTGCTAGTCATACGTCTAATGCCTAATTATTCAATCAACCCAAGCCTTGTTGATTCATCGATTGCAGTGTTTTTTTTTTTTATAGCAGGCGATCAGTAATTGTCTTAAGTATTTCTCCCTCATCCATATCCAATGGATCACTATGGGTGCTCTCGAAGTTAGCCTGTCAGCTCTCTCATTACCGCGTACCCCTGCATGGCTAGGGCAGTAGATCCACACCAGTTCCTGAATATTCGAGGCTTCTATGTTGTACCCCGGACAAGGAAAATGTATGAAGATATAAAATACAAACTTCCATGCCTTGTTCAAAGAGTAGGGCAGATTTTACATTTTTTGTGGAACAAAACTATTGTATTGTTTATCTCAACTCATCCTGTCTTGTTCCACCTGTTTACGATTTTTGCATTTCTCCTTTACTCTTTTTACAACTATCTCCAATATTTTTATCCTCTAAGTGTGTTTTTGA
Source organism: Oreohelix idahoensis (assembly GCA_024509875.1). Classification (NCBI taxonomy): domain Eukaryota; kingdom Metazoa; phylum Mollusca; class Gastropoda; order Stylommatophora; family Oreohelicidae; genus Oreohelix; species Oreohelix idahoensis. The sequence continues at coordinate 128,483 of JAMPIV010006906.1, read as the reverse complement.
TGTCGAGTATTTTTTACTCGGGGATTTTTGAACAATTACTGCCTTGTAGTGCTATTGGATTTCTCAGAGCGTCCTAACCAACACCATCGTCTTCGCTTCACCTGTCGTTTCACGGGATTTATTTAGTTCTTTTCATAAATCCTATTTCGTCGATCCCACCATTCAATTACAATCCTTCTACCGACCCGTGCACCATGTATGAAAATATGTAACTTACCGGTTGTCTCTATGTTTTAGTGTTTTTAACAGCATGAAAACAACACTGTCTTCACATTTGAATTGAATATGTTTTTTTAAAATGGCCTCATCCTTTTTTATTTCCTATATTTGCCATTGCAGTTAAAGCTGCTCTTGTCTTCTGTATCCTTAGAAAGATATCAGTGTCTGTTTCTCCAGCTCTGCATTGCTGCCAAGATATATGTGTGAAGCCACATGTTGGAGAGATGTTGCTCCAAGTACAGGCTAGCTACCGATTTCCTCTTTAATGCTCACGATCTTTTTCTGAACAGATATTCAGATCATAGTGTGACCTGTCATCCGGTATTCTCATTTATTTTCTAGCATCTGATTTCGTTTCGACAGAAGGAAAATTTCGTTAGCGAAGTCCATATCACTGAACTATTTTGCCAGACTTCACTGAACTGCATTTCTAGTGGTTAATGTTATTTTCTTAATCAAATGTATAGCCAGTCAAGCATTTCTAGTGGTTAATAATGTTATTTTCTTAATCAAATGTATAGCCAGTCAAGCATTTCTAGTGGTTAATAATGTTATTTTCTTAATCAAATGTATAGCCAGTCAAGCATTTCTAGTGGTTAATAATGTTATTTTCTTAATCAAATGTATAGCCAGTCAAGCATTTCTAGTGGTTAATAATGTTATTTTCTTAATCAAATATATAGCCAGTCAAGCATTTCTAGTGGTTAATAATGTTATTTTCTTAATCAAATGTATAGCCAGTCAAAAGTGAAATGGCGACATAGACTACCCCACTCCACTTCGGTTCCTAATTGGTTCAGTAAGCTAATCTTCAAAAAGAACTATGTATTTTATTTCTTCATACACTTTCCATTAGTTAGATGGTCCATGGTTCGATCCCCAGTTGAGGCGGGATTTTTTAGACGGCAAACGGCTCCGGGGTGGACCCAGCCTCGTGAACTGGGTACCAGAGCAACTCTGTGAAGATGACGGCGGCCGGCGTGATGCTGACCACATCACCCCTAGAGTGCCGATGATCAAGAAAATATGAGTCTAACACCATACTCGCAATATGCATCACGGGGCATGTAACAGGATCCTTTTACCTTTACATTTTCCTTGTCAGGATATTAACCTTATGAAGAACTCCATGGTACTTAACCCTTTCCATAATAATTCCACTTTTAACAAGCTATGGATTAAATTCTCTTGTAATTTTTTTTTGTTTTAAAGACAAACGCTTTTTTAATCTTATGTACACTATCAATATTTTGCTGTTTTATACATGTAAACGTTTGATTTTCCGGGCCACAGTAAACAGCATTAAAAATGTAGAATACTTACGTAACATCTGGCCGTCACTCATCCTAACATTACGTCACGAAGACCACGCAGAAATGTCACAAAATATGAAACACCACTTGAGAGATATTTTATTTTTAATAACACCAGTCAATACTTTTCTCCTCCCCGTAGAGCACATAATTTAAAAAAAAAAAAAAAAAATTCTCTCAAGTCTTTTTATCCTGAACCATCCGTTCGAGGCTTGTCCATATTTTCTTTTCCCCTTTGATGAATGTCTCTAGTTCTCATTTCCGTGGTTTTATTTTTATGTATGTGGGTCTCATTCTATTTGTCTTACCCTGGTGATTCCAGCAGGAACTGCATTGTAATACAATCACCTTTTTTTTTAAAGTTATGCGTGTCCCTGACAACATCATGGTCTTTTTGTTTTTTAACACCAACGACAATAATTGAGGGTGTTGATAATGTCAGAAATCCCAGGCATGGGTTCAATTACGGGTAGATGAAGCTCGTAAGCCTTGGGCGGCAGTGAATGTAGGAGAAGGAAAACTCTGATTTTAAACCACCTTCTGCCTTGCAGGTACGCTGGGGACAGTCTAGGGCTAAGGATAGCAAATCGAAAAAACTGCTTGCTGAAATCGGATGTACCAGGCCGAAAAGCGCAGATATCACAGCCCTGCAGTAAATTACGACACAACGTATTTTCCGCTCAAATTGAGCGAACGACGTAGATAATGTCAGATTTCTCGAAAAGATTTGACAACTGTCTCATGTTAAACAGACTCCCATGTTTTACCTAATTAACAAACAGTTTATATTGGGGGGGGGGGGGGGGGGGGGGGTTACAGAAGAGCACGCGTCATATAATTGTATCAGTTCGCGAAAGAGCAACTTCACCATGTAAAACATAATGCTGCAAAAAAAAAAAAAAAAAAAAACCTCACCAGTGCAAGAGCATAGGAAGCGCTTTGACGTAGAATTCATGGAAGGGAACAAATGCAGTGATGTTTCCTAGTTCCCTAAGCAAGGTCGAATGGATGAATCAATAAGGCTGAGACTGTTGGAGTTTTGACATCAATCGTGGGACTAGCAGAAATGGACGTGAGAGAAGGATGCACCCGTCGTATGTACAACCAGCGTGCTACAGGTACAATTAGCATTCATACTCTTCAACATGTGCTGAGGGAGACTGAGCACCTATGGGTTTGCCCGGAGTGCAGTGAGGTCGATTCTGTTCAACAATAACAATAAACAAGGCCAGTCTAACCTAGTGCCCTAGATTTCTATAGAAATCTAGGATACCAGTCTAACCATGCGACGAACTAAGCTGTTGCCTCGGGCGGTAAAATTAGGGGAAGGAGCGTATTCTAGAGAACTAAAAATTTGGAACTTTTTTAAAGTAATTCTGAGAAATAAAATGTATTTATAGATTTAACTGCTTGCGGCGCCAATTTGGCATAGGGCGACAAAACTCGTCTGTCTAAAGCGCCAAATACCCTACCATATCACTAAGAAGCGTAGAAAGAAGAAAGTAAGTTCACAAAATATCAACAATAATATTGTCATTTCAATATCAAATTACTCGGACACCAATATATGTCTGATAGAAGTGACCCATAAATCGAGTCTGCTATTATCTGTACACCCGTTCTGACAAAGAATTTTGTTAGTCCCTTACGATTAATTGCAATGCTAGTACGGTACGGTATACCTAAGAGAAATTGCCAGGATTTCTTGCCTAGTTTTTATTTATTTTATTTTTAAGAGAACTGAACGATGCAAATCGCATGTCTAAGATCTGTATATTTCATACAGAACTTTTTAAAAACTATATTTATTTTTCATGCCATCAATTAATAAGCAACGGTAAAGTCACGGCTGTCTTTGAAGATTTTTCTTCACATTGTGTCCGTTATTCATTGACTTTTTCTAAAATTTATTGTTTCATATATGTTTTTGAAAACTGTTTTTGAGTTTAAGTTCTTGAAAAAGTTAAGGTTTATTTTCACAAGTTTCAGTTTCTTGAGAAAGTGTTTTCGGAATCATAATAATGACATTTATTCATTCATTAACCGTTCACTCCCAACGGAACATAAGCCCTATGCTAATTCCTGCTAAGTCTTTCTGTCAACTGATAAATGATCATGCTAGGGATTAAGTACGTTGATGGATCTGTAATCCGTGGTGAGAAATCAGGGTGAGGTTTCTCTGCTAGAGTAAAGGGCAGAATCGTCGCTGAACGTAGCGGGGCTTACATGATAACAACCTTCAGCATGAGAACTGAGGTAGAGGCAGCTGCTGCAGCTTTAAGGTGGCTGTCTAAGACTCTATTAACAATGGCAGTTATTGTATCATACTCTGAATCATGCTTCGGAAGATCCAATGTGGATGGCTCCTGCATGAATGGAAAACCTTCATAGAAGCCTCGAATCTTCAGGAACTGGTATGGATCTACTGTCCTGGTCATGAAGGGGTACGCTGCACTGAAAGATGTGACAGACTAGCTTCAAGACCGTCCATATAAGGTGCACTGGATATGAATAAGGGCGAGATACTGAGGGCAATTATTTATCGCCTATTATAGAAAGACACTGCAATCGATAAATCGTCAAGGCTAAGATTGCTGGAATTCGGTATCAGACGTAAGACCAGCAGGAATGGACGTATGAGAGAATGCATCCGGCGTATATACATCCAACGCTGAACCGGAACAATTATCATTCATACCCTTCGACATTTGCCGAGGGAGACTGGACACCTATGGGTTTGCCCGGAGTGCAGTGACATCGATTCTGATCAACAATAACTTTCTGTCATGTGTCATCGAGGTCTTTTCATGTCATCATCACCATTTTGTTTCTGTCTCAAATTATCTCCCCCTTGTTTGTGTCTGTCTATCTCTACCTCAGATTAATGAAATACAGCACGAAAATTAATAATAAAAACTTTCTACTTTTCAACAACATGCCGCAATAAAAAGAAAATAGCACATAAAATCCAGTGTTCGCCGTCTAGCTGTGAGGTCATTTGAAAAAAAGTATGGTACTTTTAACGTTCTTTTTCACAGAACTCGCCATATTCTCTTGTTGTCCAAGAAGCACATCGCCACCTTCAGAGATGCCGAGCGTTTGGTCAAGCTCGAAAAGACATGGCTGAAGAAGAGAAAGTAGAAAAAAGTACCAGATTTTCTGTGATACGGTATCCAGGGCTATCTCTCAGTCCGCAAAATAATCAAAGTGACTTCTCTTGATAAGGTAAGTTTTCATTACTGCAACTACAGCTGCTGCTGCTACTACTATTGCTATAGATACTACTACTAAGATCACTACCACAAATACTGCTGCTCGTGCAGCAGCTGCTACTATAGCTACTACTATAGGGCAGTGCCAAGGGACCCCACGATTCTAGGGGCCCCATATTGTTCAAAAGACATCATTTTTATTCCCGTGGGTGGGTAGGGCTGGTAGGGGCCCAGTGCATTGCTTTGTACCGGGCCTACGATGCTGTTAAGACGGCCATGCCACCACCACTAATACTACTTCTGCTATAGCTACTACTTTGACCACCACCACTAATACTACTACTGCTATAGCTACTTCTACGACCACCATCACTAATACTACTACTGCTATAGCTACTACTACGACCACCACCACTAATACTGCTACAGCTACTACTATGACCACCACCACTAATAATACTACTGCTATAGCTACTTCTATGACCACCACCACTAATACTACTACTGCTACAGCTACTACTATGACCACCACCAGTAATACTACTACTGCTATAGCTACTACTATGACCACCACCACTAATACTACTACTGCTACAGCTACTACTATGACCACCAACACTAATACTACTACTGCTATAGCTACTACTATGACCACCACCACTAATACTACTGCTATAGCTACTACTATGACCACCACCACTAATACTACTACTGCTACAGCTACTACTACGACCACCACCACTACTGCTGCAGCTACTACTATGACCACTAATACTACTACTGCTATAGCTACTACTATGACCACCACCACTAATACTAATACTATGACCACCACCACTAATACTACTACTGCTATTGCTACTACTACGACCACCATCACTAATACTACTACTGCTATAGCTACTACTATGACAGCCACCATTAATACTACTGCTATAGCTACTACTAAGACCAGTACCACCACCACCAATGCTACTCCAGCGCCAGCCTCTGCTACTGCTCGTATAGCTACTACTATGACCACTACTGCCACCATCACAACTGCTACTATCACCACTCAGTATATTACTATTCCTGCTACTACTATCCAACACCCAGGGTGTGCCCAACAATTACCCATATATACTACTACTATTACAACCACCATGACATTACTACTATGACACAGCGACTACTATCACCACTACTGGCATTACACTACTACTAAACTACTATTATTAGCACTATGACTACTATTATGACTGCAACCACTATTACTGCAACCACCACGTATCACTACTACCACGGCTATGGCTACAGCCATGATCATTACTACAATAAAGACTACAGTCACTGTTACTACTACTATGCATGCTATTACCACCACTACCATTACTGCCATGAACACTAATATTACTACCACCCCCACTACTATTATTACCACCACCACCACTTCTATTGCTAACATCACCATTAATATTACTACCACCACCACTACCATTACTAACACCACAATTACTTATACCACCACTACTATTACTAACACCACTACTACTGTTACTAATACCACCATTACTATTAACACCACCACCACTACTTTTACAAACACCACCACTATTATTACTACCACCATCATTACTATTACTACCACGTCTAATACTACCATCACCACAACTAACACCACTGTTACTATCACTACTACGATTATTACCACAGTCATTACTATTACTACCACCACCATTACTGTTACTAACACCACTATTAATATCACTAACAGCATCATTACTATTATTACCTTAACCATTACTACCACAAGGTCTTTTATATTTGGACCTGCACCCTAATTTAACCAACTAGGTTGAACGGGACGCGCCTCGCTAAAACAAGGCAAAATTGTATTTTTTTTAAAAATTACCACCACATTACTAAATCACTCCTTATATTACTACCACCACCATTACTATATCAACCATTACTTTTACTGTCCCCACCACTTCTATTACTACCACCACCAATTCTGTCACTATAATCACCTTTACTACATCATCCCTTCTATTACTAACACCATTACTATCACCACTTCTTCTATTACTACCACTCCTATTACTACATCACCCCTTCTATTACTATCACCGTTACTATTACTACCACTTCTATTACTATCGCCACCATTACATCACCCTTTCTATTATTATGATTACTACATCACCCCTTCTATTACTACTAATAATATTTCTACACCACTCCTTCCATTACTACCATGCCTATTACTACATCACCCCTTCTATTACTACCACCATTACTATTATGACCAATTCTATTACCACCACCACCATTACTACTACACCCCTTCTATTACTACCATCACCATTCCTATTATTACGTCACCACTTCTATTACTACTATTACCATTACTATTACTACGTCACCACTTCTATTACTACCACTACTATTACTACTACCACCCCTTTTATTACTACCACCACCATTACTATTACTACGTTACCACTTCTATTACTACCACTACTACCACTACTATTAAAATTAGCAGTCTGATCTAAAAACGTTTTATAATGCAATGAAAAGTGTATGCGTCAAATCTGAAGATCCATGAATACGCAAGCTAGTTGCAAGAAACTTTGTAGTGTAAGACACGGTTCAAAGAAATGAAACAATTTCTTGATAAGGAGATCACAGTTTCATAAAGAAAAACACTTTTCTGTGCCAGAAAAAAAAAAACGTGTTTAAATAGATTTTGGTTTACAGTATTTATATCTATCCACTCTTTAGGGAGCATGGAGCCACCACAGCTGCTGATTCTCCTTGACAATTACAGGAAGCCTGTATCACATGCTGTTACTGTGGTGGTTTCTGTAGTAATGTTTTTACACGATAAAGCTGACAGCCTCATGCACATCCTCATATTAATGGCCTTGTACGACATGCCTCAGGGATCAGTATTCATATTCTCTCTTTGTCTCATCAGAATATACCTAGGAACTGTTATGGAACTTTTTAGAATCCCAAATTATCAGAAAATTGACTATTACAGGTCGGTATCCTTGAATCCGAAATGCTAGGTGACCGGCATGTTTAAGAAATCAGATTTTCTTTCAGTTTCCTGATGTTGCCCAAAATATCCCAACAGTAGCCCAAGTCGAAAAAAATCTTGTGATTTTCAGAATAATTCGGTTTTCGGATTCAAGGATATGGATATATACAAATTTTGATTTAAAAAATTTAATCTAAAATCCTCAGCTGCTGCTCACATTAATGGAAGAATAACACTTTAACGGTATTATAGTTTATTTCATTCTTTTCTCTGATGCTAGGCACGTTTATTAACAATACTAGAATCCGTCTTTTTGTTTTTGCAATAGCATTTTAATTGTACAAATAAAGGTATATTTTTTTTCCTTTGAACGCAGCTCATGTACAAGCCAGATGCCAGCAGCCAGAGTTCACGAATGATGTTGCAGTGTACTCCAGTTGTTTGACGTCGTTTACTTTAGTACTGGAACTAAATTCATTTGTTTTGACATTCACTATTTCATATGCTGATACACAAATACTAATGTCTGCATGAATCATGCAGTGATGTAATGAATTCACTGAAAGACACGACAAATCAATTCAATTTCTTCATTTGGTTCTTAGTTTCAAGAAATGTTTAAGATTGTCAATTAAAATAAAATAACTTATTTGTCAGTTAGCGTACAAGATTCCAAATTTTCTACTTACTTAGTCGTTCATGTTCTACCCTGGGTGTCGAGGTTTGTCAGAGAGAGCGCCACACTATTCTATTGGCTGTTTTCCTCCTGGCCTGGTTCTAATCTTGTCCTTGGTCCGATTCTCAATTTTCATGCGGATAATTTATCAGATACTGTATGTGATGAAGAAAAACAACACTGGTGCCACAAATTTATCTTAACATAATCATTACTTTATATTACGATCTTGAAATTAGCTCTTTCATGTCACGTCTGTCTTTTGGGACCACTCCTGATGATCATGAAAGAGCCTAGCCATTGTAATATTTTTTTTCATGGTTGTTTCATATAAAAAAATCTCATCATTATTTCAGCTCAATAATCTCATCATTACTTCAGTGATTTCAACTCAACGATTTCATTACTACTTCACCTATTTCAGTTGAACAATCTCATCATTATTTCAGCTCAGCAATCTCATTATTATTCCAGCTCAACAATCCCATCATTATTTCAGCTCAGCAATCTCATCATTATTTCAGCTCAACAATCTCATCATTATTCCAGCTCAATAATCTCATTATTATTTTAGCTCAACAATCTCATTATTATTCCAGCTCACAAATCTCATTATTATTTCAGCTCAACAATCTCATTATTTCAGTTCAACAATCTAATCATTATTCCAGCTCAACAATCCCATAATTTCAGCTCAGCAATCTCATCATTATTTCAGCTCAACAATCTCATTATTTCAGTTCAACAATCTCATCATTATTTCAGCTCAACAATCTCATTATTATTTCAGCGTAACAATCCCATCATTATTTCAACTCAGCAACCTCATCATTATTTCAGCTCAACAATCTCATTATTATTTCAGCTTAACAATCCCATCATTATTTCAACTCAGCAATCTCATCATTATTTCAGCTCAACAATCTCATCATTATTTCAGCTTAACAATCTCATCATTATTTCAGCTCAACAATCTCATCATTATTTCAGCTCAACAATCTCATCATTATTTCAGCTCAACAATCTCATCATTATTTCAGCTTAACAATCTTATCATTATTTCAGCTTAACAATCTCATCATTATATCAGCTCAACAATCTCATCATTATTTCAGCTCAACAATCTCATCATTATTTCAGCTTAACAGTCTCATCATTATATCAGCTCAACAATCTCATCATTATTTCAGCTCAACAATCTCATCATTATATCAGCTCAACAATCTCATCATTATTTCAGCTCAACAATCTCATCATTATTTCAGCTTAACATTCCCATCATTATTTCAACTCAGCAATCTCATCATTATTTCAGCTCAACAATCTCATTGTTTCAGTTCAACAATCTCATCATTATTTCAGCTCAACAATCTCATTATTATTCCATCTCACAAATCTCATTATTATTTCAGCTCAACAATCTCATTATTTCAGTTCAACAATCTCATCATTATTCCAGCTCAACAATCCCATAATTATTTCAGCTCTGCAATCTCATCATTATTTCAGCTCAACAATCTCATTATTTCAGTTCAACAATCTCATCATTATTTCAGCTCAACAATCTCATTATTATTTCAGCATAACAATCCCATCATTATTTCAACTCAGCAACCTCATCATTATTTCAGCTCAACAATCTCATTATTTCAGTTCAACAATCTCATCATTATTTCAGCTCAACAATCTCATTATTATTTCAGCTTAACAATCCCATCATTATTTCAACTCAGCAATCTCATCATTATTTCAGCTCAACAATCTCATCATTATTTCAGCTTAACAATCTCATCATTATTTCAGCTCAACAATCTCATTATTATTTCAGCTCAACAATCTCATCATTATATCATCTCAACAATCTCATCATTATTTCAGCTCAACAATCTCATCATTATTTCAGCTCAACAATCTCATCATTATTTCAGCTCAACAATCTCATCATTATTTCAGCTTAACAATCTCATCATTATTTCAGCTTAACAGTCTCATCATTATATCAGCTCAACAATCTCATCATTATTTCAGCTCAACAATCTCATCATTATATCAGCTCAACAATCTCATCATTATTTCAGCTCAACAATCTCATCATTATTTCAGCTTAACATTCCCATCATTATTTCAACTCAGCAATCTCATCATTATTTCAGCTCAACAATCTCATTATTTCAGTTCAACAATCTCATCATTATTTCAGCTCAACAATCTCATTATTATTTCAGCTCAACAATCTCATTATTATTTCAGCTCAACAATCTCATCATTATTTCAGCTCAACAATCTCATCATTATTTCAGCTCAACAATCTCATCATTATTTCAGCTTAACAATCTCATCATTATATCAGCTCAACAATCTCATCATTATTTCAGTTCAACAATCTCATCATTATTTCAGCTCAACAATCTCATTATTATTCAAGCTCATCAATCTCATCATTATTTCAGCTCAACAATCTCAATAAACTACCAGCAGGTCATCATTAGCCGTGGCAGAGAGTGCAGATCATGGGGCAGTGGAAAAGCAGAACTGGAGATTAATCAGCTGATAAGTGATCAGGCTGGGGATGATGACGCCATTGTGTACACTTATGGGTCTGTAGTACGTGGTGAGAAATCAGGATGGGGCTTCTCTGCGAGAATAAAGAGCAGGGTCATTGCTGAACAGAGTGGAGCCTACATGACAACAACCTCCAGCATGAGAATGGAGGTAGAGGCAGTTACTGCAGCACTGAGGTGGCTGACTGAAACTCCATCAACCAGGGCAGTTATATTGTCAGACTCTTGTGGCCACCTACGCTAACAGGTGGTTACCCCACACGGCCGCTGTATGCCCAGGTTCTTTGCCTCAGTAGATAGCGATGACATGATGATGATGAAAGTGTACAACAACAACACAGAGTGGTCATACAATGCGAAGTGGTACTTCTATATAAAACTTGAGGAACATCACTTGAACAGGAACACTGTTTATTTACACTGTACAACAGTAATTTAGTTGGACCTCCAACAATTTGGTCCAGTCGACATACTTTCATACATCTCACTTGCTATGTTACTGGTGCTTATCTTCTTTCTTCTTAAACTGCTTTGCCTATTTAACTATTACTGTTCACGTTACTGGGTTGTAATTACCAGACGACTCCGGGGAATGATGCTTCCCTGAACCTTAGCTGGGACACAAAGATGCAGCAATAGAGAATGCAGTCAGCGACCCATAGCTTGACTGCTTGCGTCAGCGAACCAGAGCTGACCAAGACCCTACTCCACTTCCACGTGGTGGTCCTGGAAACAGGCTGCATCACTGCAGTCTGGTTGAGAGAGTAGGGATCGGAGAGGGAAGGCAAACCCGGTCCCAAAAAGTGCCGTGCTGAAGTCAGATGTGTCGGCCGAAAGGCGCAGATATCGCAGCTCCGGCGTAAACAGACACAACACAACCAACGTCCTTTTCAGGACGAACGAGGAAGAAGGAAGGAAGAAGAAGAACCTTAGCTGACTTCTATACTGGCCCGAATAACAGGACCACCTGCACTATATTAACTGCTGCACTCTACGTACCGTATTAACGAATGAGAGCATAACACGCTCTTCCAATCTTCACCTCCTTGTCAGGATAACACAATATATATTGACAACTTGTACTGCACACATCTACAACCGCAGACCTACGAATTTACATAGAATCTTGAACAAGTCACTGTCGCCTCAATATGGCTACCCTTGTATACTGGGGTATGTGCGACCTGCACTGCTTCACTCACGCTTCTGACTGAGTTGCTGAAAAGCGTGCCTAACCGGATTTTTTAACCTCTTTTCGGATTCTCCGTCTCATGCACATTGTTTTTGCGCATCCCCTTTTTTCTACTCTTTCTAGACTTTCCTATGTTTGATGCTCACTATTCGTTCCCTTTATCTGCCACACTCTCAAGCCATGCTTCAGAAAGTTCAGAACGGATGGCTGCGGCAGGAATGGAAAACATCAATAGAATCCTCAAGTCTTCAAGAACTGGTGTGGATCTTCTGTCCTGGTCATGCAGGAGTACGTGGCAATGAGAGAGCGGACAGATTGGCCTCGAGAGCACCCATAGTGGGGACACTGGACATGGATAAGGGAGAGATACTAAGGGCAATTAATGATCGCCTGCTGGATAATGACACTGCAATGGATGAATCAACAAGACTGAGACTGTTGTAGTTTGGCATCAAACGTGGGACGAACAGAAACGGACGTGAGAGAGGATGCATCCGTCGTATGTACAACCAGCGTGCTACAGGTACAATTAGCATTCATACTCTTCGACATTTGCTGAGGGAGACTGAGCACCTATGGGTTTGCCCGGAGTGCAGTGAGGTCGATTCTGATTAACAATAACAATCTCATCATTACTCCAGCTCAACAATCTCATCATTATTCCAGCTCACCATTTTTATTATATCAGCTCAACAATCTCATTATTTCAGCTCACCAGTCTCATCATTATTCCAGCTCAACAATCTCATCATTATATCAGCTCAACAATCTCATCATTATATCAGCTCAACAATCTCATCATTATTTCAGCTCACCAGTCTCATCATTATTCCAGCTCAACAATCTCATCAGTATATCAGCTCAACAATCTCATCAGTATATCAGCTCAACAATCTTATCATTATTTTAGCTCACCAGTCTCATCATTATTCCAGCTCAACAATCTCATCAGTATATCAGCTCAACAATCTCATCAGTATATCAGCTCAACAATCTCATCATTATATCAGCTCAACATTCTCATTATTCCAGCTCACAAATCTCATCATTATTTCAGCTCACCAGTCTCATCATTATTCCAGCTCAACAATCTCATCAGTATATCAGCTCAACAATCTCATCATTATATCAGCTCAACAATCTTATCATTATTTTAGCTCACCAGTCTCATCATTATTCCAGCTCAACAATCTCATCAGTATATCAGCTCAACAATCTCATCAGTATATCAGCTCAACAATCCCATCATTATATCAGCTCAACATTCTCATTATTCCAGCTCACAAATCTCATCATTATTTCAGCTCACAAATCTCATCATAATTTCAGCTCAACAATCTCATCATTATTTCAACTCACAAATCTCATCATCATTTCAGCTCATAAATTTCATCATTATTTCAACTTAACAATCTCATCATTATTTCAGCTCAACAATCTCATCACTATTTCAGCTTACCAATATCATTGTTATTTCAGTACACCAATCTCATCATTCCGATGACCCCATATTAAACCGAAATGGTTGTAAATCGGAAATCACTTTATACTATATGAACCATAAGTATATGTTAACAATTAACAAGCCTGAATGCTAACACAAGGAGATTACGGAGCCGAAACACTTGATCGACAGGGGGACCCTTCCTGACGATTATATTGCCTCCGGTTGTATCGCTCTGTATAGAGCTTCCATCATACAAATTATTACATGAAATTACGTTACTGGGCAGTACTTTACTGTTATAAATAATGAATAAATAAATAAATAAAATTTACAACCAAAGGTCGAAAGTTGAAAATAATCAAAATTAATAAAATAGGATTAATGGGATGGCCATCGTAAGTACAAGTGGTTGTAAGTTGCATACCTTTAGTACAGGAAAATCTGTATCAATTCCTTCTTCTGTAAGTGCACTGAATGTATAATGGCTTCATTACAGCGCAACACTTTAGATATTCTACGAGGGAAGGTCAAAAAGTAATGCCTCCTTTTTTTTTTTATGAATGTAAATACTGCATCGGTGTGCAATTTGTAAATTTAGCAGGATTCCTCAAACACTCTTCTGCACTGTATAGCATTACCAACCTGTTTCAGTAACAGGTGGCACCACTGTAACAGTTTAAAAATGGCTGCCAAAGACGTTCGGTTAAAACAACGTTATGTCATAGAATTCCTCAATGTTGAAGGAAAACCATAGCCATCAACCTCCTGCACCGTTACGAAACTGAAGGAGAAGAGTTTTTATCGAATATTGTGACAGGTGATGAGACTTGGGTTCATTTTTTTGAACCAGAATCCAAGAGGCAGTCAATGGAATGGCATCACACAACATCGCCGACAAGAAAGTTCAAAAGTTCACCATCTGTAGGGAAAGTTATGGCCTCCGTGTTTTGGGATGAGAAGGGTGTTATTCTTCTCGACTTCTTGGAACAGGGAATGACGGTGAATGCAGACCGTTACATTGAAACTTTGAAGAAGATTAGAGGTCGTCTTCGGTGACTTTACCCATTAAAAGATCAGAGAACTGCACTACTGTTGCACGATAATGCCATGCCACACACCGCTAAACGCACCATTGATGCGATTGCAGAATTTGGCTGGACATTATTACCACATCCCCCTTACAGTCCCGATCTTGCACCTTCTGACTTCCATCTGTTTGGACCATTGAAAGAAGATCTTCGTGGACATCACTTTGAGTACACCGAGACCCTTAAACGCGCCGTACGCCAGTGGTTTAGGAAAAAGGACTGTAGTAAAATCTGCGAGAATAATCGCTCATTTCAGTAAGATTTTAGTCATAAAATGATAATAAATAAACCCGCACTATTGTGTCTGACGGTGATGCTCTCACACGCCAGCAACGCTGCCTTTTGTGCAGTGCTAAAGCCTATAGAACGATCCCACGGTAAAAATCTAACACGCGTTTTAGTTTCGGTTTCGAAAACGTACTACCAATATTTAACATTTTGCCAGATCTGCTGCATACATTCTGCAGCCAAGACTTATAATTAACGATTTTGCGGAAGTGTGCCGCAAAATAACTATCTGAATTAACGTATTCTGTCAACTTTAACGCAAAATTTAGTAGTAATCCTTACATTTTTTGGTAGTGTTACACGATACAATACAAATTATTAACGCCAATTCTTAACCCGCCATGCCAACACCCCGCCTCGCTTGACAGTCCGCCATGCATATATATACGCTGGAGCAAAGCCAACAGAGGCAAAACACGCAGACAATTTTATTGCCTCCTCGCGGTAATGTTTCTGACGTCACAAAAACAAGTTAGTTATTTGAAAAATACATGCTAGCGAGAGGGGAAGATGGCCGTCTTGTGTAAAATTTTATTTAACGATGACCGGTGACAAAATTGAAAATCTAAAACCATAATGAAACTGATCATAAAAATCATATGGTAGTATAGCTTAGAGTCCACTGAGCTAGAATGTGTTTTAAATAATATAATAGTCCCAGTATTAGCCAAGTTATTGAGAAAATACTAAATGTCTACGGACGCACGACCAGACAGACTGTTGTTCCTGCTTGTTTTTTTTTTCATAACGTTAGTGGGGACACCGGCTTAGAAGGGAGGCATTGAGGTAAATTCAAATTCGCTTGGGTAACAAGAGTATAGGAGGAGAGGGGAGCGGTAGGAAAATTGTTACCAAAAACTAACATCGTTTTGTATTGGCATAACTAAAGCAGACTGGCCAATCGACTACCAGACGCAGAGTATGTTTGGAATTATTTTTGTTTTTCAAAAACTGCATTTGAATTCTGGTAGTCGCAAGCTTTCGATTGGCCAGTGCTACTAAATATTAGCAAAAAGCTTTCACTATTCATTGCCAGTTGAACAGTATTTTTTTATTCAGATACGCTGAGAACAGCTGTGATAAATTTAAAAGTAAATTAAATAACTAAATAAGTATTTCACAGTCTGGACGGAGCAGAAGAAACTGAGGCCATTTCTTTGCAAAGTCAGCGTCATTTGTTTATATTTCTTGATTTGTGGTAAGAATGCTTTATGAATTTAATATGTTTAATCCCATTACCAAAGTTAGATACTGCTATTGGGAAAAAGTGAAGGACGTGCCGGGAGCAGACATTGTTGAGTCCTCACGTTGAAATGTATCTAACTAATGTATGTTGTCATGATTATGTTTGAATATTATTGTATTAGAGTATATTTGTAAGCCTCCGTGTTCAAGGAACACTGTTCAACATGCCTGAAGCATTTATATTTAAAAAGAAAAAGATGAGAAAAATATATAAAAGGAAATGTGGTTACCCCACATTATATTATTGAGGAAAACTATGTAAACGTACAGTGGCGTATCTGCCATAGGGACCTGAGGGGTGGTCACAGCAAGGTGGGAGTCATGAAAAATTAGGGGTGAGTGCACCTGAAATGCACGCGAGGCTGACCCCATACCCACGTATGAAATTAAATAAAAGAATAAGTGATCAGATGTAAAAGGCCGGGGTGTCCTTTTGTTGCAGAAGTTTCGTTTCCTGTTGCCAGCTGGTGACAGGAAACCTGAGGAGTGACGATAACGCCAAGAAGTCTCCGACACTTCATGTATGCTGTCAAGAGATAACAGCAGGAGCTTGGGCGTGTGACGTGATATCGATATTTCTGCAACTACACACTATCTTATCATTCAACAAGAAACCCCAGGTGATATGTTAAGGACCTGGGTATATCTGACAGTTTCGGTTTAAATAAACCTTGGTATTTCAAATCATACTCAGGAAGTTGATGGGGTATGATGATAATACAGCCCCTCATACACAGTGACTCTCCCTCTTAGAAGAATAAAAGTGTAAACTGTGAACATTCCAACAGGAAAGACATATATTAACTTTGTAGTTATTTGGGCAGATTGTCCACACAATTTTAGTTAATCTTTTATGTAAACTATCTTGTCCTCATTTTCAAAGACCTGTCCAAACGATATGACTGGACAGGCAAAATAAATTGTACAAAAAATTATCAAATTTAAAGAAAAACTTAACCACATGTTTTATTCACTTCCTCATAGAAACTTAAAGTGTTTTTGTGTTGTGTACCATCATTTCATTTCTCCCCTAGACACTAGGTACATCATACACCAGACACTAGAGCAAAAATAGTGACCGTGTGAGATCTAGGGAGGTAGCGTTAGGTTCCCTGCACATAATTCATCATCATCATTTATAGAGTCAGAGGCCTACATGTGCTTGACCTCACACGGTAAATACATACACGGATTTAATTCTTTTAGGATACCATCATAACCTCCCCAGCAAAATCTAACTTTGCTACATAAATTGGTAGGCTTGTCCGGGCATTTGAATTTCTCCTAGTACTACATACATTGGGGTCTGGGTCTTAGCATAAACAACATTCTATTGTCCCAGGGAATCCCCATAATCATTATTGCCAAAGATTTGGGAAGTCAAGAAACTGTCAGAACCCAGAATTAATTAGATAAATTTATACTTATTTAGAAAATTAGTTAGAACATTTTGCATTTATCAGAATGGCAGATCTGGCCAAGTTTCGATCTGCGGCTGTTCAGACTGCAAAAGAAATGAATATGGAGGGTCAAATCTTAATTGACTATGTCACCTCAGAATGTGATAAATTTATTACTAGGGAAGAACATAGGTTAGCTGAGGAAAGGAAAATGCAATTAGAAGATGCTAGGGAGACTAAGAAATTAGAGGCTGATAGGGAGGCTGAGATTAAGAGGCTGCAGTTGGAGGAAAAGAAACTTGAGGCTGATAGGGAGGCAAAGAAACTTGAGGCTGATAAGGAGAAACTTGAGAGAAAAAAACTTGAGGCGAGAAGGAGAGAAAAAGAAAGAGGGGAGGCGGAACGAGAGAAAGAAGAAAGGAGTTTGGAGGCAGGAAAGGGAAGATAAAAGATTACAAAGAGAACATGAGATACGACTAAGGGAGTTAGAGCTGCAAGGCCATGCTCCTGAAAATGAAACTAGCCCATCCACTTCCGACTCAGCTGCAAGCCAGGGTGCCTCCTCATCAGCCATGGGGTTCCATTTAGATTACTTTGTGGAAAAGGATGATGACATTGAGTCGTATTTAAGCAGATACGAAATATTAGCCACTACTTATGGGTTAGAAAGAGAAAAATGGGGTGTAAAGTTGTCTCAGGGTCTTCGGGGAACAGCTTATGAAGTGTTTTCCAAAATGAGCAGGGATGACCAAGACAACTATGACATGTTGAAGCAGGCTCTTCTGTTAAGATACGAAAAGAACGGAGAGTTTTATAGAAAGAAATTTAGGAATGCCAGGCTACTGTCGGGTGAGACCTATCACCAGTTCTCCGCCCGGTTGGAGACGTATATGGAGAAATGGGCTTCTTTGGGGAAAACCCAAGATCTCAAAGAGATGATACTCATTGAACAGATGAGAGAGTCCATGGCTCCAGACATGAGAAAATTTCTCATGGAACAGGGCGCGGAGAGGCTGGGTGAGATCATAAATGTCGCTGAGAGGTATCAGGCAGCCCAGGCAGAGGTAGCTGGTATCAAGAAAAAAAAACCAGTAGATCAGTATAAGGCTCCTCAAAACCATAATAAATTTGATAACAGAAATAAGCAGAACTTTGATAGGCCTCGGAATGATTTTAAAAATAAAACCTCACATTTCAATGACAGAAAGAATGATGAAAGAAAGCATTTTAACCAAGGAAAGAGGTGGTGTAAACATTGTAGGAAGGACAACCATAACACCGAATTCTGTAAAAGTAAACCTTCTGGATGTGCTGCTATGAGAAGGGGGAACCAGGAAGTAAAGGACAAACCTGCTGGACAGCAGGAACCTTATCACCCCCCAGTTTGTGAGGATGTTGTATGCAATGAGGTCACCATAAGGTGTCTCTATGATACAGGTCTAGATTTTGATGCTGTCGTGAGCGCGCACTTGGTGAACCCAGATCAGTATACCACAGAAACAGTGGAGATACAAGGGGCGACCAAGGACCTACCACTCATGAAACTTCCCATTGCAAGGATAACAGTAAAAACTCGCTATGTGGAAGGGATAATCAGAGCAGCAGTGATAGACGCACCCATCTACCCTCTGATATTGGGGTGTCGTTATGTCTACTTGGGAAATCCCAAGAGACCTGTGGTCTTGGCAGCAGTCCAGACCCGATCACAATCCAGAAAGGAAGAAGATGAACCTATAAATACTCATCCAGAGGAGATGAGAAAGGCACAGGCTGAAGATAGGTCACTGAAGCTGTGCTATAAGAAACTTTCAAAAATTGCGTACTGCCATACTCCTCCTAATAAAGGAGAATTCTATATGAAGAATAAATTGTTATATAGGAAGGCCGGCACTGGTTCAGCTGGTCATGGACAGCTGGTTCTACCTAAAATGTATAGGGCAGACGTAATACGGAGTTTACATGTTGGAAAAGATGGGGACCACGAGAAAGTAGGTACCATCTGCCAAAAAGTAGCTCAAAAATATTATTGGCCAGATATGATGGTCATCGTTGAGAATTTTGTAGAAGCATGTGGCGTATTTCATGAGGGAACACCCACAAGTGGGAAAATTGATCAGGACCTAGACATGCCACGGGGCAAACTTAGGCCTGGAAATAAAAATAATTGTAATAAAGTAGACAACGTGGAATGGGAGCCCCCTTTTCACACACAGTCTTCACTCGAAGGTATTAGAATGGCCACTATGCGACGAGTAGTTTTACCCCAGACTAAACTGACAATCCCTCGGTCAGAATTATATAAACTGGAGGAAACGAAAAGAGAGCGAAGATCTCTCACAATGAACTTAAAGTGGGAAGAAAACCCCAAGAAAAGAATTGGTAGTGGACGATTTGTGAGTGATGATTCTAGGAAGAAAAGTCCTCACTACAAAGCTTCTAATGTAAAGGACCTGACGGGTGCCATGAAAAATAAGTATGAAAAATTAAAAGTCCACATGTAATTTGTTAAGGACCTGGACAGATGAGAAGGCAGAGGAGACTGTTACCTCATCTTATCAATATGTGAACGAACTGACCACTCGTTTAAAAACTAGTTGGAAACTGGCAAATGATAATTTGAGACAAGCCAGGAAAAAGCATGCTGCTTATTATAATAAAAAAGCTAAGGATAGGGAACTTGCTGTAGGGGAGAAGGTGCTTCTTCTATTGCCAGGCAGCAACAATAAACTTCAGATCGGATGGCAAGGGCCATACACAGTTTTGGAAAAGGTATCCAGAACAAATTATAAGATAGACAAAAAGGGAAAGGAAAAAGTCTATCATGTGAACCTTTTGAAGAAATATCTGGACAGACAAATCCAGGAAGGAACACACCTATTGGCCTTGTCTATTGCAACCGAAATGAAAAATGACCCTCTCTCCTCATTCGAATATCCACTGAAACCCAGTGAAACGTTTGCCCAGGTGAAGATCAGTAATCACCTGACAAAAGGACAGAGGGAGAAGGTTCAACAGGTCCTTGAGAAACATACAGATGTGTTAACGGATAAACCGGGGCACACCAATTTGTTGGAATATGATATGAAACTACTAGACCCAGCACCTATCTGTATGAGGCCCTATTCTATTCCTTTCGCTAAGGAAAAAGCTTTGAAAGAGGAGATTGATTATTTGTTACAAGAAGGGATTATTTCTCACAGTGAGTCTCCTTATAGTTCCTGTGTGGTTTTGTTGCGGAAACCATCGGGAGAACATAGACTGTGCATAGATTACAGGAAACTGAATGCTGTCACAGAAGGTCAGGTGGATCCATTACCTGATACTACTCAACTATTTGCCAGGCTGAACAAGGCAAAATATTTTTCTAAGGTGGATCTTAGCAAAGGCTATTACCAAATTCCAGTAAAGCCTGAGGTTCGACCTTATTTAGCCTTTAGCACCTCGGAAGGTCATTATGAGTTCAACATGTTACCGTTTGGGTTGAAAAAATGCCCCGAGTGTGTTTTCAAGGATGATGCGAAAATTATTGGATCCCCTGAAAAATCCATGTATTTCGAATTTTATGGACGATATCCTCATTGCTACGGAAACATTTGAGGAACACGTTACCTCTTTGAATATGCTGTTTGATAGACTCAGAGAGGCTAACTTAACCGCTAGGCCAACAAAATGTTGTATTGGTTGTAAAGAGTTGGAATTCTTGGGACATACTGTACATCAGGGTAGCATGACCCCTGATCCCAAGAATCTGGAAAAATTGAAAAGAGCACCTAGACCACAAACAAAGAAAGATGTGCGATCTTTCGTGTCATTGTGTGGTTTCTACCAAAAGTACATTAAAAATTTTAACTCTATATGTGCTCCTCTGACGGATTTAACTCGCAAAGGTCAACCTGATACAATAAATTGGTCAGCACAGTGTGAATTGGCTTACCAGGAGTTAAAAGAGAAACTTACAAGCAGGCCAGTATTGCAATTGCCTGACTTGAATCAAGAATTTATCGTGAGAAGTGACGCAAGCAATGTGGGCCTAGGCGCTACATTGTTGCAAAGGTCCTCCTCACAGGATGGGGAATTGAACCCAGTCGCTTATGCAAGCCGCAAGTTGAACAAGGCGGAAAAAAATTATTCAACAAGTGAAAAGGAATGTCTAGCTTTGATATGGGCTATAAAAAAAAATTCCAGATTTATTTATATGGCAGGACATTTGTGGTCCAAACGGATCATTCACCACTCGTATTCCTGTCACAGGCCAAGCATGAAAATTCCAGATTATTGAGATGGTCCTTGTTATTGCAGCCATACTCATTTCTGATAGAATATATTCCCGGCCCTCGGAACGTAGGTGCAGACTTTTTAAGTAGACATCCTTATGATGAAGATCAGAAAAACGCGTAAGACTTCATTGAGCTAAGTTATCTCGCAGATTATAACCTGCTAATGATTGCATGTTTTATAGTCCGTTCGGAAATTCGTGCCCACAGAAAGCGTCAATTTTCTCCAAAACTGTTTGTTGTATGGACATGAATTTTTGCATGCAGTCTTAGATTTTCCATGCAGTTATTAATATATTTTTTTGCCCTTACAAAACTCATGTCATGTTCGAATTTTCTTCTTTACGTTATATAAAAAACTCTTACTGTTGTCTGGGTTAATTTTTAGTAGTTTTACAGCAAAGTTACAAGATCCGTTCAAAAATATTGTTTTTTTTGTTTGAATTAGTTACTCGCGACTGTGTACAATAGGTGCGCACTCGTGCGGACATGTAGTCACTACACTAATTCAAAAAAAAAAAAAAATTTTTGATCGGATCTTGTAACTTTCCTGTAAAACTCAGAAAAATTAAACCAGACAACCATAAGAGTTTTCTATATAACGTAAAGAAGAAAATTCGAACATGACATGAGTTTTGTAAGGACAAAAATATATTAATAACTGCATGGAAAATCTAAGACTGCATGCAAAAATTCATGTCAATACAACAAACAGTTTTGGAGAAAATTGACGCTTTCTGTGGGCACGAATTTCTGAACGGACTATAGGATGGGAGGTGTGTAGTAAAATCTGCGAGAATAATCGCTCATTTCAGTAAGATTTTAGTCATAAAATGATAATAAATAAACCCGCACTATTGTGTCTGACGGTGATGCTCTCACACGCCAGCAACGCTGCCTTTTGTGCAGTGCTAAAGCCTATAGAACGATCCCACGGTAAAAATCTAACACGCGTTTTAGTTTCGGTTTCGAAAACGTACTACCAATATTTAACATTTTGCCAGATCTGCTGCATACATTCTGCAGCCAAGACTTATAATTAACGATTTTGCGGAAGTGTGCCGCAAAATAACTATCTGAATTAACGTATTCTGTCAACTTTAACGCAAAATTTAGTAGTAATCCTTACATTTTTTGGTAGTGTTACACGATACAATACAAATTATTAACGCCAATTCTTAACCCGCCACGCCAACACCCCGCCTCGCTTGACAGTCCGCCATGCATATATATACGCTGGAGCAAAGCCAACAGAGGCAAAACACGCAGACAATTTTATTGCCTCCTCGCGGTAATGTTTCTGACGTCACAAAAACAAGTTAGTTATTTGAAAAATACATGCTAGCGAGAGGGGAAGATGGCCGTCTTGTGTAAAATTTTATTTGACGATGACCGGTGACAAAATTGAAAATCTAAAACCATAATGAAACTGATCATAAAAATCATATGGTAGTATAGCTTAGAGTCCACTGAGCAAGAATGTGTTTTAATATGATAGTCCCAGTATTAGCCAAGTTATTGAGAAAATACTAAATGTCTACGGACGCACGACCAGACAGACTGTTGTTCCTGCTTGTTTTTTTCATAACGTTAGTGGGGACACCGGCTTAGAAGGGAGGCATTGAGGTAAATTCAAATTCGCTTGGGTAACAAGAGTATAGGAGGAGAGGGGAGCGGTAGGAAAATTGTTACCAAAAACTAACATCGTTTTGTATTGGCATAACTAAAGCAGACTGGCCAATCGACTACCAGACGCAGAGTATGTTTGGAATTATTTTTGTTTTTTCAAAAACTGCATTTGAATTCTGGTAGTCGCAAGCTTTCGATTGGCCAGTGCTACTAAATATTAGCAAAAAGCTTTCACTATTCATTGCCAGTTGAACAGTATTTTTTATTCAGATACGCTGAGAACAGCTGTGATAAATTTAAAAGTAAATTAAATAACTAAATAAGTATTTCACAGTCTGGACGGAGCAGAAAAAAACTGAGGCCATTTCTTTGCAAAGTCAGCGTCATTTGTTTATATTTCTTGATTTGTGGTAAGAATGCTTTATGAATTTAATATGTTTAATCCCATTACCAAAGTTAGATACTGCTATTGGGAAAAAGTGAAGGACGTGCCGGGAGCAGACATTGTTGAGTCCTCACGTTGAAATGTATCTAACTAATGTATGTTGTCATGATTATGTTTGAATATTATTGTATTAGAGTATATTTGTAAGCCTCCATGTTCAAGGAACACTGTTCAACATGCCTGAAGCATTTATATTTAAAAAGAAAAAGATGAGAAAAATATATAAAAGGAAATGTGGTTACCCCACATTATATTATTGAGGAAAACTATGTAAACGTACAGTGGCGTATCTGCCATAGGGACCTGAGGGGTGGTCACAGCAAGGTGGGAGTCATGAAAAATTAGGGGTGAGTGCACCTGAAATGCACGCGAGGCTGACCCCATACCCACGTATGAAATTAAATAAAAGAATAAGTGATCAGATGTAAAAGGCCAGGGTGTCCTTTTCTTGCAGAGGTTTTGTTTCCTGTTGCCAGCTGGTGACAGGAAACCTGAGGAGTGACGATAACGCCAAGAAGTCTCCGACACTTCATGTATGCTGTCAAGAGAACGAACGAACTTTATTTTCGAAGGGTTGAGAATTGGGCGCGCAGGCCCGTCTAACATTCTGCCCTTTCACTCTCATTAATCTTGCATACTATATCCTTTTATTCCCACATATTACTTTAAGCATTAATTTAAAGGCATGCAACATTATAAAGTTAACATAACAGCATTCATTTACAGTTTACAATAATAATAAAAAATGAGTAGCCTAGGTTTTTTTTTATAAAATAAACAAGATAGTGACTGAAGAATAATAATAATAATAAAAAATAAAATAATATAAACAAAACAATAAATAAATAAGTTATGTATACCGACACTCACTTATGCGGTCAAAACGTCTAATCTGTAGTATTTTTGAATGTGTCATCAATCCTCAATACAAAAATTACAAAAACACATTCTCGCTTACATCCATACATTCTTGGCGGAAATTGAAATAATAATAATAACACTTTCTTGCGCACTTCTGTAGCAGAAAAAGTCTTTCAGCTGTTTAAAAAAAAAAAAAAAAAAATTATATCTGCATGTACATGACCCATTTGAGCAAACGGAAACATTCACATCTCTAAAGTACAGTGGTATGCGGGTACATTCTCACATACATTACATTATATAATAGTATTACATTGATATAAAACAAATTATTCCCATTAAAAACGAGCGGAAGAGGAAAAGAAATGTTGACCTATGGATGAGATGTTGACAGGCAAATGATGTTTCTATGGGGGTAGATAATCAGTGTTTAGGAAGTGTTTGAGAAGTGCTTTGTTAAATGAATATTGTGTAGGTAGGCTTTTTAGGTGGTGTGGAAGGCTGTTCCATAAGTAGGCTCCAGAGTAGGCTAGACTCTGTTTGAACAGGTCGATCCTAGGTTTGGGCAGACGTAACTGATGTAATTGTAGTCCCTCTCTTCTACTGGTTTGAAACAATGATCGTAGGTACGGCGGAGCATTGTTTGATAGAATTGCGTGAGTCAGCTTGGCTTTGTTGTAGAGAAGACGTTTTTTCAGGGACAGTATTGTGGGTTCTTTTCCTGTCCTTGTGTGTGATATCGTGCGATTATCGGTGATCAGACGTATTGCTCTCTTATGCAGGGAGTGCAGTCTCTTTGAGGTGGAAGCAGGGCAACCATCCCATAGTGTAGAGCAGTAATCTAGATGTGTCTGTATATGTGAGGTGTAGAACAATAGTCTAGTGTCTGCGTCTAAGAAGTGTTTTATTTTGGCTAGCTGGTACGTCTTTTGAGCCAAGTGTTTGGTTAAATTCCGTACATGGGAGTTCCACGTTAAGTGCTGGTCAATCGTGATTCCTAGAACTTTGTGTTCTGTTACATGTTCAATTTGTATTGATTCCGCGTGTACCTGTAGCGATCTTTTGGTGCAGTTTAGGA
The DNA here is from genome assembly GCA_024509875.1 of Oreohelix idahoensis. NCBI lineage: Eukaryota > Metazoa > Mollusca > Gastropoda > Stylommatophora > Oreohelicidae > Oreohelix > Oreohelix idahoensis. The sequence goes on along the minus strand of JAMPIV010006906.1, from coordinate 102,524 downwards.
GTTTCTGTCTGGTGGTAATCAACATAGATTTCGTTTTGCTGTGTTTAATGGCATACGATTCATATTACTCCATTTTGTTAGATTGTCTACATCGCATTGAAGAGTCATTTCAAGTGCCACGCAGTCATTGTCACTAGTGTAGATAGTACAATCATCTGCAAAGAGGTCACATGTTGAATATTTTAGATGTAGTGGTAGGTCGTTGATGAACATTGCGAAGAGTAGGGGCCCAAGAATAGAACCCTGCGGTACTCCTGTATCTATCTTCGAGAAATCTGATGTCGAGTTGTTGTGAAGCACTAACTGTTGTCGATCTCCCAGGAATGATTTGATGATGTTTAGTGGATTAGGGCCTATTCTGAGGGTTTCCAACTTTTGAACCAAGATAGTGTGGTCAATCATGTCAAATGCTTTTTTGAAGTCAACAAAAACAGCACCACCTAATTTTCCATCATTTACGTTCGACAGCCAGTTATCTGCCATTTTGGTGAGAGCTGTGTGACAGGAATGTTTGGGTCTGAAACCTGACTGGCTCTCAATGAGCAGTTTGTTTGTTGTTAAGTGTTGAAATGTGGTGTTGTAAATGTGTTTCTCTAGTGGGTTTGAAAGAGATGATAGAAGGGATATTGGTCTGTAACTGTTGGGATCGCTATGTGAGCCAGATTTATAGAGAGGATACACTTTGGCAGATTTAAATGCTGTGGGAAAGTAGTTGTGTGCAATACATTGATTGTACACATAGGTTAACTCTTTCAGTCCCAAGCAAAAAAGTGGGTTTGGCCCAAGCAAAAATGGCCACCCAAGTGCGTTTTTATTGTTGTTGTTTGGAAATAATTTTTTAAAATGTTCATATGCATAAATAACTTTGTTGTTGTATATGAAACTGAAGGTAATTGGATGTACTTTACTCTTGTGCTACAAGTATAAAAGCTTTCATTGAAAAATGATTAGTTATTCAAGGTAAAATGGAGGATATGCGCTTAAAAAAATGATTAGTTATTCAAGGTAAAATGGAGGATATGCGCTTAAAAAAATGATTAGTTATTCAAGGTAAAATGGAGGATATGCGCTTAAAAAAATCGTTTTAAAAATCTAAAATAAATATCTCAAAACAGAAACAAGTTCACTCTTAAACACGTGCGGTATTTAAAAGAATGTACTTGCAGTCGGAAATGACTTTGTGGGTAGTTATAATTAGAAACAGTCTCAAACAGAGGCACATATACTAAAGGCTTTTTAAAGTCGATTGGGCCAAGCGCGTCTAACCCCTGAGCCTTTATAAAGTCGATTGGGACTTAAAGAGTTAAGGAGTCGCAAATGATGGGTGCAGCGTAACGTAGAATCTTATTGCTGATACCATCAAGACCAGATGAATTGTTGTTTTTTAATGCCAAGATATATTTGAGAACTTCGTGTACTGTTAGAAAAGGAATATCTCTAAGATCTGTTATGGTAACAGATAACAGCAGGAGCTTGGGCGTGTGACGTGATATCGATATTTCCTCAACTACACACTATCTTATCATTCAACAAGAAACCCCAGGTGATATGTTAAGGACCTGGGTATATCTGACAGTTCGGTTTAAATAAACCTTGGTATTTCAAATCATACTCAGGAAGTTGATGGGGTATGATGATAATACAGCCCCTCATACACAGTGACTCTCCCTCTTAGAAGAATAAAAGTGTAAACTGTGAACATTCCAACAGGAAAGACATATATTAACTTTGTAGTTATTTGGGCAGATTGTCCACACAATTTTAGTTAATCTTTTATGTAAACTATCTTGTCCTCATTTTCAAAGACCTGTCCAAACGATATGACTGGACAGGCAAAATAAATTGTACAAAAAATTATCAAATTTAAAGAAAAACTTAACCACTGGTTTTATTCACTTCCTCATAGAAACTTAAAAGTGTTTTTGTGTTGTGTATCATCATTTCATTTCTCCCCTAGACACTAGGTACATCATACACCAGACACTAGAGCCAAAATAGTGACCGTGTGAGATCTAGGAAGGTAGCGTTAGGTTCCCTGCACATAATTCATCATCATCATTTATAGAGTCAGGGGCCTACATGTGCTTGACCTCACACGGTAAATACATACACGGATTTCATTCTTTTAGGATACCATCATAACCTCCCCAGCAAATCTAACTTTGCTACAAGGACACAAATTTTTACCGTGCGGGGATACATGCCCTTGTGAGAAGATGGACAAAAGCTGTAACAAATAACAGAGACTACACTGTGAAATAAATTTTTGAAGTTCAGACTTGGGGCTACATTTCAATGTGAATTTTATCTGTTTTCTTGCCTATTGAATGAAATTAAAAATTACGAGGCATTACTTTTTGACCGTCCCTCCTAATTATGATGTTTGTCTTGTTTTGGCAAGGCACACTTCATTCCACTCTAGACACAAGGTCTATTGGTTATATGATGATATGTCCAAATATGAACGACCTTTCCATCTCAGGATTTCTTATCACTTCCTGTTTTGGTCTGCCGCACCAAGTCTGCTGATATCCAAGAAGACTACGCAGTCTAATTTTTTTTTTTAATGAGTTTTGACTCACTCTGCTAAACCTAGACACAATATCCATTGGTTATATTAGGGTGCATGGGACCTAAGATGTGTCAAAAGTGGAATGCAGTCAGCGACCCATAGCTGACTGCTTGCATCAGGGTCAGCAAACCAGAGCTGACCAAGACCCTACTCCACCTCCAAGTGGTGGTCCTGGAAACAGGCTGCATCACTGCAGTCTGGATGAGAGAGTAGGGATCGAAGTGGGAAGGCAAACCCGGTTGTTACGTACATTTATTACCTAAAAGGGGGTAGTCTTCGGTCCTGCCAAATGTACGCACCAGTCTTAAAATAGTTATATTATTTGTGCGTTCGATTGATTCACGCACTGACGTGCACAATGCAGTGTGAGTTGCTTTGGACGCACGGGTAACCTAGTTGGGGAATTCTGACGTCATGTTTTGAACGGGGCAGTTCGGACCATGTTTATGTCCGATATATATTTCTTGGATTTTTCTGGCAAGTTTGAAGAAGCCATTATTTTGTAATGATATCTACTGGTATTCATGATGAAGCCAATAGTGGAAGTATCAAGTAAGTGTCGCCCCATGTCACATCGAATGTTTATTGAGTTAAATTAAAGTATCAGGCCGCTCCTAGTTTTGGTCTAGCGGGAATTCATCGTAGTATGTCATTCCTAGAATGGACAGACGGAGTCGTTAGCCCTTTTGAATTACCGTAGAGGGAGGATACCTACGAGTAAACGAAGTTAATTGATTTGTATGCTTCACATGTTTTTATATGCCGTATTTTCGTCAATGCCAAAGTCGTGGCATGGATATAGAGAGGTTAGTCAACACAGAACTCTAACCTGGTCGTATTGTCGTGGATGACTTTGTTTGGATTTTATATATATATGCTACCTAAGTATCGTATGGAAAAAGTCTGGAATTGTTACAAGTATGATAAGAAGTATTGCTCCTTGAGAATGAATCCGTTGGCCATAAGATACGTCCTTGAAAGAAGGTCAACGGACTTGACTGCAATACATGTGATATGGTAGAGGAAGTGACCCTTAGTCACTTGAATAAGAGGACTTAATTGTTAGAGAATCTTCATGAACTTGAAAAGTAATTATCAACATTTTTGACGTATGACCCTTTTGCACCTGTAACTATGATCGTCTTGTTCCACTCCGTATGTGTCACGTTAAATAAAATATATGTACAGTCATCACAGACTTGTGTGCTGCCAGTAAGTGACCAGTTAAACACTACTTGTTGGAGTTCGTTTTGAAGAACATTTTCTGACATTTTTGTTCCTTTGCAACCATTCGCGTAATGAAGTTCTTTACCATTAGAATGAACGCCACAACAGTAAATGGTATGCCAGTGTGGTCTGGAAATAAATAATTTCACAGGAACGTACTCAATCCAAGTATCGGTTGAAAAGAAGATTTGAACTTTCAAGGCGACAACATCTCAAACTTGGAACCTAGTGTGATGATGAATCAGAATCAACTTACGGTTACCAAATGCTCAAGGTCATCAATCAACCTCCACGTCAAGTTTTACAGTGACTGACTGCCTTGGGATCACCTATTCGTCATTATTACGTGCGAGCTGTTGTTATATACGCAGAGCGAAGTATTTTATCCTCAGACGTACATCCACGGAGACGAGGCACATTGTTTTTTCCCGGCACACGCGAGATGAGTATAACGTGCTTTCGTTGTACATTTTATTACTTTTAGCTGTGCCTTCTATAGTTATGTCCATCTTTACATTTTCCATGTTATATGTTATATGTTGTACATTCGTCGTGGGAGGTAGGGAGGTTGATCTGACGAACGAGATCCATCTCGAAGCCAATTCGGGCTCTTCGTCAGACGTTCTGTAGGGCTCAACTTGTAAGTTTCAATTGAGCGATAATTCCGGTCCAAGGCTAGAAACCTTGCCGAAGTTCCGATCGCTAATTGTTCCTTATGATAGTATCTGTTTAGCTGTTTCGTCACGTTTACTTGTTGTTTTTGGTAGTTATTTTTACTCGTATTTAGTTTTATGATGAATTTTGTTTGTATTATGCGTCCGTCTCACCTTTCCTGTCGTTCAGTTTTTTTACAAAACCTATGTTTTTACACTGTGTTGTCAATTGTCCTGTTGAGTATCTGATCGTAGTTGTCATCGTAAATTTTTACGATATTCTATTTTAGTTACACATTTCTATTTTTTGTTGATTTCTACGATTGTGTTCACTCGTCTTTGATTATCGTGTCTTGTCGGTAATGTTTCTATTGTCTTTCACGTTGTTGCTTTCATGACATTTCATTACATAAATTACTATATTGATTATTGATATATTTCATAACTATATGATAACAAAAGATACCGTTCTAGGACAGGAACGACGTACACTTGGCAAAGTAACAAGGTTAATTAATTTACATTGATTAATTATCATTTTATAAATCAAGAGTATTGTGACTACTTATAAAGCATAATGTATTCACTAGATTACTTCATTAAGCAAGCAAAAGCTCTTCAGATGGCTCCTGATGAAGCAAAAGCATTTGCACTTGCAGAATATAAGAAAGCTCAAGAAATAGAAGCCGAACAGAGAAAGCTAGAAACTTTAAGATTACAAAATTTGAAATTTGAGGCGGAGGAGAATGAGAAACGATTTCAGCGAGAGGCAGAACAGAAACAAAAGGAAATGGAAGAAAGAAGATTAATAGCTGAACAAGCCGCTGAATTAGAAGAGAAACGATTTCAGCGAGAGGCAGAACAGAAGCAAAGGGAGGCTGAAGAAAGACTTAAAATTGAGATGGAAAATAAACAAAAGGAAATGGAAGAAAGAAGATTAATAGCTGAACAAAATACAAAACGACTTCAGCTTGAGATGGAAGAGAATGATAAAAAACGACAGCATGAACTAAAATTAGCAGAGTCAGAATATGAGAGACTTAGGTTAACTCAGGAAGCTAATTCTCAGAGAACTTTTGAAAGCCAAACTTCATCCAGACATGATCATTTTAAGGAAATTCACCTTAAATTACCTAAATTTAATCCCCCGTCGGATGACGTAATATTTTTCCTAGATAGATTTGAGGCCACTTGTAGGTCTTATAACGTGGATAAAACACTGTATTGCACATATTTATCCAGGTTACTTACTGGGGATGCTTTAGCAGTTTATCATACTACCAGTATTAATGAGAAGAATGATTATAATGCTCTTAGAGCCGCACTTCTGAAGAAATTTCAAATGACAGAAGATGAATACCGATTAAGATTTCGTACATTGCTACCGCAATCAAGCAGAAATTTCAGTGATTTTCTGTCACAAATACGACTAACCCTAGAAAGATGGATCGAATTATCCAAAATGGAAAAGTCGTATGAAGGTCTCTTCGATTTACTGATGCGCGATAAGGTACTATCGTCTGTAAATCCTACATTTCTCGCATTTTTACACGAACGGAAACCTTTATCTATGAAAGACTTAGAAGAACATGCAAAAAATTTCTGCACTGCTCACCCAACCATGGATCTAAGTAATGCACAGATTAAGAATGAATTGACTGTTGCTTTTGCAGCACAACAAAACAATTTTTCACGAAATCGTTCCTTTAGTGCTGACAGGTATGTCAATAAGGGAAATAATTACAATTTTAACAATGATAACTTTTACAAAGGGAAGCAATTTCAACAATCTGCTCCATTTAATGTTTCTTGGAACCAAGCTCACAGATCGCGAGATTTTGGTAACAATAATTTTAAAAATAATCAAGGACATTATAATAAACAAAACTGGAGATCAAGATCTCAGGGTCCGCAAAACAGACAAGGTTCTTGGAATAAAAATTTTAAAGAACATCATAACTTTAATTATACAAATTATCGGACTCATCCAAATTTTAACTCAAGCAGAAACGACAATTATGGCAATTTTAATGCAAATAATCAAAATCGATCGCGTCGTAGAGATAGATCGTCGAGTAATACGGGTAGACATTCTAATGTCGCTTTAAGTGATACACAGGCTAACATTGAACAGGGTAAAGTAGCTGAAACTCACAATGCTATGTCTTGTTCTCTTGATTGTACCCAGGTGAAAGACTGTCCAGAATGCTCGACTCTTTTCCAGCCTAAGGCGATCACGACGCTGCGTTGCGGACATACCTTGCCTAGTCTACCTGTAGTCTGTACGGCCACTGCTGCGTCAGTACACCAGGGACAGGGCTCTCTTAAGTTTAACAAGGGATTTGTCAACAACATTTCATGCTCTCTCCTATTTGACTCAGGTTGTAGTACTGTGGGCGTCCGGACTTCGCTGATCAACCCAAGTTGTGCCACGGGCAGGGTTGTCAAGTGTGTGACTTTTGGTGGCACCGTTGAAACATTTCCCACTGCTATTATTGACCTTAATACACCATTTTTTTTTCAGGAAAGATCCAGGCATGTCTCCTTCCGAATCCAATTTGTGATGTAATACTTGGTCGCATACATGGTATTAAAGAGTGTACACCACAGCAAATAGCTGAATGGGAAGAGCGACATATTCAAACTGCAAATGCAGTAGTGACTAGAGCGCAAGCTACTAATATGTCGCATGATACACCTATTGAACCTACAGTTCATACCACTTGTGATGATGATGCTCCTATTTCACGGGAGTTGTTTGCAACATTGCAAAAGAATGATGATTCATTAAAAAAAAATTTTTCAGTATGTGAACAAAAAGAATACCAGCAACAAACTTGCAAAATCTGGACATGACTTTATACTTAAAAATGGGATTTTGGTTAGAGTAATACGGGAAAAGGATTCATCCTTATGTTATCAGATCTTAGTCCCATCCTCTATGAGATCTCGTATATTACGACATGCGCATGACTCGCAATGTGCGGGCCATATGGGTTTTTCGCGTACCAAATCCAGAGTGCTTTCGGCATTCTACTGGCCAGGCGTCCATAGGGACATCACTCTCTATTGTCGGTCCTGTTTGATATGTCAGGAAGTTAAGGTACGGGGTCCATTTCATGCGGCTCCTATTCAAGCTGCGGACATCCCGATTAGACCATTTGATAAAATGGCTATAGACATTATTGGTCCGATGCTTCCATCTGCTAGAGGGCATACGCATATTCTTACGTGCATTGATATGTGCACTCGTTGGCCTGAGGCCATCCCTCTCAAGAACACTTCATCTGCCAGTGTAGCAGAGGCATTGATGTTAATCTTCTCACGCATTGGTTTTCCACGGAAAATCTTGTCGGATCATGGGGTTCAGTTCATTTCTGAATCCATGTCTCAAGTTATGAAGACATTAGGTATAGACAGATCTCTTAGTTCTATTTATCATCCGATGTCAAATGGGTTAATTGAGCGTCTCAATAGGACACTCAAGCAGTTGTTGGGTAAGATGACCCAAGACCATCCCCAAGACTGGGATCGGGTCATACCCGCTGCTCTGTTCGCGTATCGCGAAGTACAAAATCAAGCCACGGGGTTTTCTCCATTCCAGCTAGTTTTTTGGCATGCAACCACGCGGTCCGATGTCGTTAATCCACGACTTATTGGTTGACGAGAATATTGAAGAGGAAACTCAATCCTCTTATGAGTATGTGATCTCTCTGAGAAAGAGAATCATAGATGCTTGTAGACTAGCTACTGCATCATCCGAACAAGCCAAAGAAAAAGCTCGTCTATTTGTAAACAAGTATAGACGTCTTCGCCAGCTTATTCCTGGTGACGAAGCTTTTGTATTACTCCCTGCGCATAACAATCGTCTTTTAATTACCTGGAGAGGTCCTTTCAGGATCATCTCAAGAATATCCGATGTCGACTACATCGTTGATGTTAATGGTAAACATAAAACCTTCCACATTAACATGTTGAAGGAGTATTACTCACGTCCTGATTATCTACAGTCAGTGTTCCAGGCAACTGACGATCCTACACCTCCTATTCAACACTATTCTAGTTTGTCAGTCATCCAAGAAGAAGAATCTTCTTTCGATGATGTACAACTACCAATACCAGTTGTACCACTCCATTCCACTGAGAAATGGAATGATGTTACAATCTCATCTACTCTTTCGGCTGATCAACGTCAGCAAGTCTCTAATATTCTACACTCGTATGAGGATGTCCTCACTGACATCCCAGGTCATACGTCAGTCATCCAACATGACATTATTCTGACTGACGATACGCCTATTCGAGTTCGCCCATATCCTATCCCTTTACACTTTCGTGATAAGGTTGATAAGGAATTGGATGAGATGCTTCAATTAAATATAATTGAACCATCTTCATCACCATATTCTTCTTCTATGGTAATCATTAGGAAGAAGGACAACAATATACGTCTTTGCGTAGATTACAGGAAATTAAACAAAGTTACAAAATTCGATGTGGAACCGTTACCTCTTTTAGACGACTTATTGGAGAGATTATCTCATGCCACATTCTTTTCGAAATTTGACCTTTCAAAGGGCTATTGGCAAGTGCCACTCACTCCTAAAGCAAAGCCATTCACCGCTTTCTCGACGCCACGTGGTCTTTTTCAATGGAATTTTATGCCATTCGGATTAATGAATGCGCCAGCTACCTTTGTACGCATGATGCGCCGCATATTGTCTCATCGTCCCGATGTCATTACTTATATAGATGACATCTGTCTTTTCAGTGACTCTTGGGATGAACATATTCATGGATTAAAAGCTTTACTTTCTACCTTACGGGATTATAACTTAACAGCGAAACCTTCAAAGGCTTTTGTCGGTTTTTATGACATCTCATTTCTGGGTCACCGCATAGGTCATGGTTTCATGTATACAGAAGACAGTAACGTCTCTAAAATTTTAAACATCTCGGCACCTAAGACAAAAAAAAACAAGTTAGATCTCTTTTAGGACTAATACAGTTCTATTCAAAATTCATCCCTCATTTGTCTACTATAACTGCACCTTTTTCGTCTCTACTGAAGAAAGGCACATCTAATGTAATAAAGTGGTCGCAGGATCACCAAACGGCGTTAGATTTTTTTCAAATGAACCTTTTTTGAGGTTGCCTAACAAAAATCTCACTTTCATTCTTCGCAGTGATGCATCTTCTTACGCTATTGCTGCAGTTTTGATGCAGGAATATAACGGCACCTTATTTCCGGTGATGTACGTGTCCAGAAAACTTACGGAGAGCGAACTCAAATACTCCGTTCTGGATAAAGAGCTCCTCGCATTAGTATGGGCAATCACAAAACTGGAACGTTACCTCCTCGGCTCACACTTTGTGGTGGAATCTGACCAAAAAGCTCTTACCGCACTGAACACGAAGAACGTTAAATCATCGAAGTCAGCGCGTTACGCTATAGCGCTTCAACCATTCAATTTTGAAATACGAGCTATTCCTGGAGTGAAGAATGTGTTCGCAGACTGTTTGTCGAGATGCCCAAGCGAACTTGTCGAAACTAAACCACTTCCAGATGTTGAAACATCCTCACCGATAACATGAATAACTTTGTACATTATCATTGATTGTACATCTATAAAGACTGTTTATATAACTGAAGTATTCGTATAAGTATAACTTTCAGGATATACTTACTTATAGATTATAACATTACTTCTTGTGTAGTAACATTTTATTAGTACGGGAACATTGATACTATAGTAACGTTTTATTAGAACGGGAACAGTGGTTTTAGAGTAACATTTTATTAGTACGGGAACATTGGTACTACAGTAACTTTTTATTAGTATGGAAACATTGTTAAGAGCGACAAATATACATTTGTTATTCCTATGGAACATATTACACTACATATCGTGTTCGAGAATATATTTTATCGTGTATGGAACATTGAGAACATCGTCTCGTCGATTACTAACTAGTTGTAACTGAACATTGACATATTGATAGTGATATTGGAATTACTTAGAATATATTAGTAACTGGTTATTTGTTAGTAATTAAGAAATATATAAATTAGAATAATTCAATTTAATCTATTTAATTGCACTAGCCAACAACCAAAATGTACCAGAAATGAAAATAGCTGATCTTAACTAATTTTGGTGTGCTGAAAACGAAAATGACATTAAAACATGTTGATTGGCTCTAGTTTTCAAGATATATGCTACTAGTTTATTTAATTACGGTCAATTTATATATTTGACGCAACCGTTGTGGGCGATTGCATAATTTTTTCTAACGACCAATAAAAATTTAACTAGAAGTTGATGATGCAATCCTACCTATGATTACATCACTCTTCTTCTTCTTCTTCTTCCGTCCTTAGCCAAAGACCGACCAAGCAGTCAGAGGCCATCACACCTTGTGGCGTCTTAAGGGCAACAGCAGATTGATTTTCTCTGTTGTAGTTTCCCATCACGCCTAGCGGCGTCTTTAGGGCAACAACAGATAGATCCATCTGCCGTTGTTTCCGTAATCGGTGTGACAAGCCAACGGGTGATCAGCCCATTGGGCATGATTACATCACCTTTGTGTATAAATATCTTTTCTCTGATAAAATTTTGCCATTTGTTAGTGCATTTGTCCTTATCAAAAGTATCGTAGTTAGAAATGCCTAGGACATGTGTGAACAGTGCTAATAATTTCTGTTTTTTATGTGGTGACGTGACATTTGTACGGTATCACAAAAACGAAATACAACTAAAGAGATTAAGAAGGCGTACAGTTTGTATTTTGGCTGCAGAATAGGAGATCAAGATAAGAGCTGGGCGCCACACATATGCTGCAATACATGTGCAGCACATCTTAAACTGTGGTTGACTGGCAAAATGCAAGCTACCGGAAGAGTGGAGGCTTTTCATTGATTCATCCAAGACGAGTCTTAAAGCTGTTTTGTTGAATAATGATAATGTGTTACCGTCAATTCCATTTGGTCACGCAGTTCATATGAAAGACACTTATGAAAACATTAAGCAGCTTTTGAAGTGTATAAACTACGATCATCATCATTGGTCACTTTGCGGAGACTTAAAAGTGGTCGCTCCTTTGCTTGGACTACAGTACTACAGTACTGTTGCTTTCTCTGTGAGTGGGATAGCCGTGCACGAAGTGACCATTACATCAGAAGACATTGGCCAATCAGGCAGTCATTGCAGCCTGGCAGTAAGAACGTTGAGAACCCAGCACTTGTCGATGTCATGGTAAACTTTGTCAAGGCAATGGAGAAAACAGATGAGGCTTTCAAATACCTCATCAGAAAATTTCCAAGACTGAATGAAGCTAAAATAAGAGAGGGAGTATTTGTCGGTCCGCAAATTCGAAAACTTCTTCATGATGACGAGTTTCTTTGCGTGTTACATGGCAAGGAAAAAGCAGCATGGCTAGCATTTAAGTCAGTGGTGGACAATTTTCTTGGAAACAACAGATCTGATAATTACAATGAAATTGTAGAAAATCTCATTCTGCAGTATAAGAGTCTTGGCTGCAACATGTCTTTGAAAATTCATTTTCTGGATTCTCATCTGGATTTCTTTACGTTAAACTGTGGAGCGGTCAGTGATGAGCATGGTGAACGATTTCACCAGGACATTGCTGCTATGGAGACAAGGTATCAAGGCAATTGGAGCCCTTCAATGCTTGCTGATTACTGTTGGACTGTGACAAGAGACACCTCATCGATTGACTACAAGAAGCAAGCAAAGAGAGCTCGAACAGCGACTGAATAATGATGGAATGGGTTCAAATGTGCCTTTTTAAAACATGATATGTGAACTTTAAATAATGTTTTTATTTTTTCTATCATTTTATGTTGAAATATCAATTAATTGAGAATGTAACCACAATTTTTATAATGCTAAAGTAGAAAGACTAGCTGTTCACCCCAGAGAATTAAACAAGCATACATTATTTGTATTACTGTAATGTAAATTCATCATTTAAAAAAAAAAAAACCAGAGCCAATTGGTAAATTTCATTATGATATTTGAAATCAGCATGTCAAAATCAATAAGAAATGGTATATTTAATTTCTGGTACAAATAACTTTTGAAAATTTGTTGACTAGTGTTATGGATCACACACATACTAACTTTCTTAGTTGTCACGTAATACCTGCATTCACGGGTCTTAGTTATGATATCTCACTGTTAGATCACTAGTCAACCGTACTAGTGTTAGAAAACATTAAGGGTGTTGATTCTTAAAGTGTTTAATTTTGCATTGCTTCATTTTTGCACATTGTATTTTCAATTTTTCTGTTTTATTGATTCTCTTGTCATTGATCATCATCAGTGTTGCTGTTCATTTTCATTTTTGAAATCATATGTTTCAAATTTTTTTTTTTTTGAAAACTTAGTTGAATTTTATTATCATCTTTTTTTTTATGGTTTTTTCATTTTCAACTTGTTTTTACTTCGAATATTACCACATCGTTCCAAAGTAGGTCGAGTGTGGATGTGTGCTTTAATGCATACTATCATTTAGTTATATTGATTTCGTTTAATATTCTTTTCTTAATATGGTATAACTTTATGCATTTCATATATCTTGTGGTAGTTTTGACTCACCTCTCTCGGGTACTAAGTTCAAAAAAATTAATAGAATTAATTTTTTTTAAGGGGAGGTAATAAGGGAGCTGTTACGTACATTTATTACCTAAAAGGGGGTAGTCTTCGGTCCTGCCAAATGTACGCACCAGTCTTAAAATAGTTATATTATTTGTGCGTTCGATTGATTCACGCACTGACGTGCACAATGCAGTGTGAGTTGCTTTGGACGCACGGGTAACCTAGTTGGGGAATTCTGACGTCATGTTTTGAACGGGGCAGTTCGGACCATGTTTATGTCCGATATATATTTCTTGGATTTTTCTGGCAAGTTTGAAGAAGCCATTATTTTGTAATGATATCTACTGGTATTCATGATGAAGCCAATAGTGGAAGTATCAAGTAAGTGTCGCCCCATGTCACATCGAATGTTTATTGAGTTAAATTAAAGTATCAGGCCGCTCCTAGTTTTGGTCTAGCGGGAATTCATCGTAGTATGTCATTCCTAGAATGGACAGACGGAGTCGTTAGCCCTTTTGAATTACCGTAGAGGGAGGATACCTACGAGTAAACGAAGTTAATTGATTTGTATGCTTCACATGTTTTTATATGCCGTATTTTCGTCAATGCCAAAGTCGTGGCATGGATATAGAGAGGTTAGTCAACACAGAACTCTAACCTGGTCGTATTGTCGTGGATGACTTTGTTTGGATTTTATATATATATGCTACCTAAGTATCGTATGGAAAAAGTCTGGAATTGTTACAAGTATGATAAGAAGTATTGCTCCTTGAGAATGAATCCGTTGGCCATAAGATACGTCCTTGAAAGAAGGTCAACGGACTTGACTGCAATACATGTGATATGGTAGAGGAAGTGACCCTTAGTCACTTGAATAAGAGGACTTAATTGTTAGAGAATCTTCATGAACTTGAAAAGTAATTATCAACATTTTTGACGTATGACCCTTTTGCACCTGTAACTATGATCGTCTTGTTCCACTCCGTATGTGTCACGTTAAATAAAATATATGTACAGTCATCACAGACTTGTGTGCTGCCAGTAAGTGACCAGTTAAACACTACTTGTTGGAGTTCGTTTTGAAGAACATTTTCTGACATTTTTGTTCCTTTGCAACCATTCGCGTAATGAAGTTCTTTACCATTAGAATGAACGCCCCAACACCGGTCCTAAAAAAATCCGTGCTGAAGTCGGATGTGTTGGGCCGAAAGGCGCAGATATCGCAGCTTTGCTGTAAACGGCGACACAACGCAACCAACACCTTTTCAGGATGAACGCAGAAGAAGAAGAAGATATTAGGGTGCATGACTAAACACATAAGTCCTTGTAGTCTGGTATAATGATGACTGTATCTGTCTAACTGGATCCAGTATTACTGAGTGGGAGCTAAATACTTAACAGGTTTTTAAAAAATGTCCAACTTGTCATTTATGAGAAAATTCCACAGTTATGATATTCTAGTTTATAAAGTTAGTTGCTTATCCTTTACAGGATGTGGCAATCAACCCCAGCTTTTATTGGCTGTTTGCGATTTTTCTAGGCAATTTTTTTCATTCAGTAGTTTGCCATTGCTTTCTGAACGGTCTGGCGCTTATACCATTGTTAAAAATCCACACTAAGCGATCTGCTACCAAACCGCCTGCAGCAGGTTTCGAACCTGGTATATCTGGATTATGAAACTGCGTTCATATCCATTAGGCCACAGACGCCGACAGTTTATAAACCAAACTATTTATTGTCTCTTGTTTCTCTAAATGCAGTCTGTCTAACTTTGATACCTGTATACTCATGAGGTTTGCTTAATTTATTGATTACTCTTCAGCTGCCTAAGCAGTCAGTTTCTCCTTTCCTGTGCCATCCTGTCAACGTCTTTCAACATCTTCAATTGTCTCCAGTTCTCTTCTCTATGTGTTTTTCTATCTTTCCTTCTCTTACTCTGGGGATTTCAAAGCAAGGACTACCTTGTAATACTATCAACAGGTTTCTTCAATCTGTGTCCAATCCATCACCATCTTCTTCTCATTTCGTGTTCCACTGGCACATGTCAGGTTTTTGCCCATATTGTTTGTTGAATTTTTGTCGCTACTTGTTTCTACTGAAGGGGGTTGCTAGTCCCATGGACTAACCCTCCTTAGTTGCTTTTTTTACAACATGCATGGTAGGTCACAATGTGACTATCCTCTGCTCCCCTTTCAGGCCATAGTAACACATGGGTGGAACTGCATTTACAAAATTCAGTATGTTTATTCATATGTCAGAATGTTCCAGAAAGCCCTTTGGTTTTGAAAATTGCAGAAATTATCATCCACCTCTTACGCTAATGGAAAGAATTCAAAATAAAAATTATCCACAACCATAGAGGTTTTTAAACTTACGATGATTGTGTTCAACATGCTTACAATTCAGACAAATTTAATTTAGTACACAAATATAACAAGAAAACACTGTTATAGTTTCTTTAATTACAAACATCTTATTACACTCAAAACAGAGAAACTGGCTTCTAAACATGAGTCATGCCTTAAATAAAATATAAAACAGTAACAACAAGTGTGGGGGGAGAGAAGACAATTTAGCATTTAAAAGAAAGCTGGCCACAGTGAAAATGATTCAATTTTTCTCATTTTACTTAAAAATGAACTGTTTCTCAAAATGTTCATAGATTTCTTCAGACTGAGGCTGTAACCAAAACCTTCATTATTTAAAACTTGCTTCTTTTTTTATTTTTTTGTAAATTTTGTAGCAATTTAAAACACAAGTTGATCGGAGGCTATGCTTCAAACAGAAATAAAAACTAATGTAGTCAAGATAAATGCCACAGTGTCCTATACAATTAAGTACTCCAAGAAACAATGTTAAAATAAACAATTAAATGGTATTCAGTTTTTAAAAAAATACAAACTTACTCGCAAATGAGCATCATGCATTGGTGTACATAACTTTAATATATCTTCAACATAACACTTGATATAAACAGAAGTACAAAATGTTTTTCTTTATTGCGTGAAAGTAACCATTAATCAAATGTTGCTGTACACAATTTGCAAGGTACTAGTGATATATTGCCTACTAGCATTTATGTATAAAATATAATAGGATCTCAAAAAAAAAAAAAAAAAAAAAGTATACACAATTAAAATGCTTATAACTCAATTATCATTTGAAATAGAATTTTGACATTTTCACATTTAAAGTCACAAATGTTCAAAATGGCTACAACCTGCAGCAATAAACTGTTCACCGTGATAAGCAACTTGACTGGCTTTCTATACTGTTACTACTTACTGAATAGTGAATTGTGCAGTTTTAATTTGATAGCTCAGGTTTTTTCAGTGTTCGTGTGTCTTGAGATAAACACAACCTTCTGCAAAATGCTTAACAAGTAATAATCTAATGTCATATTCTTTTGCCATATAGTAGGTATCACAAACAGATTTTTCAAATTTGTTAAATAGAAAATTCAATAAGATATTTAGAAAGTACATAAAAAAACCAAAATGAACAAAAAAAAACATCATCAAATTCGGTCTATAAATAAAATAGTTATGAATTTGTATGTTATTTTTCAACTTTTTATCGCTCCGTCTGAAAGTGAAAATGGGCCATCTTTGACATCATCGAAGGATCACAAATAACATGTATAAGCACATATAAGGTCATGTTTATGTTAAAAACTACTTGTAATTGTAAGAAATTAAGAAATGGAAGGCCTGGGGGACATAAAAAGGCCAATATGCTCTTTTTAAATTTAAAGAAAATCAGGTTAGTCATGTGTTTTTGGTTAAAAAATCAACTTGATACATTTTTTAAAGTGTCAATGCTCAAAATCTATGCACTGTAGACACTCAATATCTATGATATTCAATGTCATAGTCATACTAAGCAAGCCCAATTTTTTTCGAAACATGTCACATTATTTTGAACAAGGTTATTATGTATGAGTTGAAACTGACAAGAAAGCCAAAAAACCGATTTCCGCAGAAATTGCGCAATTCGTCAAGATTTCTACATGTTTACAAAAAAAACATAAAAAATTTACTAATGAAGTTACAGTAATGATCCATGTATCACTTTAAAGCTTTTTTCAAGCACTTTCCAACAGTACAGAAATAAGCACATTTACTTTGACTTGTTAAACAAAATATAGGCCCAAAGATGCCTTGTTTGAAGAAAATGCACAATTTTTCATATTTTTTGTCACCCACAAAGACTGAAAAAGCAATGAACCATTTAAGGTATATTTATATATCATACATCACTTTAAAGCATTTTTACAGCTCTTTGCAATAGAATTCAAATAAATGATGTTTATATGACATATTCTGCTATGTGGCACCTTTTAGAAATGTCTTATTATTCCCAATCTCGTTAAGAAATAATCCTACAACAGTAGGCTTATCAGGCCGCTGCCCTGGCAAAAAATTTAAAAATTAGGAAACCTACCCACCACAAAAATATTTATAGAATGTGTGATTCCTACACATTATATACACACACTGGGATTCTCGCCGGTGCTACGGAGTTCATGCACTGAGCTGAGATCCTCCTTGTGTGATCTAAGGGAGGAGATCGGAGCACTGATGGTGTTGTCCGTGTGCAATGAAGATAGTCCTTGAAAACCAAACCAAACCAAACCTACAGTATAATATATTTACAGCTTATTCAACATCGCTTTCACTCCCTGTTTCATCTGGACTGTAATGGCCTCATTTTGGACAAAACAACCCAGAGTCTTCTGTTACACACTGGCACAAAGTTTTATTATGTTCTTTCCTTGATCCAGTAACTCTTAGATGTCTCTCATTTAGACAAATTTTCCTGTAGCGTATCTGTATTCTCATATCCTCTGTCTTTCCAGTCTCAAACAAAGTTTCCACTTCATCTTTTGTTGTGCAAATACCTCCCTGTATAATGATGGCATACAATAATTCTGTCTTTTGTTGCTTGACTTGTATGTCCTTTGCTTTTCTTTTACGTTCATTCTCCCTCAATTTTTCTTTGATCTTATGTCGTTCATGTTGCTCGGCATCCTTGTGATTCGTATGCTCAGTAGAATCAGCCCGATAGTTTCTCTGATCTTTCCGGGGTGGAACAGCCTCCATGACCAGACACAAGCGCAAAACACTTGTTGGGTTGGTCGTCATCCGTGAAAGCTTGCTCTTTCAACATATCTCAGAAAATTAGAAGAATTTGCACACTGATAGTCGAATAGATGGCGAATCTATGGATGTAACACAAGCAGGGATCCGGCTCTTAGAAGCACACTTAAAAATACAACTTTGTCATTACTTCGAAATTTGTGCAACTCCTTCGACATCCATTGGGGCTTGTGTTATACAAAACTGAGGCTCAATAACTCTTCTTTCCATTGATCGTAAATTTGGAGAGGATAGCTCTTTGTTGATATAGCAACGAGTGTTTGAACGACGCGCTGGTAACTCCAGAGCACGCCAGTGCATCGAACACCCCGATATACTGATGTTTTTTGATGCAATTTTTCTTTCATTTAAAAAATACATTCCGTTTTCAAGTTTACATATTTTGAGAGAGAAAGAACATAGAATTATCTTGTGTACATTTTATTACAATACATACAAAGATGCAAGAACAGCAAAACAACAAAGAAGACCTAGTTTCCTCTTTCTGCCCTGCGAAGGACATTTTTTCAGCGAATTAGCCGGGCAGTTTGTGGTACCTACATATAGTATCATTTTACTCTATTTCTGCAAATTAGCAAAGTTCCATCTCCAGATTAGCAAGTTATAAGTATCAGAAGTATGTCTAATTTTTTCTGAGACACCAACTATATAAAATGACACTTTTTATATAAATTTAATTTTCCTTTAAATAAATTATATTCAAAATACATTGTTACCAAACACTTATACTGTCTTAAATGCAAAGTGTACCTTTCTCTTGTTTTCACAGGAAAATTAACTCAAATAACAAGATACTGTTCTGAGTAAACAGACTTCTAAACTTTAGGAAACTAAATCTACAATATCAACAAACTGTACATATGGACGGCATGTATCAGTGCATAAAATTCAACTTTTGAACATGAACAAAACCCACCAATCCTGTAACCAAGTCGATAAGTATTTCATTCTCTTCAGATAAAGGAGAGCTCTCATTAAAAAAAATTTCACTGTCACAAGTTTTCTAAAAAGCCACCAGCAAGGGCTTACAGACTACGATCAAGGCACAGTATCATAAAACGTCTGAAAACCTTACAATGCAATCAAAAAGGACTTAGTTATAAGACCATATGGTTCATAATGGTTCACATTACCTGAAAACAGGTATTCAATGTTTCTTCTTAAAATCACACATGAAAATGAGATTCAATACAATCACTAACATTGCATGAAGCAACAAATGTGAGGTTGAGCAGGGAGCTAGCAACCTCACCATGTACAACAAACTACTACATAATCTACCCCTGCATAGGCACATTCAGTGCTGTTTCCTGCCACAAGGGGGCTAGCTAACAAGGCTGGCTCCACAAAGGTGTGAAAAAGGAAATGAAGAAGAAAGATAGTTATAATTTAGCTCAACAGCTCATCACAATCAGGAGTGTCAGAATATTAGCAATAGTACACATGAAGAACCAAAGTATAAACACAAGAAAGTATGTGAGTTACTCAACTAGTTGACTCTGTACAATTCATGATGCTTCATGCATCTCTGAAATAACTGAGTACTCAACATACATCAACAAGACATTGTGCACAACACAACAGGTCAATCACCTAATTGTCTTAATATTTTATTGCAGGTTCACCCAGGAGCCATCGGCTCCCTGGAAAGCCTCTACACCCAACGGTGAAAGAGGAAATGACTGTGAGATGAGATGACATTGTGCACATCTACATTGTCATTTATGGTGTTAATATTTTTTTTTTAAATTCATATTTGTCAAATAATCATGGCATAAGACAGACTGTTGTAAAAGGCGATTAATGTGAGGTTGTGCAAAGGGCTGGCAAACTCAACATTTAAAACTTCAATCATTACTCAACATTCTGTAAACAAAAAAAAAACCTTATAGGTGCAGCAGTTTATCATATGTTTATCAGCACATGTATGTCTCTCAGGATATAAACAAATTGCTACAGAAACCTCTCCGGCAGGAGTATGTGATGTCATGTAAGCTTCTTACAAAGGGATCAGCTACAGTGGTGGCTTCATTCTTTGTATGGAGCAATAAAATGAAATGAGTTCTTGATTTACGACATGAGTGCATAATGTTATGGAGCCGGGGTAGCGCAGTGGCTACTGCACTGGCTTCCTAGCTCGGTGGTCCATGGTTCGATCCCCAGTTGAGGTGGGATTGTTTAGACCGTAAACGGCTCTGGGGTCGACCCAGCCTCATGAATGAGGTAACAGAGCAGCTCTGGGAAGGTTAAGGCGGCCGGCGTGATGCTGACCACATCACCCCTAGTGTGCCAATGGTCAAGAAAATATGGGCCTAACACCATATTCCCAATGTGCCTCAATGGAAGTGTAACGGGACCCTTTACCCTTTACATAATGTTATAATGAGAAAGGATGAATTTTAATAAACTTATAACTGCTCTAAAAATTCACATAACCACAACAGATCTATAAATTCACACCATGTTGGTATTAAAATGAAGGTTCTGTGCCACTATGGAACTCCTATCTCTGATGAAACAAACAATTAAAATAAGCATTCTGAACATGTACACATTTTACCGATACATAATTTTTAACAAGCCAAAGTGTACTGTGAATATGAGAACACAAGCAAGTAACCTGGCAATAAAACAATGTCAAAGAATTATGGTGTGTGATATCTGTCTCTTATCCTGAGAACAGAACTTTTTCTAGTTTCCTCCTCTCAGTTTTCTTCCACCTTTAACTGAGCAAATAAACCCGTCAACACACACAGACACTTGGAAACTATAATTAACAAAAACTCACTAATAAAAACTGAAGACAGAAGACTGAAATTTTTTTTAAACCTTGGCTGGGAATTGAACACAGAACATTTGCTTGGAAGGCAAAGGCCCTAACCACCAAACACGTTGGTATATTTGGCTCTTTGATCTGATCTATTCTAATGACTGCTTCCCTCAGCATTACGGCCATCACTTGGTTACTTGCGGACATACCAAACAAATTATTAAAGATGTGCATATTTGCAGTACACATTAAACAAGGTTATTTGTTTGAACGCAGTTATTTTATAAATATTTATTGATACATTGCACTCTAAAGCACCAACTAAAACATTAGCATTCTGAACACATGCTGTAGCAACATCCAGAGAAAGAAATGAAAGGGTAAAGGAAAAAGAAATGAAAGGGATAAAGAAAACATGGAAAGACCTTGGGCAGACAGCACAGGACAGAAACACTTGGGCTGAATTTTAAGGTCTTTGCTCCGTGGGGAGCTGAAAGGTAATGAAAATGAATGACTCTTAAGCACCATCTGTGATTTGTTCATTAGTTCAAACCCCAGGGTTTTGACTTTTCACTCTTTACCCTTGTGGCCATTAGGGGATAGGTTTTTGGGCTTTCCCAGGTCAGCAGGCTCAACATCGGTGGAGGTCACACCAGACCCACTAACTGGCGGGTGATATATGGTAACAGAGTTATTCAGAAAAACTGAAATATTGTATTAAAAATTAGTTTTCCAAATTGGTGACTGATTTGATAGATTTAACACAAAAACTAAATGTTTCTTTCTTGAGTGATTTGTTTCCAAAGCTGCTGTGATTTTTATAGTTTTTTTTTGCATTCAGATACAGCCATCTTTAAATAAAACAAAAGCAATGAAAAGTATACATCTCAAATTCACTAATTTCACAGCAGTAAATAACTGAGTACTGGCACTTATGTCTTCTGTTCAAGACCACCCTGCAAGGATGCATTGAAATAATGTCTAACACATTCTTGCACATATTAATCATATATTAATCATAATCATTGAACAATGCTAAGTAATTTTCCATAATTTTGTTGAAGGCCTATGCTCCCTGGGGAGCTGAGGGATGATGATGATTAAAGAATGGTCAAATTGTAAAAACAAATTAGAAAAATCCTAAAGACTTGACATGACACTCTCAACATTGCATGGTTTAGGAGTAAACACTCCATTATTCTCCTCAAAATGCAGAAAGTAATACCTAAGGCAGAATAACTATGATTTAAGATCTGAAAATACCCTGACACAAAGAGTTTGATACTTGTCATTGATCACAGGATAAACTGTAAAGTAATATAAAACTGATAAAATGAGAAAACAAAATCAGAATTTCTCACCTCTGCACTTTTAATAACAAGTATAAGTTTTTTTTCCCTCTCTGCTCCTTATGGAGCATGGAACCACTAGTGCATCTGGTCCCTGTGGCGTTAGCTTTTGCACCCCGCATATGAGAAAAGGAATAGATGATGAATGAGGTGCTGGTAAGTACGGCACCATTATAGATTGTCACTATGCGTACTTCGCATATGACGTGTGAATGTTTGGCTCAGTAATTAGATCATTGTTTATGTTTCCCTCTTACGGGACATATGCGTATGGATCGTGTTCCAGTAGGAACCCATTTTTAACGAAGTGTTAACCAATCATAGATCAGATGTGTACTATTAGTACATTGATGCGACTAGATAACTGAATAATGTGTTCTGCTTATCGATATGTCATGATGTGTATTCTCCATACTAAATAAATGTTGAGATGTTTATGAAGCTTCGAAGTCACCATTCTTACTGTTGAGTTGGCTAGTTGGAATAGCCTTTACTATTGGTAATGTGGCAAGTTTATGGACCCATGGCTAATACAAATACTAAACACTAGATGTAAACGAGCATAATATGGAACTCATAGATAATAACCTAACGCCACAGTCCCCTTACAGGAAGTCTGCATCAAAGCATTCAGGTGCTCTTGTTGTGGTGGTGTCTATAGACATTTGTTTTACATGATGAGGCTATTGGCTACATGCAATAATTTTTTTTTTTACACTACTGAACATTTCTAAGCAGACAACACCAAAAGTGGTCATGCAGCATAATCTTGTAAAACAAGATACAGATAAAGACAGAGAGCCAAGACAAATGGAACAAGACAGAAAGAAGGAGAAGAGGGGCAAAAAGTGTGGTATAGTTGACATGTTCCTTTAACGGACTTGAGAAAGAGATTTTTTCCACAATGACAAAAAGAAAAAAAAACTACTATTAACACTTTGAGTAAAGTACCAAGGGTTTTTAGGAAAAATTTCCTATTTGGAAGTGATGAAATTTAAAAAAATCACTGAGTCTAAATGAGTCAACATTAAACTATCAGGATGATATTGGAAGTGGATAAAGTGTCACAAGCTGACTTTGTTTTGTGTTCAAGTCATGTGATCATGATGGCCATTTTGAATATTAATGAGGCAATAGACAAAAATTGGCACGCACTATTTAAAAATGTATAAAAAATATTATAATCAACTCAAAACTAATCAAACTTTCTCAGATATATTGTAAGTGAACATTCTTTCAAAGAAAAGAAAGTATAATATACTTTTGAATGATATTGAGGTTGAAAAGCCATTTAAAACGGACATAAAATTCCAGTGTCCGTAATTACAAAAGAGACATATTCATGAGGTACCGACATATTTTCATGCAAAGAGAAATGAAAACACACATACTTGTCAACTTGTTTTAGCTGGATGTGTTAGTCTAACATTAAATATGCTCACAGATGTAATTTTTGTTACTTTTTTCTCTGGCCTTGGGGGCTTATTTCCATCCTGGTGGCAGCACAGTCCTCACATTTATGAAAAACTGAAAAGCAGGGCACAACACAGAGTGGTTTTTCACATCCAATACAAAATAATCTTGTCTGGACTCTCAATCCAGCAGAATTATAAGCAATGCATCATGGTCAATGTGATTTGTCTTCATACTGCTGTGGGAAGTGGTTATGTCCTGCGACGAGTCAGTCAATTTTCACTGAAGCACCAGTGGCTAGCATAACTGTTAGTTTCAGTTACAATGGTGTCTATTAAACTGTCAGGAAAAAATCAACTTGAAAATTTTTTTCTAAAATTCATCTCAAAGTAATACAAGTCCCACTGAAACTCATCAGCTGTTTCTCTGCCACACCCCCTCCCAGTAGCAGGTCTTTTTCTACACCCCTGATTCACACCATAACCCTAAAATCACCATCACCACCTCTGGCACCTTCATGACTACTAGAACTAGAGCTGTCACTGTCTGTTTCACTAGTTTATGGCTGCCCTGCATCAAAACTAGATCAACTGTTGTCAATTTTAAAGGCCAGCTGAGAGCCAGAATCCGAATCATGGCAACATTCATAAGTTTCACTCATTTAAAAAAAAAAATTCCACTCAAATCTGAATCACAACACATACAAAATATTCAAGCTGCTACCAACCATTGCTCAATAAAGGAAAGTAACTTCACTTAGCTTGTGTCTATTCAGATGACTGCTGCGATCACTCTTTGTGCTAATGCTATATGGATGCCAAAAGGTGACAAAGGTACTCTATGAAAAATAGAGCCCGTTGATAAAAGGCTACAACGGTACTCAAAGTGTTAAGAGTTCTGTTTACTAGTTGAAAATCAGAATAATGGCTAACTTTACAGCACAATATATTTTTCAGCATTTCCTAAGGTACAGTAAAATACTATTTTCATAAATAACTGCATGATTTTGATACAAATGCACAGGTTTAATGGGCAACAGTAACAGCTATGCGTGCCAACACATTAACTGGTATAAGTCTACCAGGTGATGACTATATTGGATTTTAATCCTATATTTCATTTTGGCATTTTTTTTAATTTATTGAGTTATGAGCATCAAAGTCGAAATGGAAGCTCATCCTTGCATTTAAAAAATTTTGTCTCATCAGATTTTTTATAACTTCAGTAGATTCTGAGAAACAGAACTTTAAAGTTAGTATCTTAAAAATTAACACAATTTTCAAAATGTTACATTATTTGCAATAAATCAAAATTTTGATAAAATATCAGAAATCAGATCTGAAAAAAGTTTTGTTATCCAATGAAAAGTATCTGTGCCTAATCTCATATTGACTGACTAAGAAATTATCAAGTTAAACAAAAATTAGTAAAATAAAACAAGGTTCTGAGAAATTCAGGGTTTTCTTCATAGGAAAAGTACAATTTCTAAAGAAAATAAAATGTTCAAAGTCAAAATGCACCAAATCACAGTGTGTTCAGATAAATTATTCTGACACATTTAGATTCAGGAGATTGTAAATTATCAGAAAATAGACTAATCCCAATGTTCATTTTTGTCCTGTTTTGACTTAAAATGCATTTGCCCCTCCACCCCTTGTGCACACAAACAATGTGCAGGTAAACATTTTGGTATATACTTAAAATGGCAATTGGCTGGCTATCTTTTATGTGCACCTATAAACTTATTGGTGGAGTTAAAACAAGATGCTCAAAAGTGAAATCAGTAGTGAGCAGCATCTGCAGTCTTAACATTCCACAGGAAATGAAGAGGATGGATGAAGAAGACATATTAGTGAGAATATATGTAAAAATATCATCACATATTTTAAAAAAAATATGTGACCAAACTTCCTGAAAAGGGATATCATTAATATCTGGTGCAGACAAAGTAACCTAATTGCTAGACAGCTGTGCCTTCTCAATATCTTCATTTATGAAGTTTTCCACCATGTAAAATCTATAGGCAACTTCCAATCATTACTCAACATTCTGCAAACAAATGAACCTTATAGGCTCAGCAGTTTATCATGTGTTTATCAGCACATGTATGTCTCTCAGGATATAAACAAGTTTACCTAATAACAGAGCAATCATACTGTATTTGTAATTACAAACAAACACTACTTTAACAATTTTCCAGACTCACATGCAAGTTATAAATGTAAGCAATCAATCAATCAAAATAACAGTCATTTGTGTGCCCATATTGTACACATGGATCAACTTCAAACATCTAACATGACAGCACATTTATGAAAGGGACTTTCATGTGGTGCAATACACCCATATTAGATAGCGGAAAGTCTCCGCTTTTCAGCCTCTGTCAGCTCTGGGTGCCAGAAATCTACAATAAGAACTAGTCGAAGCTCAGAACCTTCGTGCCATACCTCATGCTCAAAGGAGTCATCAAAGATAATAAATTCACCCTCTTTCCATGTCCTGAAATACAAGTAGCCAAAGAATAAATGTTAAGTTTTTGTTCAACACTCTTAAGAAATGAAAAATGAATGATCTGACATATGAGCATAATGATTAATGTGAAAATAACAAAACTGATGTGTCTATTATTGGTTTAACACATTAACTACCGCAAGCCGCTCCCAGCGGTGCACGAAAAAAACACATTTGGACCGCAAACCGCCCACAACGGCTTTCTAAGTTTAGTAAGAAACGAATGAAATATGTGCCGAAACACTTTCCAATCTGGTTCGAGATTTTAACGGACCACCGGAAGACAACATCCATAAGCGTGGGTAAATTTGTGCCACTGAAAATTGATATTATATTCATATTTTTTTAACGTTTCAGGTTAGTTACCAAATCGCTAAACTGTTTACCATGGCAACGAGTGATAGCTCCAAAAAAAACGCACGTAACCTCGTCTAGCTGCTGAACAGGCTAGAAACTTGGTTTCAGCAACTGACTGAAAGATCTAGCGACGAGGAGGACAGTGAAAACAATGTGGACATTGATTCAAATAGTGATTTTTCTGGCAGTGATAACAGTAGTAGTGACAATTCAATCAGTGATGATAGCGAAGATATTAGAAGTCCTGGGCCATCAGTGGGTCGTAAAAAAGCAAAAACCTCGGTTAGAGTTACCAATAGTGCAGGAAATACTATAGGCCTAACTAAAGAAAGAGAGCAATGGAAGCAAGTGACTGAGGGTGAAGCAACGAATAGTTTTTATTTTGTTCCAACTTGTGAACCAGGTCTGCAAGCAAATCTTGATGCAACTTCCTCTGTGCTTGATTGCTGGCTTACATTACTGACACCAGATGTTTTACATTCTTTGGTCATAGTAATAAATGAATATGCTGACATAAAGAATTCAAAACCCCCCATCTTCAAAATGATCTTCATCTGCTGCTTGGAAACCAGTCACTGACTATGAGCTTTTGAAATTTTTCGCAGTAACTACTGCGATGGGTTTAGATAAACAGCCATTGGTAAAAGACTATTGGGCACAGACACCACATAATTATACTCCCTGGTATGGCAATATGTTTTCAAGATCTAGGTTTGAAATAATTTACCATACAATGATGCATGTTGGAGATGCTGATTCAGAAGGGAAGGAAAAAATAGAGCCTTTTTTAAAATTTACTCGTTGCGAAGTTCCAGGATGCAATTTATCCATTTCAGAATTTAGCCATTGATGAAATGGTTACTGGGTATAATGAACGCTGGAAACACAAGCAGTACAATGCAACAAAGCCAAGCAAGTATCACATTTAGACCTTTGGATTGTTTGATTCTGCCACAGGGTATGTCTATTCTGTTTTGACATACTTTGGGAAATATACATCAAATATTCTTGCTAATGACTCTACAACAAGTCAGGCGGTGAAGGTATTTGATTTCTTGCTACAAGGAATTAAGAAGGGCCACCATGTATTTGCTGACAGATACTACACTGTGGATACACTGATAACTTATCTGTTGAGTAGGGGCATTCATTATACTGGCACAGTCAACATCAACAGAAAAAACTTTCCCCTTCAACTGAAGACCCTCTCCCTCCAGCACCGAGAAGCCAGGTGGTACAAAAACGGTGATGGATCTCAGATATGTGTTGCTTGGCGAGACAAAAAGGCAAAGAAACCAAGTACTGTTGTGTCCACTGAAACATCAGTTGAGATGGTGCAAGTTCCAACTCGACGTCACAACTTAGTCGAAAAACCCAAACCAGTACACTGGTACAATTTTTGCACGAATGGATGTGACCACGATGATCAAATGATAGATTACTATGGCAATTTCCAAAGAAAAACTAGAAAATGGTGGAAGAAAATTTTCTACTGGATTATAGAGGTTGTGATGAAGTACTGAAATTCTGTTTTTCAAGAGGCCCAGTTTTCTTGTCTTTCTAAATTATTATGTGTTTGGTCTTTTTCTGTAGGTATTTTATTGCGTTTTATAAGAGGGATGACGGTAGGTTTTGTTTATACTCGCACCAGTTTCTTTTCTTTAAAGTTAATTGCAGTCACGAGGGTTTTTCTTTGTTAAAATTTATCGCGATCACGTAGTCCCAGTTTCCGTTGTTTGGCTCACGCAATATGACGCAAGTGGGAAACGCACGCGGTCGGGATAAACAGGTCGATGGGCTTTTCAAATCTATTGGTGTAGACCCCATTATTAATTTTTTTAAGTAATTCCATTGGTTTAGTTGAAAGCTGTAGTAATGACGTAAGGAGAAGTCCGCAGGGATTTTCTTGTATATAACCCAGAGCGGTCTTGTAACAGACCCCTATGCCTGATGAAATTTACTACCCTGAATCCAGCATTCATTGTCTGCTCCATGCGGAAGAAACGCAATGAATTGGTATGTGAATATTTTTATTAGAGCCGTAATATTAGTGGGTTTTTTTTTAAAATAGAGACATAGCCGGATTCAGTTAAGTTTTCTTCGGGAGGTTAACTGATAGTTAAAACGTAAAGTGCCATCCATTACTATCTTTGTAGAAATGATGTAAAGGTAAAGTGTGCCTAATTCTTTCTAGGATAATTGGCAGTATATATAAGAGTGTGGAAAGTGAGATATCACTGGGTGGAGTTTTAGCTATTAAAGACATGGGCGCTCGGTAGTATGTAGAGTGTTGTGTGAAACCACCATTTTATTCTGTATATGTACAAGTGTAATATTATGGACTCTTTTTTTGTGTGTACGGGATTTTATTGTGCGTAAATGTGGGTAACGCAGTCGGAGGGTACAGATGTAATTTATAGTGAATTATCCTGCTTAGAGGAGTAAATTATTCCTAGCGTAAGGTTAATTTAAATTGTGGGTTAAGCGAGTAAACCTCACGAGGCAATGTCTAAAAGTAGGCCAGGTATTTCGTAGAGGGATTTCCCAAGTTTTATTGTTGGACACGTGGCGAGATTGACGTAACAACAGATTACAATCAGACAGTGTCTGGGGTTTGGGTGCGTACCAGAAATATTTTAAGTTGAAGGGAAGAGGGGAGTAGAAGGGTGAGAGAGAGTGACACGTGGATAAAAATATTTTATGTATCGTTGTGCATAGCGGGTGAAGGGGTGATGTATTGAGTGAGGGGAGTTGTATTTATTTATGGGAGATATGTGTTAGTGATAAGTTATGTTGAAGTTCGTGTATATAAGTTGTATCTTTGTGTCTACAGCAGGTCACGGTACAGTAACAGTAACAGTAGCAGAGTGTAGTTTGGCACATACAACTTACCAACGGCAAAGTTGAAAATAACCTACGGTCTCTTGCAGTGAAGCCCCATGCTTCAGCGGGAACGGGGTTATCTATCATAACAAAATCCAGAGCTCTGAGCTCGTTGTTGTTACACACGCAAATTGGCACGTGCCAGTGTTGTTGTAATTTCGGTTTTCTTCACGACCACAATAAAGTCGTTGCTCTAAACCCAAAGAGGGGTAACGGGGCCAATTTAAGAAGTTGTCCAGCCTCTGTGACGCTTCTACAGTTTGATTCAAGTACCTCGTGCTTGATAGTCCAGTCATCAGTGCAGTTGTCAGAAACCGGGAGAGAGGGTGATCATACCTGGTTCTGATAATAAAGTCAACGAGAGAAGGCGTAAACGGAGACGCCACCTCAGCAGATGTCGAGAGGGTCAGAGAGACACTGAAGCAAAGAGAGAGAGAGCAAGAGAGAGAGAGGGAGAGGAGATAGCCGAGACCAGTAGGGTCTGATGATATATCCTCAGAGGATAGCCTTTGAGTACTAGATGTTATAAAAGTCTACTAGTGTAGCAGTCCATGTGTGTTAGTTAGCGGCGCTTATCGCCTAACGAGTTGGAAGCTGTGTAAACATTCGTTTAGGCAGAGTCAACAGGACCGTGACAGTAGAAATCTTATTTGTAGTAGAGAGTGGAGGCTAAACTGATGCCCCACCAATTAGATCTTGTTTAAATCACTAATCATTCAATTTTTCCCCAGCAGAGTGACTGAAAGAGTGTTTGTGATTTGGTTTTCCTAGTGTCTATCTATTTAATTGGTTCTTTGCTTTTTCAGGTCTGTGCAACAGTGCACGATATTTATTTCTTTGCTCTGTGTGATGAATTTTATTTTCTGAGTTGTGTAAATAAACTATATATACATATTGCAAACTGGATCAGGTTCTATACTGTACTGTACGTATATACAGTACTTTGCAAAAAAAATGGCAGTCATATTGCTCAGCTAAATAAGCTGAAATCTAATTAAATATGCATGTTCTGCCCCAAATTTGCACTCCACTTAAGTGAGCAAACACTACCAAAAGTAAAAAAAAAATTAGCGTAGAGTAACGTCCCTTGATATAAGAGCAGACGACAATTTCTAATGCTAGTGGCAGAAAATGGATACAAAGTCAAAGTGTATGTTAATTTCACAGCTTTGGAATGAAGGAAATCAAACATGTTCCAACATTTCTAAAACCTTGAACATTCCTGAGCGGACTGTCTACAGAGTTGTGAGTAAATTAAAAGCAGGTAATGGAATCGAGCGAAAAGAAGGTAGTGGGAGGCCAAGAATTTTGGTCACAAAGGACCATCGGTGTCTCGCCCAAATCGTTCGGGCTGGGCCAATGAAGAGTGTAGAAAACATACGGCAGCGCATGATCGAGTTGGGAAGCCCAGAGGTATCTAATGCTATTGTCAACCGGGAGCTACACAGGATGAATTACACAAAAAAGCGGGTAATTTCGTCACCATTGCTCACAGAGACTCACAAACAGATGCGCTTGAACTGGTGCCACGAAATCGAACACCAAAATTTGTCATGGGACAATGTGATTTTTTTTCAGATGAATGTTCTCTTTGGTCTTATCCTGCTCAAATAAATATTTGGACGAAAGGCTCTGTAACGCCTGTGTACCAGCGACCGAAACATACCTAGAAATTCCATCTTTGGGGAGGGGTGTCAGCAAGAGGTGCCACCCCATTGTGTGTTTTCACAGGAATTCTCACGAAAGAAAGGTACATCGACATACTAGAGGGACACCTTCTGCCATTTATGCAGGTCATGTACCCCGATGGGTGCACATTTCAACATGACAATGACCCAAATCATACAGCTCATACCCCCAAAGCATGGCTGCAAGAGAAGAATGTGATAGTGCTGAAGTGGCCCAGCAACAGTCCCGATCAAAACCCAATTGAAAACGTTTGGGCACTACTCAAGAATCACTTTAAAAAGAGTGGACTCAGAGACGTTGAACAATTGAAGAAGGTAGCTGAAAAATACTGGGACAGTCTGACTCTCAATTACCTACAAACATTTGTGGGAAGTATGCCTCGCCGCATCCAGGCTTGCCTTGCTGGAGAAGGCAACATTATATTGTACTGAAACCACTGTTAATAGATAGGGGAGATACCAATCTTCCTCTGGACATACAGTTTTTATTATTATTTGCTTCTATGAGTGTGCTGCGTTGCGAAAATATGACTGCCATTTTTTTTGCAAAGTACTGTATATCGTCTGTATAGTGTGTCTCTGGTCTTAGATAATCCTTATCTCCTTTTGTTTAAAGGTAGTCAGAGGGGGTGAGGCTATAGCAATTCTGAAGTCATGAAGCGGCAAGGGAGAGTCAATCCAGGTTCTCACTCTCGAGCCAATAGTCTCATCTTTCCACAGTCATGTCATTTTTTATCAAAATTCTATCTTCTCTGACTTTCTTACCACTAGGGTCTTGTCTCTATATTAAGACAATCTCTAGACTTAAATCCACTTCGTGACAGAGGTGTCCCAGTAAATGCCCATATATTATACACCCTCAGTCATGCTGATGAGAAGTCAGTGTCATTGAAAATTTTCAAAGACAAACTGATTGATCAGTTGACTGAGAAGGCTGCCTCCATAACTCCACCTGATCTAGTAGCCACAAGTGGCAACAAGAAAGGTAGGAAATATTTAGGAAACAAAGTTAAAAGATTTGAGGGTGCAAAGCACATTGTGGATTACACCGACAAAGATAGGAACTGTACAGTGTGCTCAACACCTGCAAAACGAGCCTGAACAAATTTTTATTACATCGGTTGCCCCGAAAAGCCCCATCTCCATCCAAAGAGCTGTTTTAGGCTGTACCATACACATGATCCTTCAGCTGTAATTCACTAAAGACATTGACATACTGTAAATAAGTTATAGATGTTGTGTTTTCTCAAAGGTGCTATTTATTCAAAATTTCTGAGATTTTTCAGAAGTGGTGTAGGTGTGATAATGTAAGTCATTAATAGTGTATATATTAGCTAGTGTGTGTGTTCTTGGGCTTGTTTTTCTTGTAACTGGATATACTACATGACAATCACCATGAAAAAAAACATTAACTGCCTTAGGAACAAGCCACGGCTGTTTGTCAACGCGCTTTTAGTTAACCGCATTCTTTTCTGCTACCGTTCGGTCACGGGGTCAAATTCTTACCGGCGTTTGGGAATTCCAGTCCTAGCGCACTAAACATTCGTTAAGGGGTAATTAAACCTTCGCTGCAAAGTTATCGTTGGAAACTCCAGTTTTAAAGTGGCTTTTGGTGATAGTTAGGATGTTACTCTAAGTTTCTGTTTAAAAACAAACTATGTACTATAATTACAACAGAAGATATGAGAGTCTGAAAAAGTGCAAAAAGTAATTTTTTTTCCAGTTTTAATATATCATCATTGTTACGCAATGAAATTAACAGAAAACAGAAACTGTACTCAATTTATACATTAATATAAAATAGATATGATATAGAAAATGGACATCGCTCAAAATCTTTAGCAGCATGCTTCAAATAGGAATTATTAAAAGATGAAATGAAAAGTAATTAACCTTGGTTAAATTTCTATTACTTGTACTATACAGAGTGCATAGACATAAACTAATACTGAAATTTTTTTTTTTTAAATAACACAGTTGATGTACATTGTAAATAAAAATGTGAAAATATTATGTTAAAACAAAATAATGATATAATTTATTATATGTATACGCACAAAATATCAGAGATATGACTATTACCATTCACAATATTATATACACAAAC
The DNA here is from genome assembly GCA_024509875.1 of Oreohelix idahoensis. Taxonomy (NCBI): domain Eukaryota; kingdom Metazoa; phylum Mollusca; class Gastropoda; order Stylommatophora; family Oreohelicidae; genus Oreohelix; species Oreohelix idahoensis. The sequence continues at coordinate 69,214 of JAMPIV010006906.1, read as the reverse complement.
ACGCTGAATATATATAAATCTGCCCTGGTCCCCAAATTTCTCTCATATATGATTCACGCTTTCGTTTTTTCCTGGGGGGAATTTGTACATTGACAGATGGAGAAATTTGTAGCAAATGCGTTTCCATTATAAATTTTAACTGTGAACTTATGTTTCTATTACGGCATGCTCATCTTTCAATCTTAGATAATGTTGAATATATAAATTCTCCACCTTGTTCTCCATGCATGCCCATTCCATAGCCATGAGTTCTGATCCAGTTTGAACATAGTTTTTCTGATATACGCTGTTTAGGAATTGTCCTATTGGGGAAGAGCTTTCTGAACAAAATCATGTATGTCTGTATTGATGTTTGTAATAATGAGGCTGATTCTTGAAATATAGAGTTGCTGTGAGAAATGTTGTGTAATTTCTCAAAAGCTTAATTGAGCGAGTTAAACTGTTCTCTAGCAATAAGAGCCCACAAACAAAACCACATAAATCGTTAAAACTTACCAATGGTGTCTCTAGCCCTTGTCCATCATCTCCCACAAACTATTTCATATCCACATGCACCCATTCATGCCTAATCTCCCTTGTCAATATTTTTTTCTGCCCCTTCATGCTTCTATTTTTGTCAGCTCTGACCTATGAAATTGACTACCCTATATTAACGCGGCGCGCTGCAAACATGAAATTAGGTGGAGAAAATCTTTAATTTCTCCTCAGCAATTTTTAATAATTTAAAACTGTCTAGGCTGTTTAGAGTTTAAGAAATTTCATTAGAAAGTCTGTTACCCTCGGTAATATTTTCCTCAAACGATGATACTGTTTTGTAACGGCTGCTACAAAGCAAATAATATGAAAAAAAGCAATGAAAATCCACAGAGCGATAGTATTTTTCAGGAAGTTATTTTCTAGCTAATTACTTTAGTCCTGAAATTATTAGGAATGCGCTTAAACTGGTTTACATTTCACGCTTTTTCACGCAGTCAGCTGATATTTCCTGCCAATGTAAACTATCCCCGTGTTTGCCGATTAACAAGATTTATTGCCTTCAGGTCCGGAGAAAGGGCGCGAAACTAAAGTAGCGACTTTTTAGAAGGCGCAAACAGCCATGAAGCAAGTTGCAGATAAGTTGATAATTTTTTTTAAAATGTTGCATGCTTTTTTTTTCTTTCAATCATTTTATATTATTGATAATATCTACCATACTAAATAAACATATATTTTCAGCTTAATGCACTTGTAACTTCATCTGTCTTCAAAATTACACAGAATTCATAAAAATACGTTTAAAATTAATAAATCTACAGCTTAATTTCTCCCAACACCTACAGGGCAAAAATGGGGGAAAAATTTCAGACATTTTTTTGGAAGTGGCATAGGTGTGATAATGTAGTTACCAATAGTGTCAATATTTGTCAATGTGTGTGTTCTTGGGCTTGTTTTTCTTGTTATTGGATATACTACATGATAATCACCAAGAGAAAGGTATTACTTATCACAGAAACAAGCAATTTGAACATAAGTTGATAATATGGAAACAAATTTTAATTGATTTTTGTCTGTCAAATAATTTTACATTACTAATAATATCTACTGTATTAAGTAAACTTTCCTTTTACCAGCTTTAGGCAATACAACATTCATTTATCGTCAAAATGACATATAATTCATAAAAATCTGTTTAAAATTAAGAAAACTACAGATTAAATCCTTCATAAACCTACAGAATGAAAATGGGAACAAAAATTAATTCGGCCACAGTGTGTTTTTCAATTCGGTAATTAATGTGTTAAAAAAGGTAAAGATAAAGGTAGCCCCAAAGTAACAGCCATCAGTGAGTCAAGTGTTACATACAACCTAAACAATCATTACTAGACCCCCAAGGTCTTGTATATTTGGACGTGTGACCTAATAAAACTGACGGTCCTTGCATCTATGTTGAACATTGGGCACCTCTTCTTCTTCTTTGATCCTTAGCCACCGACCGTCAAAGCAGTCAGTGGCCATCACGCCTAAAGGCGTCTTGTAGGGCAACAACAAATTGATTCCACTTTGCTCGGTCGGTGGCCATCCTTCGTACAGTGCCCCAACTCTGGTTCATTCTTTGCATCTCAGCCTCCACAGTCCTCCGCCAGGTTGTTTTTGGTGGCCTCTCTTTCGTTTTCCTTCAGGGGTCCAAAGCATAGCTGTTCTTGTGATGGCATCGGGGTCTCTTCTGAGGACATGGCCAACCCAGCTCCAGCGTCTGCCAGCTATAGTGGTGTGCATGTCCTCTTGCTTGCTCCGAGTAAGCAGATCTTGGTTGGTGATGGTATTCGGCCAAAAGATTCGGTGAATTTTTCTTAGGCATGTTGTGTGAAAAGAGGACAATTTCGACATTTCCTTCTCTGTAACTCTCCAGCATTCCGCGCCATAGAGAAGCACAGAAAGCACACAGCTCTGATATAATCTTAATTTTGTGCTTGTGCTGTATTGAGAGGACTTCCAGATGTTGTTTAGGCTTATTATTATTGCCTTATTCATTCTGATATTGATGTCTTTGCCTGCCCAGCCGTCTGGTGTTACTATGCATTCTAGGTATGTGAAGGTATCTGTCTGTACCAGTTGCTGATTCCTTACTGATATGGGCTCAGGGCACCTCGCCACAAGGTAAAACTTCTATTTTTAAAAACAAAACCGCTATACTTGATTTCAGCTTTATGAGATGGAGCACCACTACAAGAGCTCATGAATCCTTTGGTGCAGGCTTCCTGGAAAGGGACCAGCTGAGTGGTGAATCCATCCTCCATAAGGAGTGAAAAAAAAGAAAATGATATATTATATCATAGTGATAAACTCGTAAGATATACCTGTCACAAAAAGTAGGGGATATTGAATTTAAAAGTTATCCAAAGACAATATATTTCAAATTAGTTCATTTATTGCTTCGTACAAGTAAACTTGAGCATCATAACAAGACATTTGCGGTATAAGAAGTGTTATGGCTTTACTCACATGATTTTATTCGCACTGGCAACCAAGGCGGGGTAGGTACTTAATTTTCACAAAAATATTCCAATATTTCTAAAAACGTGTAGTGCCCCCGTTTGCCGCTAAACATGCATTGCAACGACGTCTCATACTGCAAATAAGCGTTCTGATGTTGTCTTGAGGAATTCTCTGCCACTCCTGCTGAAGGGCCTGGGCTAACTGCTGAAGAGTCTATTGAGCGGCTGGACGTTGTTGGACGCGTCTATTCAGGAGGTCCCACAAATGCTCAATAGGAGACAGGTCGGGGGACATCGGCGGCCATGGTAACATTCGGATATGCTGCATCTGAAGGTGATCTTGGATGACGCGAGCACGGTGAGGACGTGCATTGTCATCCTGGAAGATGAAATCTGGTCTGTGCCGTTGAGCAATTGGCACAACGATAGGCTCGATGATGTTGTCATAGTAGTAGAGCCCTGTGATATTGACCTGGCATATGTGAAGGTCGGTCCTGTCATTCATACAGATGCCTGCCCACACCATTACACTGCCACCTCCATAACGGTTGTGTGCAACAGTTGCAGGAGGCTGGTAACGCTCACCTCGCCGTCGCCAGACACGTATTCGACGATCATGAAAATCCAAAACGAAACAGGACTCATCAGAAAACATCACTGATGCCCACTGTTGATTGGTCCACCAATGATGACGTTGGCACCAATCCATTCTTGCTCGCCTGTGTTGTGGTGACATGGGCAAAGCTACAAACGGTCTGCATGAGGCCAGTTGCACTTGGTGCAAATGGTTACGTACTGTCTGAGTTGAGACCCGGATCCCAGTGGTCTGTTGAAGGTGTTGCTGAAGTTGAGTAGCATTTAGAGTCCTCACGGTAGAAGGGGAACGACTAAGTAAGTAAATAAGTTCTGAGGGCCTGAGTAACAAGAAATTGATCTTGGCGGCAAGTAGTGACTCTTGGGCGGCCAGTCCGAGGCAGATCAGCCACTGTGCGGAAATTTTGATACCTGTTCCACAGTCTGCTGACAACTGACTGTGAAACATTGAGGTTCCGAGCAACATCCACTTGCCGACTTCCGGTTTGCAACATGCCTATGCCTATCCATCTCTGCTGTTCTGTCAAACGTTCCATGACGAAGAAAAGAAATTTTATCTGTTGCAGAGTCTTTTTATACCTGTCCATGGTGAGTAGTGTTCATCAAACCCGAGATACACGCATTTTTGTGAAAAAGAATAATGTGTGAACTTTACGGATGGGCCCCACCTCTGTTCTTGGGATTGGCTTACTCATCACGAGTCACCAGGTCAACATGATATTGCACATGAGAGTGGAGAAGAGTGTGCTCGATATGTCCATACAACCATTAAATTACGAAATCCACTCTTTTGTAAAATAATACATACCATCTTAAAATATACCCTACTTTTTGTGACAGGTATATTTCAGTCACCACAAAATCAGCCATAATTTATTTTGTATCACACTACGAATACTCATCATATATCCCGGTGCATTTATGAATTTGTCTTCAATGTATATGTACGTATAATGTTACATGATCATTATGTTAGCACAATGTTACATTACACTATATATTTTATAAATAAAATTTTACCTCGTTTTGGCGAGGCGTGTCCCATTCAACCAAGTTGGTTATATTAGGGCACATGTCCAAATAAAAAAGACCTTTTGATCTGATTGTACTTACATTACACTGCATATTTTAATTACATAACAAAATATACTACTCGTCAAAAGTTAAGGGCCACTTAGAAAAGCTGTGTTGAAACCATAAAACAAATCTGATATAAACGTAATTGGTATCAGTCAAAACGGCATTTATTGAATACCAATTTGACATGTCACGTAAAGAAATGGAAACACACATTCAAACGCAATGAAGCTGTGAAGTGTGTCACCGACCTTTTCAAAAGTCACACAATAGATATTGGACAAATAGACATTTCAAAATCGGGTATGACCACCGTTTGCAGCAAGGCATTCAAGACAGCGTAGACGCATCGAGTCCACAAGGGTCCGAAGAGTATCCTGAGGAACAGCTTGCCATTCCTGAAGCAGAAATGCAGTCAGCTGTGCAACATCCATTGGCAGGGGGTGATTTGTTGACAGTCTTCGACCAAGGACATCCCAGAGGTGCTCAGTCGGAGAAAAGTCAGGTGAATGAGCTGGCCACACCATCCTGATGATCCCATGTTGCTGAATAAACTCATTCACCACACGAGCTCGATGGGGTCGAGCATTATCATCTTGGAGGATGGCATTACCACCTATGGCCTCCAGAGCAGGCTGAACAATTGGTCTGAAGATTTCGTTCTGGTATCTTGGGCCGGTCAAGTTGCCTTGGATGATGTAGAGTGGGGTCCTGCCGTGTCTGTAGAAGCCTCCCCAGACAATGACAGAACCCCTACCATAACGATCCACCTCTCAAATTGTGCCATCAGTAAATCGCTCTCCTGGTCGTCTCCAAACTCGAATTCTGCCATCATTGAATGACACAGTGAAGCAAGATTCATCAGTGAAAAGAACTTGACTCCATTGTTGCCTTTTCATCGGATGTGCTCGTGACACCAAGCAACACGGGCTCTGCGATGAGCAGGAGTAAGAGGGATTCTGACTGCAGGACGTCAAGCAGCCAGTCCAAATTCATGAAAACGTCTGCGAATGGTGCTTTGACTGACATTAACGTTTACAGTTTGTCTCAGCTGACATCTTAGAGTGGAACAAGTCACTGTTCAATGGCGCAGGGCTGACAACAAGAGGTACCGGTCATCATGTCTATTGGTGCATCTAGGGTGACCTGGCCGGTGGCGATCCTCCACACTTCCTGTGGCCTGAAATCTCTCCAAAATTCTTTGGATAGTAGAGTGTGACACTGCAAGCCGTCTAGCAACCTCACGGACAGATAAACCACTTTCAACCCACGCTATAGCCCTCATTCTTTGTAAGGTGTCAAGACTTCTTCTCGGTGGCATGGTTTTTGCAAGTGATGAAACTACCCTAAGTCTGCTGATTTTAAAACAAATTAAGAGTGAACTCTGTTCACGAAAAGTCGCCATTGCACGTGGAATGTCAATCAGCACGATTACTTCACCTGTTTGGTTGTACGGAAGTTTGAAAAAACAGATTAAAAATGTGAATTTATGGTCAGCAAACCAAATTGCACGTGATCACCATGGTTGTCGGTCAGTTGTTTTTATGCTTAACGTGCATAGAGGACTGTCAGAGGAAGATATTGCACCCATTTTTACTAAAAACTTCCTTCATTTAATCATTCTATGCGCTTATATAAAAGTGTGTTGAAAATAATAGGGTGGCCCTTGACTTTTGACGAGTAGTATATTACATTTAGTCCTGTGTAGTACATGGGGGTATCGGAAGGGACAAAGAAGAAATAGGACCCTCAGGAATGTTGTACATAGCGACTAATATGAGGTTGTGCAGGGTGCTGGCAAACTCATAGTGTAAAATGAATTGCCACAGAAACTATCACTGTAAGAGCATGTGAATGCTCGGTGCTGGTTTCCTGCCAGAGGGCCAGCTGCAGGGCTGCCCTCATGCTCCCTACACAGTACAATGGAAAATGAAAATGATGGTATTACATTTGCTTATTCCAGCAATATTTATCATATTAAAATTATTCCAGCAATTTTTATCACATTAAAATTATTCCAGCAATTTTTATCACATTAAAATTATTCCAGCAATATTTATCACATTAAAATTATTCCAGCAATTTTTATCACATTAAAATTATTCCAGCAATATTTATCACATTAAAATTATTCCAGCAATATTTATCATATTAAAAGTATTCCAGCAATTTTTATCACATTAAAATTATTCCAGCAATATTTATCATATTAAAAGTATTTTTTGTGGTAGTTCCTGATGTGATGTAATGTCAAATTCATTCTGCATTTGTCATATTATTTATTTAAATATGCACATTGTGCTACCATTTTGAATACTAATTAGTTGCAGGTGGCTCACATCAATGTGATTTTACAATCAATAGATTTTGTCTAGTCACGTCAAAAAAAATCGGTTAAAGGCTATCAGGGTCTTCAGCTATGAATAAGAATGGTATTTGTGAATTTAACCAACTTCACTGTATTTCTAGGATGCAGCTTTTCAAACGGGCACTTTTAAATTTTCCAAGTTCATTTTGCAGATGTTCAAGCCAAATTAATTCACTTAAAAATATCACAACATTTTTTAACTTCTGCTATACAGACTCAGGAGCCACGGTAGTGCAGTGGTTAGTGCACTGGCTTCCTAGCTCAGTGGTCCATGGTTCGATTTCCAGTTGAGGTGGGATTTTTTAGACCGCAAACGGCTCTGGGGTCGACCCAGCCTCATGAATTGGGTACCAGAGCAACTCTGGGAAGGTTAAGGCGGCCGGCGTGATGCTAACCACATCACCCCTTGTGTGCCGATGGTCAAGAACCTATGGGCCTAACACCATATTCCCAATATGCCTCAATGGGCGTGTAACGGGATCCTTTACCTTTTTTACCATACAGACTCAGTATAGTTCTGATCAGACAGTGAAAGACAAATCAACTAATATGAGGTTACGCAAGGGGCAGACAACCTCATCATGTAAAACATACTGCTTCAGAAGCCACCATTGCAACAGCATGTGAATGCTTGGTGCAGGCGTTATCTGTAATGATGCTCCATATGGTGTGAAAAAGAAAATTAATGATATACAGACAGAACTCAGGTAGTGTTGGCCAGCATTTTTTTTATCTAGCTGCAGTACTTGTAATGGTAAAAAAACAATTCTCAAAATTTTACCAAACTGCTTCTTTACTTCTGTATTGCAAAAATTATTTGGTTTACTGTTTAACAAAATTTAAATTCAACGTGTAGAAGATACAACATGTAGATTAGTACACCAAAGACAGAAATTAAGAAGATCAGTAGATCACCAAGCTCACTTAACATACAAGTCAACAGGTTCCAGAGTTCAAACACCTAGGAAGCATTTTCACACAAAATGGAAGACTTGAAAGAGAAATTGAAACTTGATGTCAAAAAGCCGTTGCCATGACTTACCAAATCACTCCACTACTCAAACATTCGAATATCGGTATGGAAACTAAATAACAACTGAGTAATAGTATATTCTTTCCAACTCTTTGCTATCAGTGTCAAACATGGTCCCTGACTAGAGCACAGGAGAGGACAATCACACCGTGCGAAATAAAACCCTTTTGACTAATGAGAAATGATGACATTAAAAAAAAACTGTAAGAACTATATCTTGCATCAAGTGCATAGAGAGACAGAACATAAGGTGGTCTTAGCCATCTCATGACAATGAAGCCTGGTCAATTACCACCATCAGCCTATAACAGTTGAAGATTAGGTTTTAGGGCATGGGTAGGACCAAGAGGCAAATGGATAGACAGTGTTATTGAAATACTAAAACTTGGGCTCACTGTAGCCAATGCAACACAATCATGGGTCTTCAGGGCAAGACTGGATCGAAAAAATTAAAACCTTTCATTTATTTTAAACAAGTCGCACGTTCACAATTATATACTACACTTTAGACATGCTTGTAAACCATTAAAAATCAGGAACTTACCTTGTTTCATTCATTACTCTAATAATAGGACCCTCTGGCACAACAAGGCCTAAGTGAGCCCTAATTCTACAGTTGGTGGGGCCGACATGAGGCCACACATGAATACCAGGGCTCATCACAGAAAACTTGACCTGGATCACATATAGCAAGAACAGATGGTTGACAAAGCACGAAACACTATTATTATCTTTAAAACTATTTTAAGATTAAATCTAAAACAAAAATGCATAAAAAATAAAACTGTTCATTAATTTCCTTTTTAGCTCATTGTGAAACAAGGGTTGCAACCAGATCAGGGGGAAGACAGCTGATAGGATAGTACGGCACTCTCTGGCAAACCTCAACACCACATGGTAGAACAAGAACGACTAAATAAGTAAGTGAAACAAAGGACAACCATTGCAGCATACAGCTGTGGTTTCTATAGCAATTAGTTTAACATGGTGAGGTCATCCACAACCTCATTTTAATCTCTTACAACTTGCCTGAGGAAGCAGTAGTCTTATTCTGTCCTTATCTCCCCTGAGACCCCCAGGAACTACACAGGGCAAGAACACTGTAACAAGCAGTAACTACTGTCCACAAGAATGGCCGCCTAACAAGAATCAAACACAGGAGAGATGGACAGTGTCCTGATGAAAAGTAATTAAACAGTAAAAAACCTGCAACTTCCGGCAAGAAATTATTATATCGGCATACAAACTACCAGGCTTGATGCATGACATAAAATACCAGTATCCACAAGAAATAACAATACTTGCTGAACCCAAAGAAGCTAATAACACCAATATGAATACCTGCTGAACTCAAAGAAAGTAGTAATTAATACCAAATTACATGCCAGTTGAACTCTGAGAAAGTAGTAATGTTACCTACAAGAATACCTGCTGAACTATGAGAAAGAAGTAATAATACCAACAAACATACTTGCTGGACTCAGAGAAAGTAATAATACTAACATACATGCAAGCTGAACTCAGAGAAAGTAATAATACCAACAAACATACCAGCTGAACTCAGAGAAAGTAATAATACCAACATGCATGTGAGCTGAACTCAGAGAAAGTAATAATACCAACAAACATACCAGCTGAACTCAGAGAAAGTAATAATACCAACATAAATGTGAGCTGAACTTAGAGAAAGTAATAATACTAACATACATGCCAGCTGAACTCAGAGAAAATAGTGATAATACAACACACATGCCAACTGAACTCAGAGAATGTAGTAATAATATCAACATACATGCCAACTGAACTCAGAGGAAATAAACTCTGGAGGATGCAGAACAGTAAAATAACAAATGTTGGCAACAAGCTCAGGAAATGTCAGGCAGGATTAAAAGTGCCCCGTTCTACTATCACAGATCAGACATGAATATATATGAAGTACAGAAAGCTACAGGAAAAAATAATGGTAATAAGAAAGTAAACAACAAAGTCGTTCTCTAAATGAATGTTTTAATTTCGATACACATCACGTCACTGAAATACGAATTTAATTCAAGCTATGTTAGTTAACTGGAAATTTCAAAAAGACAAAAAATATATTTCATCATCTATATGGTTAAAAGCATTATAGAGCAGTGCTCAGAATGGCAGAGACAGATGTACATTAACTTTGTTGATTTTGAAAAGGCTTTCGACAGCATACACAGGGACAGCCTATGGAAAATTCTGAGGGCTTATGGAATTCCCAGCCGCATTGTTTCCATTATTAAAAGCCTCTATTTTAACAAAACAAATGTCTATGTTAGAGAGAAGATAAACACCTATGCAGGCCACCAAGAACCACTTTTGTCAACAGTGAAACGTCGAAAGCTTGCCTGGTTTGGGCATGTAACTCGTCATGACTCCCTTTCGAAAACGATCCTTCAGGGAACAGTCGAAGGTAAACGGAGAAGAGGAAGGCAGAGAAAATCCTGGGCTGATAACATCAAAGAATGGGCAGGACACGGTTTTTCCACACTTGTACGCATTGCTGAGGATAGAGAGCAGTGGAGGACCCTGTCTGCTGATGCTTCCACCATGGCACCCCTACGACCCATGACCGGTTACGGGCTGAGATGATGATGATTCTAACTTTACGTGCAGTGTTGGATCGAGTAATGTAACTTTCGAAGTGAAAACAGAAGTACGACAGGGATGCCCCTTATCAACAACATTATTTTTGACAGTCATAGATTGGGTGATGCGCCAGACAACAGAGGGCAGTCCAAGAGAAATTAGATGGACAACGTTTTCTACACAGGAAGATTTGGAATATGCAGATGACATTGCACTACTCGCGCATTCACATCAACACATTCAAGACAAAACCGATAGACTGAATAAGTATGGCCAGCAGGTTGGCCTGAACATCAATTTGAAGAAGACAGAGGTCATGACACTAAATGTGGGCAATCCTGAGCTAATAACAGTAAGGAACCAGAAGTTAGAACAGACAGACACATTTACTTACCTAGGAAGCATAGTAACACCTGACGGGGGAACAAGCAAGGACATTAACAGAATGAATAAAGCGAGAACAGCCTTTGCTGTTCTCAACAACATTTGGAAGTCTTCCCAGTACAGCACAAACACCAAATTAAGACTGTATGAGAGCTGTGTACTTTCTGTGCTTCTCTATGGTGCGGAATGTTGGAGAGTAACAGAGAAGGAAATGTCGAAACTGTCCTCCTTCCACACAATCTGCCTAACGAAAATTCTCAGAATCTTTTGGCCAAACACCATCAGCAACCAAGAACTACTTATTCAGAGTAACCAGGAGGACATGCACACCATCATAGCTGGCAGACGCTGGAGTTGGGTTGGCCATGTCCTCAGAAGGGACCCTGATACCATCACAAGAACAGCTATGCTATGGACCCCCGAGGGAAAGCGAAAGAGAGGCTGACCAAAAACAAACTTGGCGGAGAACTGTGGAAGCTGAGATGCAAAGAATGAACCACAGTTGGGGCACTGTACGAAGGATGGCCGCTGACTGAGCAAAGTGGAATCAATTTGTTGCTGCCCTACAAGACGCCACCAGGCGTGATGGCCGCTGACTGCTTTGACGGTTGTTGGTTATGGATCAAAGAAGAGAAGAAGAAGATGGTTAAAAGATACTGCAGTATAACAATATCAGATTACAGGAGTAAAAATGGATGATGGTAGGATGTAAGAAATTTTACCCACAAAAATTAAATATGGGGTACTTCTGTTTTTCCTGAGCCATCCCATGTTAATATTGTATTGCTTCTTTGTAAAATATACATCATACCATATCCATTTTGTACTCCTACCTTCATACTTTCATTAAGACAAACTGACATACCTGCCCTCTTTTACATCCTCTTGCATCTGGAATTCTATCTATCAGTTTACAGGTTTCTGGAGCCTTGTCACAGTTTTCTGTTTTCTTTCGACCTTCCAAAAAAAGTAACAGTAATAATTAAGAGCTAACCAGGAGTACTTCTGTCAAAACAACCATGAGGCAAATAATGAACATGATAAAAATTCCTTTAATACTGCTGCGATTCAAAAAATGTATTATTTCTTAGTAGGTCATTAAACTATCAGCAGGTACTTAATTTGTCAGTAGGTCATTAAACTGTCAGCAGGTACTTAAATTGTCAGTAGGTATCTAAACTGTCAGCAGGTACTTAAATTGTCAGTAGGTCATTAAACTGTCAGCAGGTACTTAAATTGTCAGCAGGCCATTAAACTGTCAGCAGGTACTTAAATTGTCAGGCCATTAAACTGTCAGCATGTACTTAAATTGTCAGCAGGCCATTAAACTGTTAGCAGGTACTTAAATTGTCAGGTCATTAAACTGTCAGCAGGTACTTAAACTGTCAGTAGGCCATTAAACTGTCAGCAGGTACTTAAATTGTCAGCAGGCCATTAAACTGTCAGCAGGTACTTAAATTGTCAGGTCATTAAACTGTCAGCAGGTACTTAAACTGTCAGTAGGTCATTAAACTGTCCCACGTAATTCCACAGGGTCTCTGAGCAGATAAAGAAAGAATTTGTCTACTGCTCCTACAGGCCTGTAGTAAAAAGAATATTTTTCTGTGTCAAGTTTTTTCTGAAATATTCACAGTGAAATATTGGTTCTCATTCTTAATGACAAAACTGAGAATCTTCTTCTTCAAGACCATGCTTGGTAGCGTAGGTCATAATCAATATATATCTGTCCATGCCATGATATCAAACTGTTCAGTATTCTTCTCTCTTTGTTGCCCTCTAGGTACGTGAAGGTGTCTTAGGAAGCAGTAATCCTATTCTGTCCTTATCTCCCCTGAGACCCCCAAAAACTACACAGGGCAAGAACACTGCAACAAGCAGAAACTACTGTCCACAAGAATGGCCGCCTAACAAGAATCAAACACACATGGACAGTGTCCTGATGAAAAGTAATTAAACAGTAAAAACCTGCAACTTCTGGCAAGAAATTATTATATTGGCATACCTAGGATGCAAAGTAACACCAGACGGTGGAGCTAGCAAAGACATCAACAACAGAATGAACAAAGCAAGAACAGCCTTTTTTAGTCTAAACAACATCTGGAAGTCCTCTCAGTACAGCAGAAGCACAAAATTAAGATTATATCAGAGCTGTGTCCTTTCTGTGTTTCTCTATGGTGCGGAATGCTGGATAGTTACAGAGAAGGAAATGTTGAAATTGTCCTCTTTTCACACAACATGCCTAAGAAAAATTCTCCGAATCTTTTGGCCGAATACCATCACCAACCAAGATCTGCTTACTCAGAGCAAGCAAGAGGACATGTACACCATCATAGCTGGCAGACGCTGGAGCTTGGTTGGTCATGTCCTCAGAAGAGACCCCGATGCCAGCACAAGAACAGCTATGCTATGGACCCCTGAAAGAAAACGAAAGAGAGGCCGACCAAAAACAAACTTGGCGGAGGACTGTGGAGGCTGAGATGCAAAGAATGAACCAGAGTTGGGGCACTGTATGAAGGATGGCCACCGACCGAGCAAAGTGGAATCAATTTGTTGTTGCCCTACAAGACGCCACTGTTAGGTCATATTTCTGAGGTGGATGATGGAGTGAGTGGAAGTAAGGGTCACTGAGGTTGTCAATATTTAAGTTTAACTCAGGGATTGAGTTTATGTCTGGCTTCATGTCAGTATGTGGTGACTTGGGGCGTGCGCATGGAGAAAGCGTGTTTGGTGAACAAGTCCGGGTGGCTGAGAGAGTACCCGGATGTGACTAGGGAGAGTCTGTGCTTGATAGCCAAGCTGTGTGCTTGAGGCTGTGATTTGTGATCGAGCTGGGTGCTCGTATTATGTGACAGTTGAGATAATGATATAGTGATTATGAATATGGTGATTATGTCTGACATATTGTTGTATAGGCGACGTCTTCCCGCCTAGGAGTGTTCTGGAGGAACTTTAGGTAATGTTCGTGGAGAACATATTAAGGCGACGAGTTGGTCCCGCCTTTGGAGCTACAGTGGAATAAGGCGTTGAGTATTGTCCGCCTTGTAGCTATATTGGAGTAGAGTTTATATGGCGATGTTGCATGCCGCCAGTCACTTGGGATAAGTGATTTACACCTGTATGGTGAATGGATTCGTGCGAGGGTTGAATGCCGCACATAGAAACGTGTTGTGTTTACTGTTAGTGTGTGGACGGTCAGCCAGTCCGTAAAAGTATTGTTATAAGTTATTTCCTACAGGCAGTGTCAGCCTGAGTGTGATGTTATGCATGCGTGACGATATTATTGATGTTCAGGACTTATGCGAATGTTCTATTAAATGTCATGGAGCTGTACAAGTGGCGTCGTGTTATTCATATCCCTAGTGTTGTTTACCATCTACACACGACACACTCATAATTACCAAGCCCTAACAACTTGGGCAGCTCGCAAAAGGAGTATTATAGGAAACCTGGGGCAGCTTTTAGAGAATCAACAGAAACGCCCAGTGACATAAGTGTTAAAGGAAAAATCAACTGGTAACAGAAGTGGTGAGCTAGTATATTGGGGTACGAATAATAGAGGTAACCGGTATTTCTGAACCCAGGACTACGGTAGAAAATCAACCAACCCCCACTTCACACCATCGTTTGTCTGATACGGTGCTGCAATTTAGAAATCACAGAGTAAATCACGCATAATAATAAACGTCAGATTATAAAGATGATTAACAAAATGGCTGAGGACTGGCCTTTCTGAGAACTGCATGTCAAGCTTTGTATTCAAATCAAGTTTAAAGGAGCACGGTAGCAGTTTTTTCAAGTTTATTTTACAGTAATTACAGAATTGGCAAGCGGGATATTTTACAGCAGTTACACCGATACTGACCTGGGACGGGGTAAGAGTTCATGACCTCTCGTGCGACTTCCTTTCTGTACTAAAATATTTCGGAGAGAGAGACAGATTGCAAAGTAACCGAGTATTATCGGAGAACAGTTACAGTTTAGCTGTAAATTTTCAGTCACATCGGATCAAGCATAGGGAGCATTCTGTGTTGACATGTGTGATCGTGTATGCTGACCTTTCGTCCTGCAAGTGGGTCAAGCGTGTTACTACTGACTGCTGCATTCAGTCGCTCACTGGTGATGAAACTAGTCTGCTAG
This sequence comes from Oreohelix idahoensis, assembly GCA_024509875.1. NCBI lineage: Eukaryota > Metazoa > Mollusca > Gastropoda > Stylommatophora > Oreohelicidae > Oreohelix > Oreohelix idahoensis. The sequence continues at coordinate 54,033 of JAMPIV010006906.1, read as the reverse complement.
GCCTAGAACTGATTTGTGACGTCACGGACGACCGATCTTTCAAGTACTGTGCTGGCTTCCAGTTTGTATTGTGTAATCTTCTACGTTTGATTGTCTTGGTGCTGTAAACTTGTGGCTGTTACATCATCATCCAGACCACTAGATATCATTTCTACGGATCTGACAACACAGTATAAGATCTTCAAGCAGCTTCAATACTATAAGATACGTATTATTTTTATAAATTAGTATGGATTGCTTGTGTATTCGTTTTCTGTTGTGATCGTCTGTGTAAATTTCTTTGTGAGGTGTGTTTTCATCTGGTTTGCGCAGTTTGTTTTCGTCTGTTTACTTCTTTCCTGCGGGTCTGTTGTTATTAGTTTTTGTTTTCTGTGCTGTGCTGTGCTGAGTGTGTTGAAATTGTTCTTGGATATTTTGAATATAATACTTGTGTTTCTTTTTCAGTTGTATTGTGTTATTTTGTAGAATATTAGGATAGATACTTTTCTTCTTTAAGTAGTTTAGTTAAATAGTGTATATTTACTTTTATTTAGTAATTATTGTTGTAAACATATTTTACATTACTATTAGTATATTATGTGCAGTGTTAGTGTATAGGCCTACTTTAATGTTTATATTATAGATTTGGTTAGATGTTAATACTTTTCTGTTTCTTTTTATTCAGAATCTGTGTCAGTGAGCTGGAGTGCTGTCGCCCAGTACTTCTGATACTATTATTGCAGTCTTTCAACATCTTGATTGGATCGGCTATTCAAGACACTACTTCAAAGATAAGTTTTTTTTTTCTTGCAACATATACTTTTCTGTTTATATACCACTCAAAACTTTCCTGGTGGTCATTCATTGTTGCAGTGTTTGTATTCGTTGCGTTTATTTTTGGCTATATTTTTGTGAGATTAATACGTCTTTCTTTCCCGGAAGGAATTGGTATTAATCTACTCTCTAGGTTTTTGTAAAATTAATTCCAGTGTATGGGAGGCCCGGTCTTGGAGAGACTCGGTGTCTAGTGCCCCGTGGAATTATTTGAACATTTATTGGTGTTAGCTGTTTAAGTCTTGTTTGTATATCCATTGTCATGTAAATTATTTTTCTCTCATGTGATGTTTATATGGGGTTTTCTAGTGTCTTTTCTTCTATCTTGTAAATATATTTATTTTACAGTTCCATTGTGCGTGTTTGTTTCCAGGTGTGGTAGTATACATCTAAATCTACTTTTCTTTAGCTATCATCTGTTATCCCCCCGCCTGTGAGTTATTGTTTGTCTTTCTTGTAATTGTAGAGTATTTCATCATCATCATACTTCATCTTGTCTTCCTGAATGTCGGTAGATTCTTTTGTTGTATGCATAACTATATATTGGAGTATTGAGAGTGAGTGCTTTAGGTTTGGCATTATTAATTGTTTATTTAAGTATTCACTACTTCATTAGTGTAGTGTGATATTGTAGTAAGAGTTCTTAGTGTTACTACTTTCATTAAATAGTGTTATCCGGAATTCCAGTAGCTTTAGCAACCACCAAAGAGATTTAGACATGGGCAACTCTGCAGGTTCCATGGATGATTCATTTTCATCATCATGTGATGAGCCTATGCAAGAGTGTAGTCGAACCTGTGAGAACAGAAGAAGAAGGATAGCTTTACGAGAGTTGGCGTTAGCAATAAGGAATGGTGATGCATATGAGGTGTATAACTCTCGTATAGAAGTAAGAAATAGAGATAGTATAAAAGTTTATTGTTTAAAAATGAAGAATACCTTCGAGACTATGATACAGCCAGAATATAGGGATTTTAAGAAGAGACCAAAACTGAATTTACAGAGGAAAACTAATATAGCAGAACCAGCATCAACTAAGGTGAAAACTGAAACAAGGAATGTTTCTGTTCAGATTGAGAAGAAAGGTGTTACTGTACAAGCAAATAACCATCGTGAAGATACTTCAGCCTCAGTTGGGAAATGGTCCAACATGACTGTAGATGTACCACTGAAGAAGACTATGATCAGTGATGATTCAGTGAAGAGAAAAGATAACTTATGTCCTATAGGAGGAATCCAAAGGGGTGTTAGTGAGAAGGCACAAATTTCTACAAAAGTCTATGCAACAACGAAGGGAGTGTCTAGGCCTATGTATGATGAAACATATGATGCATCCCAAGAAGTTGTTTTGCCAAAAATGGGGTTTTGGTGTGACAAAGATCAGTTACAGATAGACAAATTGATTCAGGAAGAGGGAACCTTCGAGGAAAAGTGTGCAATATTAGAAGGAAAATTCAAGATTGTTGAGCAGTTACTGATAAAGGAGTACAGAGATGGTAATCAAAGAATAAATGATGAATTCAAGGTGGTTAGGAACAGGATAGTAGCTGAGTATAAAGGTAATACTCAAGCTAAAGAACAACATTGCAGGGTCCTGTCGTCTCAAAGGACGGAGAAAGCTAGTGCTTTAACCAACAGTTTCTTTGATAAAGTGCAAGCACTAGAAGAGCAATTTAAAGCTGGAAAACAAAGATTAGAGCAACAGGCCAAAGCATTAAAAGATCAAGTTAAATCTATGCAGGAGCAACACGCGACTACGTCTGATACAGATCTGTCTGATTTGGAGAAGGTACCAGAAGATGCAGAACTTCATTACAAAAAGGCTAAGATAGGGCATACTGCATCTGTAGCCAAAGTAGCAGTAAAGGAAGCTACTGAAACTGCTAAGAAAGAGGTTTGGAAGACAGTAATAGATGGTCTCAAGGGAGAAGGTGCTGGAATTACAACCCAATTAGAATTATTACTGGCTTATAATTTCAAAGGCAAAAGTGCAGAAAGAAGTAAAGAGCCACTGAAGTTGTTGATGTTTAATGCCATCAAAACATTACCACCAGATAAGTGGGGCATAGATGATCTCTTCACATTATTGAAGATCTTGTGTTATCTGGAGATTTTGTTGTGATCTTGGTAGTGATAATTAATGAAGTTGCTTGTGTGCTGGTAAGAGATGTGTCAGATAGTGTGTCAAACGTTATGTGTAAGATAGTTGAGAGCTGATGGGAAGACAGTGCAATTGGTGACTGATTATGAGAATTGGAAATTTACTACTCTGGTAGTCAAGACACAATAAGTGGGTTTAAGATCATGCTATGTTAAATTTATCTCTGAGCTTATGTCCCTGTCCATTATTTATATATGTTTACCACAGAAGAGAATGTTTGGGTGGTATGGACAGTGAAGTATAATGTTGCATGAAAGGAAATAATGCATTTTGGAAATTGGTCAAATTTGCTTTCCTAATCTGGATCATTATTTTATTTCCAGAATTTAGGTATCCGGTGGGATAGATAAGCCTTGGTTTGGCACTACTTATTGTACTTTAGACTGTCACTGACAGTGTCTTGACATGGTGATCGGACATCAAGTTGCTGAGAGGGTCTACAGAATAAATTGTTTTAAGCAGTTATTTCATACCTTGATGATCTTTGCAGAGTACCAGATGCCAGAGAGCAATATTTTTTGGGCTGATGTACTTAGTTATATAGTTCAAATGATATTGCATTTTGAAATGTTGACAGTTTGATTTGTTGTGATCATGATATTTGACTACATGCATTGCACATTGTTGTGGTTTTTGAGGGTAAAGCATCGGCAGTGTGCTTAAATGACAAACTGTCTCATGGTAATTAGTTGTGGGTATCAACACTGATGCAGTCATGGCTAAATGCATGACATTTTTGATTAAATCATTGCCCTTAGTAATAACAATTGGTATAGCATGTGTTGAAATTGTAATGTATGAGACTATTGGGATATGCCTCTGTCTGAAAGGATTACAATGAGTATAAGAATGTGGGTATCAACTTTGTTTTCCAAATAGAATCAAGAAGCGGGAATAAACATGCTAGAGATGAGCATAATGGTAGAAATTTAGGAAGTAGTGGAGCAAGAGTTATCAGTATCTGCTATAACTTCACAGATACAATTTTGACCAAGCAAAGTTTTGGATTGAAGAACTTAAGGAATATGAGAAGAATTATTAGATTTATCTTTGTGAATTAAACTGATCATTGTGAAGGAAATTAAATCTTTTAAGAATGGATTAGGAAGAAGTAAAAGCTTTGGTGTTGAATAGTGAGTAAATTACACCATTCACTGAAACCTTGTTAAAAATTGTGGATTATTCTTTGAATAATGGAATGCGTTAAATTTTATAGGACTTACGTTATAAATATGACATCTTGGGTTGTTATACATTGTTTGGTTGTTGTTACACGACATAATGATGCAGTGTGATAAAGCATCATGGTTTGTTGTTTAAATCTTAATTCTTGTAGGGTACCTAGGGTACTGCGGTGTATGAAACTTAACATTTTTCACAATGAGATGTAGAACATTTTTGTAACAGATATCATAAGAAATTGTTGATGATTTTTTTTTCTGTGATGTATTTTGATAAGGATAAATAACTGATAGTTGTGCAAGAATTTTTCAAGACTGATGTAATTGCATGCAACTATGTAGTTTGTTTCATTTGGGTGAAAGGGTAGGACATTATTATTATTATAAGCATTTGCTTCATATGAATAGGAAGCATTATAGAGAACTGTGGTATGGGTTAGAGTGTGACTCACCCATTGAAGTTTCGTGTAAATAATCCAGTCACGGAAATTTGGCTTAACATAGTATAATTCTCTGTTGTAGATGTTGGAATTTTGCCGACCTCCCATTTTTGTCAGATATAATTTTAAAAAAAAAAGAATGATGATATCATTTTTTTTTTTTCTCCGGGGGTCGGTGTAAGCTGTTAGGTCATATTTCTGAGGTGGATGATGGAGTGAGTGGAAGTAAGGGTCACTGAGGTTGTCAATATTTAAGTTTAACTCAGGGATTGAGTTTATGTCTGGCTTCATGTCAGTATGTGGTGACTTGGGGCGTGCGCATGGAGAAAGCGTGTTTGGTGAACAAGTCCGGGTGGCTGAGAGAGTACCCGGATGTGACTAGGGAGAGTCTGTGCTTGATAGCCAAGCTGTGTGCTTGAGGCTGTGATTTGTGATCGAGCTGGGTGCTCGTATTATGTGACAGTTGAGATAATGATATAGTGATTATGAATATGGTGATTATGTCTGACATATTGTTGTATAGGCGACGTCTTCCCGCCTAGGAGTGTTCTGGAGGAACTTTAGGTAATGTTCGTGGAGAACATATTAAGGCGACGAGTTGGTCCCGCCTTTGGAGCTACAGTGGAATAAGGCGTTGAGTATTGTCCGCCTTGTAGCTATATTGGAGTAGAGTTTATATGGCGATGTTGCATGCCGCCAGTCACTTGGGATAAGTGATTTACACCTGTATGGTGAATGGATTCGTGCGAGGGTTGAATGCCGCACATAGAAACGTGTTGTGTTTACTGTTAGTGTGTGGACGGTCAGCCAGTCCGTAAAAGTATTGTTATAAGTTATTTCCTACAGGCAGTGTCAGCCTGAGTGTGATGTTATGCATGCGTGACGATATTATTGATGTTCAGGACTTATGCGAATGTTCTATTAAATGTCATGGAGCTGTACAAGTGGCGTCGTGTTATTCATATCCCTAGTGTTGTTTACCATCTACACACGACACACTCATAATTACCAAGCCCTAACAACTTGGGCAGCTCGCAAAAGGAGTATTATAGGAAACCTGGGGCAGCTTTTAGAGAATCAACAGAAACGCCCAATGACATAAGTGTTAAAGGAAAAATCAACTGGTAACAGCCACCAGGCGTGATGGCCACTGACTTTTGACGGTCGGTGGCTAAGGATCAAAAGAAGAAGTTGTTGCCCGCTGTCTCTTTTTCCTTGAATCTTTCCTGCTTGTCACAATATATTTCAGTTTTTCTTCTTCACAGAACATGCCCAAAGAAAAAAAGTGGACTGCTTTCTTCTAATGTGAGTAATAAGTATTACTTTTACTCTCTGCAGCTCTCTGTGCTATTCTCAACATTCATGTGTAAGACCACATCTCTGTGGACTCCACGGCTTTCACTACATGCAGTTATTAGGCCATTTTAATTCCATGACCCACAGTTTACAAGCCTATGCTACTTTCTGCACTCCTAATGGTCACCACATGCTGAATGAAAGAAACATGCAGAACTACAAAGACATATAACTCCAGGCTTGACCTGAAAAGGCAGCAGTTTTGGATATCTGGAGATGGGTGTTGGTGATAAATGTCAGATCCTTGTGAAACATACAGAGTGCAGAAATTTGGTTATAGAGCTTTGTTTTAAGTGCATACTGGTAATATATTGGACCAATGTTATAATTACATAAAATAGATCATTATTTTAGGTGCACATCTATGGATCCTTGTTATAAAAGCATATTGCAATAAAATTAATCACTGTTTTAAGTGCAAATTTGCAATATAATGCACCACTGTTATAAGAGCATACTTAAAATAAAATGGATCACTGTTTTAAGTACACATTTGTAATATAATGGACCACTGTTATAAATATATATCTGCAATAAAATGGACCACTGTTTTATGTGCATGTTAATATAATGGATCACTATTAGAAAAGCATTTCTGCAATATAATGGATCACCATTATAAATGCATATTTGCAATATAGTGCACCACCATAATAAATGCATATTTGCAATATAATGCACCACCGTTATAAATGCATATTTGCAACATAGTGGACCACCATTTCAAGTGTATATTTGCCTCAATAGGCGTGTAATTTAGGACCAGTTATAAATGCTTATTTGCAACATAATGGACCACCGTTATAAATGCTTATTTGCAATATAATGCACCACCGTTATAAATGCATATTTGCAATATAGTGTACTACCGTTATAAATGCATATTTGCAATATAGTGGACTACCGTTATAAATGCATATTTGCAATATAGTGAAAAACCATTATAAATGCATATCTGCAATTTAGTGAACCACTGTAATAAATGCATATATGGATGAATGTTTTACGAGCACATTTTCCGGAAAGGACAACTAATAACATACCTTGCTGGTACAAGGTAAACTGTTTCCAGTCTCCTGTATCACGCAGATTTTCTTCCTCTGGTATAAAAGAACCAGTTTTCGCATTAAGCTGGGCAAGACCTTCATCTCGTATTACCTTCCAGTTGTCCTGCAGCATCTGTGTTGAGGAAACAATTTGACAAGTTAAAACTTTTAAGTACCTGCTGACAGTTTAATGACCTACTGAGTATTTAAGTACCTGCTTACAGTTTAATGACCTACTGACTATTTAAGTACCTGCTTACAGTTTAATGACCTACTGACTATTTAAGTACCTGCTTAGTTTAATGACTTACTGACTATTTAAGTACCTGCTGACAGTTTAATGACCTACTGACTATTTAAGTACCTGCTGACAGTTTAATGACCTACTGACTATTTAAGTACCTGCTTACAGCTTAATGACCTACTGACTATTTAAGTACCTGCTGACAGTTTAATGACCTACTGACTATTTAAGTACCTGCTTAGTTTAATGACCTACTGACTATTTAAGTACCTGCTGACAGTTTAATGACCTACTGACTATTTAAGTACCTGCTTACAGTTTAATGACCTACTGACTATTCAAGTACCTGCTTAGTTTAATGACCTACTGATTATTTAAGTACCTGCTTACAGTTTAATGACCTACTGACTATTTAAGTACCTGCTTAGTTTAATGACCTACTGACTATTTAAGTACCTGCTGACAGTTTAATGACCTACTGACTATTTAAGTACCTGCTGACAGTTTAATGACCTACTGACTATTTAAGTACCTGCTGGCAGTTTAATGACCTACTGACTATTTAAGTACCTGCTTACAGCTTAATGACCTACTGACTATTTAAGTACCTGCTGACAGTTTAATGACCTACTGACTATTTAAGTACCTGCTTAGTTTAATGACCTACTGACTATTTAAGTACCTGCTGACAGTTTAATGACCTACTGACTATTTAAGTACCTGCTTACAGTTTAATGACCTACTGACTATTTAAGTACCTGCTTAGTTTAATGACCTACTGATTATTTAAGTACCTGCTTACAGTTTAATGACCTACTGACTATTTAAGTACCTGCTTAGTTTAATGACCTACTGACTATTTAAGTACCTGCTGACAGTTTAATGACCTACTGACTATTTAAGTACCTGCTCACAGTTTAATGACCTACTGACTATTTAAGTACATACTGACTATTTAAGTACCTGCTTAGTTTAATGACCTACTGACTATTTAAGTACCTGCTGACAGTTTAATGACCTAGTGACTATTTAAGGACCTGCTGACAGTTTAATGACCTACTGACTATTTAAGTACTTGCTTAGTTTAATGACCTACTGACTATTTAAGTACCTGCTGACAGTTTAATGACCTACTGACTATTTAAGTACCTGCTGACAGTTTAATGACCAACTGACTATTTAAGTACCTGCTTAGTTTAATGACCTACTGACTATTTAAGTACCTGCTGACAGTTCAATGACCTACTGACTATTTAAGTACCTGCTGACAGTTTAATGACCTACTGACTATTTAAGTACCTGCTGACAGTTTAATGACCTACTGACTATTTAAGTACCTGCTTAGTTTAATGACCTACTGACTATTTAAGTACCTGCTGACAGTTTAATGACCTACTGACTATTTAAGTACCTGCTGACAGTTTAATGACCTACTGACAATTTAAGTTAAAACTTTTTCTATAAGTTAGTTAAGAGAATTCATCACCATCACCATCATTTTCCTTTTTACTCCTTATGGAGCTGGGAGCCATCACTAAAGCTAGTTCCTTTATCTCAGGGGTTGAAAACCGGTCGATCTTGATCTACCAGTGGAACCTAAGATGCGTCAACAGTGAGAAATGCAGTTAGCGACCCATGGCTAGACTGCTTGCGTCAGGGTCAGCGAACCAGAGCTGACCAAGACCCTACTCCACCTCCAAGTGGTGGTCCTGGAAACAGGCTGCATCATTGCAGTCTGGCTGAGTGAGTAGGGATCGAAGAGAGAAGACTAACCCGGTCCCAAAAATGCCGTGCTGAAGTTGGATGTGTCGGCCAACAGGCGCAAATATCGCAGCTTCACTGTAACCAACGTCCTTTTCAGGACGAATGAAGAAGATCTACCAGTAGATCCCAAGGCATCATTTAGTAGATCTCTAGGTGACGGAGGCTAGAAACAGTATTTTTAACCTAAGTAAATTTCTGACTAACTCTATCCCACCGGCACTTACAAGCGCGGTGTCCCCAGGTTTAAAGATACTTTCACCTTATTTCCAGTGAAAACCCCACAAGTTAGCTTACTACAATTCACTTTATTTGTGAACTGCATAAGACAGAAAGTGGTCTCTTCTTTGGAGTGAAGTTAATTTTCGGTAAAATATTTAGTTATAATTTTCCACCACTCTGATGATGAGATTGTAGGAAGCAGATCATGTGGTAGAGATAGAATTTACCTATAGGCTGGATTTATTCCAAGTTCCAAATGCTTAGATCTTTAGAGAGCTCAGTGTTTATAAAGCAGATCACTACAGCCACTGAGTTGCCTACACCTGCCTTACAGGAAGACTCCATCAAGCATCCAATGAAATATAATTGTCTTTTTATGTTGTTAATAACACAAAGTCCAGTTCTGATACACCTTTCATTCACATTAGAATAAACCACTGATTACCAGGTGAATATAAGGGCTCAATACCTTCCATCTACGGTGTCTACACCACATCCTCAGTATTTAGTGGAAGGACAAAGTTGCAAATGTCCAGGTGTTGTCACGTGTTGGCCTTCAAAGCATATATAAACTGCTTAGATAGCGTAGACTTCGCTGGCTTGGCCATGTCTGCCGCATAGAAGATGGTCTCATCCCGAAAGAAATCTTTTACGCACAACTGGCAGATGGCTAAAAAACAGTTGGGCAGTCGCAGCTGAAGGTCTAAGATGTGCGCAAGAGAGACATGAGGGCACTGGACATAAATCCAGCAACCTGGGAGGATGAAGCTGCTGATCGCACCATGTGGCGATGCTCTGTACAGTGCCACCTCAGATTCGGCGAAAAGAAGCTCTCATGGCAAGCAGAAGAGAGGAGAAAACGTAGAAAGGAACACAAGGAAAAAAAGCAGCTGAGGGCTATCACCTCAGGGGTGCATTCCCATAGTCAGTTATGACTGAAGACACTATTATTATTATTATAAGCAAAGATCATTCGCAGCAACTTTCACAAACATGCGGCTTAAAATACAATAGCCACACTGGACACATCCATCATGAACAAATGAGCCATCTGCTCTTTTCAACCCATTCATGCACTTATTACATCATGATTTTCTCAAACAATTACATATTTTTTTGCGATCAGCATGTGACACATAGGTTGTGCTACCAAATATTCTGCATACACATTACTCAAATACCCTCTAGCGCGCAATACTACATTGAATAATGTCTAGAACGATATTAAACATGCACTGACCTATACAAATTAAATAACACTGCATAGACTAAATTGTCATATGCCCACATCATTCCTTGTCACACTAAACATCCTTTCTTTGTGTTTGTGCTAGTTTCTCACCTGTGAATCTCAGCTGTGATAGGAAACGGTGTTGAAAGAACTGCTAGATAATCTAATCATCTAACAAAGCCCTATCAGACAAATGTTTCAGTGTATCACTTCTTGACACTCTAAAGTTTGGGGAAGGTCTTGGCCCACTAAGGCCATCAAAGCTTAGTAGTATCCTCCTTCAGTCATAACTGAGTTTGGGAATGCACCCCTGAGGTGATAGCTCTCAGCTGCTTTTTGTTCTGGTGTTCCTTTCACAGTGTTCTTTTCTCCTCCGCTTGTGAGAGCTTCTTTTTGCCCAATCTGAGGTGGTGCCGTGGGTCGAATCGCTATGTTGGGGGATCGATTTGATAATGATAATATGTAATATAGTCCTCTCTCAGATACGTAGAGAGATTGTTAAGAGATTATTCCCAACAGTTTGGGTTCTTATTATATGGGTTGCTGATTGTTAGAGATCATGTATGATTTTGCTTATTGTTGCTTCTTTATAATCATTATGTATAGATCTCTCATACTGATCTATATGTAATTTTCTAAGTGTCTAGGGTTAGTTCAATAATGTTCAGTATGCAAAATGTTAATAAATCAACAGAAGCTTAATTCAGGAATACAATTCATTTGAATGACAAATTCTCATAACTCTGGCAATGACGACTGATCCAATTTAATAACGCTTACTTGTCCGAAGACAATTAACACGTACTTCATTCTTATGATCACATCCAGTGATTCTAATTATTACGTAGTAATTATTATTATTCAGTACCACACAGAGATCCTACTTGTGACAATATCGTAACCATTCTCAGGTGATTTCAGCCGTATCTCAGTGCTAATATGCACATATTCTTTTATAATAAAATGTCTCATACTCTAGTACACAATATCAGCCATAATTCAATGCTAAAACACACACACTTTTTCTAGTCTGCTATATTATAATGCTGAGTTATCTAGACCCTTATTCAGAGCAATACTGCATGCTTTAAATACACATAAGCTCATCACTTGGCTACAATATGCCATATTTCTAATTATTTCATCAGTTTGCTATACACGCCATATCATGAATAAACTGTTACCTTTTATATACTGAACACTTGGCCTCTTGAGAATAACTCATAAACCTATTCTAAGTGGTAATTCCACACCTCTATAAGTGGCAGAGCCACACTGGTCAAAGACACATGGGGTTCATTCAAAGGCAAAACGCAGACTCTCCTTTAGAGACCACTCACGCATCATCACATTCGTGTGTCGTATATTGAATTATGTATATAGTTCAGGGTGCCGCATGGTGCAACCACCTCGACAAAAGTTGAACCAACCAAGATGACTTCACACCATGAAGCGATCCTGAACACGCTACTTGGTGCTATTGGCAGCTTCATCCTCCCAGGTTGCTGGATTTATGACCAGTGCCTTCATGTCTCTCTTGCACACATATCTGAACCTCAGCTGCAGTCGCCTGGCTTTTCTTATGCCATCTGCCAGTTGTCCGTAGAAAATATCTTTGGGGATGCGACCATTTTCCAAGCAGCGGACATGGCCAAGCCATCAAAGCTAACCAACTTTCTAAATGAGTGACTTAGCTAAGTGAGAATATGATTTTGGTGGCTATCTCTCGTCTGCAATCACCATATACTCACTTTCAGTAATATTACTTTTACACCAATATTATACCTTAATTGTACATGATCACTAAATGATCATTACCTTTCACCTCCCTTAGGAGGACAGACCTCCATCACATACACACCATGCCTTTCCCTAAACGTGCCATCTTTTCAAGGTATTTCCGTGTCTTTTTTTTATCCCTTTCAGTCTCTATGCATGACTTGAATCAGTAATGAAGATACTAAAAGCATAAATAACACATTCAAGTACTTTGTTATTCTAACTTTAAGATTATGTAATTTGTTTTTTCTAACCTCAAGGTTAAGTACTATATTATTCAAACCTTAAGATAAAGCACATTTGTTATTCAAACCTTAAGATAAAGCACTCTGTTATTAAATTCTTCAGATTAAGTACTTTGTCATTCAAACTTTAAGATTAAGTGCTTTGTTATATAATCTTCTGATTAAGTGCTGTGTTATTAAAACCTTCAGATTAATTACTTTGTTATTCAAACTTCAAGACTAAGTAGTTTTAATTATTCAAACTTTAAGATTTAGTACTTTGTTATGAAAACCTTCAGAAGAAGTACTTTGTTATAAAAACCTTCATATTAATTACTTTGTTATTCAAACCTCAAGACTACGTATTTTCTTATTCAAACTTTAAGTTAAAGTACTTTGTTATTAAAACCTTCTGGTTAAGTACTTTGTTATTCAAACCTCAAGACTGAGTATTTTGTTATTCAAACTTTAAGATTAAGTATTTTGTTATAAAAACCTTCAGATTAAGTACTTTGTTATAAAAACCTTCAGATTAAGTACTGTGTTATAAAAACTTTCAGATTAAGTACTTTGTTATAAAAACTTTCAGATTAAGTACTTTGTAATTCAAACCTTAAAATTAAATACTTTGTTAACCTTAAGTTTAAATACTTTGTTACTCAAACCTTTAGATACTCTTGATATGGCGTTTGTTCTGGTGACCACCATGGCCGGCCTGTCAATCTGTCAACGTTATAGAGGGATCGCTGCCATGCTGAAAGGAACAGGCCTTTATCTTGTCCTTCTTGAAAGAACTTTCTTGCCTAGACAATGAAGAAAGAGTGATCTACTAAAGATTTAGGTGTTAAGTTTAGTTTTACCAATTTTGCAAAGTCATCATCATCATGATATAGGTGTTAAGTTTAATTCTACCAATTTGCAAAGTCATCATCATCAAGATTTAGGTGTTAAGTTTAGTTTTACCAAGTTTGCAAAGTCATCATCATCATGATTTAGGTGTTAAGTTTAGTTTTACCAAGTTTGCAAAGTCATCATCATCAAGATTTAGGTGTTAAGTTTAGTTTTACCAAGTTTACAAAATCATCATCATCAATAATTTACTTTGCACTCTTTATGGAGAATGGAACCAAAACTGCAGCTGGTCTCCCTTGCAGGAAGCCTGCAGCAAGCAGTCACATGATCTTACAGTGGTGGTCTCTGTGGCAATTTGTTTTACATGATGAGGTTGCCAGCCACATGCAAAGTTTGGAAAATGCTTCAACATAATTCCAACCTTCTGTGACAACCACACAATTATAGTTCTTGTATGGAAACATGAGACGACTAGGATTAAACTGTAAAATTAGTAAAAACTGTGGTGACAGGTGTTGCAACCGCAATGGTATTCCATACATCACTATCACCTTCTTACGTGACTCCTGTACTGTGTTATGTGGGTACAAATTTAATCTGGAAAACCACTCTTCACAAAGATCATCAACAAGTACACAGTACCACAATGTACCATCTTCATCAGTTACAGATATAAACAGGAGATAAAGTAAAAAAAATATAGACAGGTCAAGAGAAAAAGGGTAGCACAGTGATTAGTCCACTGGCTTCCTAGCTCAGTGGTCCATGGTTCGATCCCCAGTGGAGGTGGGACTTTTTTTTAAGACCGCAAACGGCTCCAGGGTCGACCCAGGCTAATGAATTGGGTACCAGAGTAACTCTGTGAAGGTTTTTTAGTGTGCCGATGGTCAAGAAAATACGGGCCTAAGACCGTATTCCCAATATGCCTCAATAGGCGTGTAATGGGATCCCAAGAGAAAAAGGCAATGGAGAATACAAACATATAGAAAAAAGTTATGAACAAATCTAGCAAAGATAAGAAGAGCGAAACATCTATTTCTTCATCTTCACTCATTTATCTGTCAATCTGATCCCCTTGCTAAAAGCCTGTGCCAACCAAAATATTCATCTGCTCTTGCAGAAATGGCTTCTGAAGAAATTTGTTTCACATGAAGTAGCCAGCCCCATATTAGTCACCTTATATGACATGCCTGAACAAGTTGTGGTCCTATTCTGTCACTCTCTCCTCACAGACCTCCAAAACTATATAGGGCAACAATTAATTTAGCACAACAAATTCTCACTTCATCCTTCTTTGGAATATTTATCATTAAACACATTCACCCACATCCTTGTCGCCTGCAAAAAAAAAAAAAAACAAGTCAACCCACCTCACTTTCACGACCCAGTCGGAGCAAAGAGTCCCCAAGTTGCAGGTAAAAACGACCATCAGCTGTCCCAGGAGCCCCTGATCTAATTCCTTCAGACAACAGCTCTACTGCCCTTTCTAAATCATTGTCTTGAGTCTTCACAATAAATCCTAAATGAGCTTTAGCAAACCCATTGGCTGAATCTTTGGCTAGCACCTGGAGAGGAGGAAAGAAAAAGGACAGCTGATAATAACATTTTGAACCATTGATGTTCTCAGCAACTGTTGACCTTGTCTAAAACTTTCAAACAGAGATGAACAATGTCTTGTTACTGCCATTTTTCTGTGGTGGGGGGGGGGGGGGGGGGGGGGGTGGGTAAGGTGGGGGGGGGGGGGGGGGGGGGGGGGGGGGGGGCGGGGGGGGGGGGGGGGGGGGGGGGGTGGGGGGGGGGGGGGGGGGGGAGGGGGGGGGGGGGGGGGTGGGGGGGGGGGGGGGGGGGGGGGTGGGGGGGGTGCTGGGGGGGGTATAGGGGGGTGCTGTGGTAAGATACAAATGCACATTCTCTTCTCATCAACATCAGCTTGCCATCTCTACATCAAAGGTCTGTTGCAATGGATCTCCAACATCTTCTGTCTCTCGTCTTGATGGTGCACTCTGATAGACTCTCTCCTGTCCATCTCTTGATGTTATCTCCCCACTCATAGCACTGTCTTCCTCTTGCACGTTTGCCTTCGCCTCTACCTTCTATTATGGTTTTCTATTAAGGTGTTAAACTACTGATTGAAAAAAATTGCCTAGAAAAATCACAAACAGCCAATAAAAGCTGGGGTTGATTGCCACGTGACCTGTAAAGGATAAGCAACTAACTATTAAGGTGTTATGTCTTTTTACATGGCCAAAATATTTTAACCATTTTTCTACCAAAGAACCATAAGTGGTTGAGATAAATTTTGATCTCCTTCATTATGTGTCACAAATATCTGTGATATCATCATAACTATTACCCTTCAGCCCCCTATGGAGCACAAACCAAATGATTCAGACCAGGCTTTTCTGGCCTGTGTTAATGTTATTGTTAATCAGAATCAACGTCATTGCACTCAGGGCAAACCCATAGGTGCTCCTCAGTCTCCCTCAGCAAAATGTCAAACCGTATGAATGCTAATTGTTCCTGTTGAGCACTGGTTGTCTACATGGCGAATGCGTCCTCTCATTCGTCCATCCCTGCTGGTCTTACGTTTGATGCCAAATTCCAGCAGTCTTAGCCTTGATGATTTATCGATTGCAGTGTGTCATTCTCTTATAGACGAACATGAAATGCCCTCAGTATTTCTTCCTTATCCATGGCCAATGTAGCTATTATGGGTGCTCTTGAAGCTAGTCTGTCAGCTCTTTCATTGCCACGTACCCCGGCATGACCAGGACAGTAGATCCATTTCAGTTCTTGAAGATTCGATGCTTCTATGGAGGTTTTCCATTCATGTCGAAGCCAACCATTTTGGACCTTTCGAAGCATGGATTATGAGTCTGATACAATAACTGCCTTTGTTAATAAAGTCTCAGACAGCCATCTTAAGGCAGCAGTAACTGCCTCTACCTCCATTCTCATGCTGGAGGTTGTTATCATGTAAGCCCCGCTATGTTCAGCGGTTCTGCCCTTTACTCTAGCAGAGAAGCCTCACCCTGATTTATTACCACAGATTAAAGACTCATCAGTGTACACAATGGCTTCATCATCCCCAGCATAATCATTTATAAGCTGATCAATTTCCAGCTCTGCTCTCCCATTGGCCCAAGTTCTGCATTCTCTACCAAGGCTGATGATGACTTGCCGGTAGTTCATCCAGCTCTCATCTGACTTACTCCACTCTTCTCCATTGAATATATTTTCAACAGGGGTCACCTGTCTAAGTCTCCTCTGCCTGTGCCATCCACGACATCCCCCTCTTTATTCTCGCTCCTTTGATGTCAGCTATGTTCCCATGCAGGGGATGCCTTTTGTCTGTGGTTACACGCATATACGCTTTTACCTGGGCCATCGTGTATCTGGATCTAATTGACAGCAATCCAAGCATGTGCAGCATCATCACAATAGGGGTATCTCATGTGCAGCACAAGACTATATGCATCCCTTCATTTTGAATGCATTCCAGTCATTCAAATTGTGATATTGACAGCGTGAGTATTCCCAGGCCATACTCGATTACAGACAAGACCAGCTGATGATACAGGAGAGACAGTAGTCTCTGCTCCTGGTGCACTGCAACCATTGTTTTTAGGGCTGCCAGACCTCTCTTGCACTTCTGTATGATGTGATCAACGTGGTGCTTATATGATAGCTCACGATCGATTGTTAGTCCAAAGTATTTCAACTTGTTATGCCTTTCAATTTTTCTGTCCACTGAGAGTAATGTCTGGAAGATCTGCTTTCAAATTTTATGTCATATGACTAGTGAAAAAACTGTAGTCAGAGTTGGGTATCGGACTTCTAAAATTTCAGGAGCCAGAGTAGGAAATTTTTTTGGCCGACTCCACAAAGCTGGTTTGTTTTAATCCAATCACTTCCAGAATGGTGATTTTGTAATACCATTTCAATCCTTCCATTCTGCGCCAGCCCCTACTTATAAAATTCTAGAACTTTCTGATTACTATTTTTGTTGTTCTCCATATTTCTGAGCCACACAATTGATAGAATATCATTTATGATACGCTGGTCTAAAATTATAAATATGTTATGAATCTGTGATCTATAAACAAAATACACTATAATGATCCTTCACTGAAGAAATTGTCCTATAATATAATCTGCTAACATCAATAGCAGGGCAGTGTTGCATGCAAATTGTAATAACCAGTACCTTAATAATCCTAATTTATTTCATTACTTTATTTTAACAGTAAATACACAACTGTTACCATGAAATTTAATTGCTGAAAATTCTACAGATATTAGCAGAGGTGAGCCTTAAATACCACACTGGTAATTTTCACACCAGGTAAGTTCACTTTCATTTCAGAAGGAGAGAAATGAGTTCCTTTCCCTTTCTGTTCCCTATGGAGCATTAAGCCACTGACACAGCTAGTCATTTTTCAGGAAGCCTGCATGAAAGCATTTATGTGATCTTGCAGCAGCAGTTTCTGTGCCAGCCCCCATGTGCAACCTCACATTACTGCCTCTTATGACATGCCTGAAAGACGGAAGTATTTCCTGCTGCTGATGACTGCAAAGAAACATTTGTTTAGCTCATACATACCTGTTTAAACACATCCCTTGCCCGATCATTATGACCAACCATCAAATAGCTCACACCCAGTTCATTCCTCAAGTTCAAATCCTCAGGGAATCTTTGAATTAAGGTCTTGAGAGTTTTCACAGCCTGTCCTCCCCAACCTGGTGATAATTTAACAAGTTACCAAGCTGAATGAACTGGTTGTCTTATTTTTTTTTTCATGCAAAATAATGTAAATTCTGACTGCTGTTGAACTGCTGCACTTTTTCAATGCTTCATACATAAACTAAATGTGGTGGATCTTTCGAAGTCAGGCTCTTCCAGAAAATGCTGCCATTATTAAAATAAAATGATGCAAGCATAACTTTTGAGGAGGCAAAGAGTTTTATCAGAATCAGTTACAGAAACAAATGGAATGTAGAACATCCAGGGCACACACAGAATGATGCTTACTACCAGCTCCACAGAAGAGAACAAGTGGTAATCTTCAGACTCCGCACTGGCCACAACAGATTGAGATACCATCTATTCAACAAGCTAAAGATAGGAACTACCGATCAGTGTAACTGTGGCACTGATAAAATGACTGCTGAACATCTGCTTCAAAGTTGCCCCTTATATGTGGTACAGAGAAAGTGCATATGGCCGATGCCAGCTCCTTTCGTGGAAAAGCTTTACGGGGATTCAAATAGCCTCAAACTGACTACTGCTTTCTTTGAGAACATTCAAGTGGACGTCTGAGAGTGTACGAAGAAGAAGAAGAAAATAAAAAGAGAAAAAAACTGGCTGCTTAATACAACTATCTGTCATGAATAAGTTACTGGAAACTTTGTTTCTTAAGTGTAAACAGATATTTGCTATCACCATCACCAGCATTTCTCTTCATTATGCCCTGGGCACATTATTAACAGGGATAAAAACAGTCAACACCACCCCTTAGCAAAAACTGTTTTCTTTGTCTTTAATGTGTACTGTTTGCAGTCTCATTCCATCATACTTATATGCCATTTAAATTTATAAGTATTAGGAAACAGTGGCTCAAGTCTTTGCATTGCTGTTATAATTTATAGGCTCAGTGCATCAAAAAGGATCATCACTTCATTCCAAATCAGTTTCAGACTGACAGACTCAATCCACTCAAACAATTCCAGCTAAACTGTCACACATTGAATTTTGTCCATTGTGTTTAACAAAAACATTCTAAACCCACTCCACAATTCCTGCTTTGGAGTTAAAATTGTTAACTTCAAATGTTACATTTTAGCTCCCCAAGAAGGACAGGCATTCAATAAATTTATGCCAAGTCCTCCTGTCCCGTGCCGTCTGTTCAAGGCCTTTCCATGTCTTCCTAATCTCTTTCACTTTTGCTGTTCTCCTAGTGTTTTTAAATTTCCCTTTACCTCTCTTAACCTGGAGATTCTAGAATAAGGACTGCCTTGTTATGCTATCAACAGGTTTCCTCAATGTGTGGTTCTACCCAATTGTGACGAAAGTACTGAGATTCTGTCTTTCAAATGGCCCATGTCTTTTTCTCCTTGCATTTAGTTCACTATTTTTGGAGGGATTACAGAAAAATCCTTCTCCATGTTTCTTCTCCTTCTATTATTTACGTTTTTTTTTCAAGATGAGATCACGAGGGAGTTTGATCTCATCTGCATTATGGTTCTTCTTTATGTGTTTAGAATGGGGGTGTAGGGAATTAGAAAGTATTATTCTAGATTAAGATTATAGATGCTAGATCAGGATTGGCACCAGATTGTCTTTTTTTAAAGATATTGCGTGGCCATATACGCATTTTTTTCGGGAGTTAAATTATTTGCGGCCATTTTTGCTTCATTTCCGCAGTATAGGGCTAGGACCAATTCCTGGTTCTTTGTCTAGCGGGGACTGGTTGCATCAGAAAGATCTAAGGTTCTGATTGGCGGAGAGCTAACTGCAGTTGAAATGCAGAGCGCCCATTGGCTTTAAGAACCACGCCGCGCATATGACGTCATGAAGTCGGCGCGTGGGGGTCTTGATTATAAAAGGCCTATATTTCATAAGCTTCTTTCTCTTTTAATGAAAATTTGCCAAAGCCGGGTGCCAGAAGCAAATTGTCGATTGCCTTCAGTTGGACATTCGAGATTTGGTAAGCATGAATTTTTGCGTGAGGACTTTATTTAATTTTTCTAGTCCTAGCCGATCATTTAAGTTTCTTGGGAAGTTTAGTTTAATTTAATTCTTAACTCCAGAGCCATCAATTCGATCTGAGTGATAGACATGAGGAACTAGGTCCATTTAATTCCTTGTTGAAAGAATAGCGGCATGGTTTAAAAGTTGAGATATCACCGCTTTGTGTTATTGCAAAGTCGGTCGGGAGAGAAACTCGCATCTGCGAATTTTATTTATTTACAGAATAGTCGGGAGCGCGTAATGTGTATTTTTATTTGTGATTTTAGTGAGAGTATTGATGCTCGCTATTTATATAGTTACGCATATATCTGTGGACGGGTGTGATAGAGGCATAATTTGGAAAGCGCGTGGGCGCGATGGTGACTGAATTGTTATTGATACGACGTTCCGAGGGACGTGTGGGAGATAAGCACGTTGTTGAACTACGGGTTTTTCAATTTGATAATCAGGGGTTATGTATAACTTTTGACGGCATGTAGATGCTAGCGTAAACAGGGGTATAGGTTATTGATTGTGCTTTGTTATTCTGTGTATTCAGAAGAGGGAGATGACATTTATTTATGTTAAGGGAATTATTTTGTATTTCATTTTGAATGTGATTACTATTATTGACGGGAATTTTAGGAATTCCTAGAGAAGGCTAGTTTTAGTTGTGTTAAACATTACGGCATTAGTGTCAGCGTAAGAAGTAGGCCACAGTACGTCTGCCCAGACGGGCCATTGAAAATATTGTTGTTGCTCGGAGTTAGTCAGGCAGAACAGGCGATCTGGGTTAGCCAATGTTTACCTTGTGGGCTCAGGTAGAGAAGGGAGCTCAGTGGGGGGGAGCGGACTTTGTTTGCATGATTTTGTATGGTGGTGCATAACGGGAGAGAGTAGGGGAGCTGTATTGATTATAGACGGGGGAGACTTAAGTGTTAAAGACTTAAGGGTTTGTCAGGAAGTTAATTGTTATTTGTAATAGAGTATTAACGTTTTGTTTAG
Source organism: Oreohelix idahoensis (assembly GCA_024509875.1). Taxonomy (NCBI): domain Eukaryota; kingdom Metazoa; phylum Mollusca; class Gastropoda; order Stylommatophora; family Oreohelicidae; genus Oreohelix; species Oreohelix idahoensis. The sequence goes on along the minus strand of JAMPIV010006906.1, from coordinate 32,988 downwards.
CTGTTGTTTTTGCTTTTGTCTAAACAGCAGGTGCCGGCTTTTTTGTGGGAATGAGAGCGGAATTTTGAGACCACAAAATTTCTCCCACGGCAAAGTTGGGGCATTCGCAGAACCGCAAGGGTTTTTACGTTAGTTGCCAGTAGTGGACGGAGAGGAAGAAAATACGTTTTCCCCCAGGGGAATAGCGAATTTTTTGGATAAATCCTGAGCTCTGACTTTCGTTACACACGCAGATTTGGCAGGCTGCCAGCGGTGTGGTAATTTTGTGTTCGTTTCTTCACGGCCATAATAAAGCCGACAGCCCAGTTATAGGTACTCGGGCAGGTAATTTCCGAGTGGTAGAAGTCCGCTACAGTTCCAGTCCAGAATCCAGTGGGGTTTTGTTAACCCTCAGTCATCAAGTCCAGAGTTAGTGGAGAGAGATAGGGTAAACATTCTCTCTACTGAAGTCAGCACAGATAGGCAGAACTGTTAGTTTTGGTGAATCATAGCAGAGGACAGCTGCTGAAGTTTAGAGGTGCAGTTAGTTGTGTTCAGGAGATTCCAGGATAGGCTGTGTAGAACCGAAGTCTGTGCAGAGATTGTGTAGTCACTTCGCCGTCGTTCCAGCTATCAGTGGACTTAGAGTTAGAGTTAGAATTTAGAACAGCTAGTTTGGAGTGTAGGCGACATCAAGTGCAGTGTAGTTCATTTCAGTTAACCTTACCTTCTTTCTCCATACAGGTTGCAATTGTGGGAGAAGGGTTGGGGTTGATGCATTTTTAACTGTGCTTGCTTTTGTTTCAGGAGTGCATCCTCGCACTTGATGTAAGGGACATGCATATGTTTGTTGTTTATAGGTGTATAATAAACTTGTATAAATTGTAGCTGGCATCAGTCATTTCCTTTAGTACAGTAGCTATATGTTGTCTGTACCTTGGTGTTTGTGAATCTTAATTGAACCTTATCCCCATAGGGTAGTTAGAGGTGGTTCGAGGCCATAGCAATTTAAACGTCCGAAGTGGCGAGGAAAGAATCAACCTCGGTTCTCAACCTCGGAGCCAATGGTCTCAACTTTCACAGTTTGCACTATATTTCTATCTGAATCTATCATTTCAGTCTTTCTTCTTACTATTGTCTTGTCACTATATGTAGACAGTCTCTAGTCCTAAATCCATTTCGTGACAAATTGACAAAGTGGGTGCTATCGTCCGGTGAATCATCTTTGTTACGTTCAATTCTGTGATCTTGACAAAGTGGTGGCGTCGTCCTTGGGATCATCTTTGTTGGGATCAATTCTAGATTCATAGATTGTCTCTGTAGAAAGTTCTGGAAATAGATTTAAAAAAAAAATCCCCTAGACTTGAGCTATATTAAGACTGATCCAGCTATAAGTTTTTTTCCACAGGTTCCAGTTAGTATAGATGATAGTGGTTGTAAGGTTGTTTATGACTTAGAAGTAATTGATGGCTAATGGAATTTTTTTTCTTGACAGGAAAGTAAATTCGGGTTTTGGGTAGCTGGATAACTTGAATTTTTTTCAGGTAGTTATTAGTCAGACTTGGTGCTAGTCTGAGTGCGGGTTTTTGCGACAGCATATTCATAGTAGGTAACAGTAAATTTTTCTTGTTCCTTTTTTGTCATTTCCCCTCGTTGTGAGTACTGCTGATTTGTCAGGTAAGATGGCTGAATTGGTCAAGCTACTTACTGCATGGAAGGACGCAGCTAAAAGCATGGGGATGTATGTGGCCGAGACTAGGGCTTACATTATGAGGGAACAGGGACCGGCAGACGGAGAAAGAAAGAAGGAGAAGACCCGACAGGCAGAAGAGAGAAAAGCAGAGAGGGAAGCCCAGGAGAAGATAGCACAGAGGGAAGCCCAGGAGAAGATAGCACAGAGGGAAGCCCAGGAGAAGTTAGCACAGAGGGAAGCCCAAGAGAGGGAGAAGGCAGCAGAGAGACAGCATGAACTTGCCCTGCGTTCACTGGAACCGCAGTACCGATCTTCGGAAGGCAGTTCGGCTAACGGAGATTCTCCCGGAGCAGGGGCAACAGACACCTCAGGAAACGGAGGGCCCCGGATGGCAGCCATGAATTTTCCGATGGACTCTTTTCCTAACGGGAATGAGAAACTTGTAGTATTTTTAGGAAAATTTGAACGGATGGCAAAGGCATACGGGCTGGATGATAGTCTTTGGTGTCTCAAATTATCTCAATCTCTAAGAGGACATGCGTATGTGGTCTATAGCAAGATGCTGGTAGGTATGACCAAGGTAACTTTGAGGCTCTGCGGAACGCCCTGTTACAGCAATTCCAATGGACTCCCCCGGAAGTGCCAAACGATGTTTAGGGAAAGTCGACTGGAGAAGGGAGAAAGTTTTCCCCCGGAATTCGCAGAGAGGCTGAGGAATTACCTCACTCGCTGGAGAGAGTTGTCGGGTTTGGCTAAATCGTTTGAAGGACTCGAAGAGCTCATCATGTGCGAACAGATAAAGGGCCAACATGTCTCTGGACTTAAGGAAGTACCTGGCGGAGCAGGGCGCACAGCAACTGGACCAGCTAATTCTATTTGCAGAAAGGTTCCAGACGGCCCAGGCCGAAGTACTGGGCCAGAAAAGAAAACACCCTGACCTGCCAGCCCCGGACAAAGGAGCATCTTCATCGCATTCGCCTTCCTCTTCAGCTCACCAACCGCAAGGGCCGTCTCGCAAGGAGCCCCCTCCCAGTCATAACATGCGCTCCCAGCCGCCTAACAGAACACAGGGGCCGACTTCTCATGAACCCGTCAGGAACCGGGGAGATAATGAGAGATATTGTAGGTTCTGTCGGACTACTTCTCATTGGACAACACGGTGCCCAAACAAACAACCCGCTCATCAGATGGCTTGCTTAAGGCCTGTGAGGGTGAAACAAGGGAAGAAGTGGAAACCCTTCCAGTCAGAGAAGTTGTTTTCCAACAGCGGGCCAGCAGAAGTGAACGGGACTGAGACAACATGCTTATTTGACAGCGGGCTTACATACCCCAGCATAGTCGCCCGACATCTGGTGAAGCCCTGGCAGATGACGAAGGAAAAAAGTGAATATTGGTGGAGTTTTAAGGAAAGGGACTTCACAGTGCTTTCCGGTAGCCAATATTGAGGTGAAATGTAGGTTCGTGTCTGGCACCATCAAGGCAGCTGTAACGGCTCAGCCGGCCTACGACTTCATTCTCGGTAACCCATATTTGGTTTTGGGGAACCCGACCACACCGATCCTTGCTGATGCAAGGGGGCCTACTGCAGGCCAGAAACGTGAAAAAGGAGAACCCCTAATTCACGGAGCCCCGAGCGAGCTCAAACATAGCTGTCGTGCCAAGGAGGGGTGCAACGCCTCTGACGACAGTGGTATGTTATTTGCAGAGGCAAATTCGCCCGCCAGCCCTGTTCAGCCAACCGGCCAAACAGTGGTGACGACGCCTCTGATTCCGGAAGTACACTCTTTGTTGTCGGGAATTAGGCCCCCCGATGGTATTAGCTCCTTCAAGTGAGGGACATACTGACAAGAGCAGTATTACATATGTCAACGACCAGCGCCATCTTCATAGGGCACAAGATAGCGGTCTGAGCGAGCATATAGTTCCAACCAGCCCTGGAGCCCCATCCGACCAGCACTTTACTCAAACGGAGGAGGACAGTGATCTGAATATACGTTTGCCTATAGACGGAGATGGGCCCCACAACTCTCGTATCTCGTTTACAGGAAACAACTCTTGTAACGAGCAGCCTGAAAAATTGGCTATCTTTTCCAATTCGTTTCACGGAACATTGGAACCAGTTACTGAGAGCTTTAACTCAGATTCTCCGCGATCTAACGGGATCTTAAACCGTCAAGTGTCACTGCAGGACACATTCCAACTGACGCCAGTAACTCGCACGGGTGAGGGCAAGGTTGAAGGTAGAACCAGGGTGTTAGACGGAGAGCTCCCGTGGTCTACATTTTCATCTCACCAACTTTTCAGGCCAGAAAAGAGTGAGAAAAGCGACCTTACGCATTTGCAAGGAGCTATTTTGGAGAGCTCTGTCCCGCTTCAGATTGGTAGGGGAAGAGCGAGTCCAGAACCACTGCCAGGGGCAGATCTTACCTACCTTTCTCCAAAGGTAGAAGCTATTGAGGTCGATCGTGATCCAATAGACACCCAGCAAGAAATCGGAGGCTCTACACCAGAGGAACCCGAGACGTTTGCATCGTTCTCGCACGGTACCAGCAGTCACAACCCTGCTGACGCGCAGCGAGGAAGTCGTCATCGCCAGGTCGCCACAGCGCCCGTCGGTCACATCAGCTGACCAGGACAGCCTTTTGACGGTCATAGCAAGGGAAAGTTCAGACCCGCCATTAGACGGCACAGGTCTGAAGAGAGATCAACTCTCCCAACGGAGCATAGGAGCTCATTCTAGGAGAGGAAGAAAGGAGGAAAACGCAAAAGAGGAAGGTCGAAGAACACTGAATAGGAGGGGTAAGGACAGACAGCCTTGTAGACAGAGTTAAGGGCCAGTGTGAAACACAGAGATTTCAGTAATGAGATCGATGCTCAATCTTCGAAGGTGGGAGTGATGTGACGAAAGTACTGAGATTCTGTCTTTCAAATGGCCCATGTCTTTTTCTCCTTGCATTTAGTTCACTATTTTTGGAGGGATTACAGAAAAATCCTTCTCCATGTTTCTTCTCCTTCTATTATTTACGTTTTTTTTTTTTCAAGATGAGATCACGAGGGAGTTTGATCTCATCTGCATTATGGTTCTTCTTTATGTGTTTAGAATGGGGGTGTAGGGAATTAGAAAGTATTATTCTAGATTAAGATTATAGATGCTAGATCAGGATTGGCACCAGATTGTCTTTTTTTAAAGATATTGCGTGGCCATATACGCATTTTTCGGGAGTTAAATTATTTGCGGCCATTTTTGCTTCATTTCCGCAGTATTGGGCTAGGACCAATTCCTGGTTCTTTGTCTAGCGGGGACTGGTTGCATCAGAAAGATCTAAGGTTCTGATTGGCGGAGAGCTAACTGCAGTTGAAATGCAGAGCGCCCATTGGCTTTAAGAACCACGCCGCGCATATGACGTCATGAAGTCGGCGCGTGGGGGTCTTGATTATAAAAGGCCTATATTTCATAAGCTTCTTTCTCTTTTAATGAAAATTTGCCAAAGCCGGGTGCCAGAAGCAAATTGTCGATTGCCTTCAGTTGGACATTCGAGATTTGGTAAGCATGAATTTTTGCGTGAGGACTTTATTTAATTTTTCTAGTCCTAGCCGATCATTTAAGTTTCTTGGGAAGCTTAGTTTAATTTAATTCTTAACTCCAGAGCCATCAATTCGATCTGAGTGATAGACATGAGAAACTAGGTCCATTTAATTCCTTGTTGAAAGAATAGCGGCATGGTTTAAAAGTTGAGATATCACCGCTTTGTATTATTGCAAAGTCGGTCGGGAGAGAAACTCGCATCTGCGAATTTTATTTATTTACAGAATAGTCGGGAGCGCGTAATGTGTATTTTTATTTGTGATTTTAGTGAGAGTATTGATGCTCGCTATTTATATAGTTACGCATATATCTGTGGACGGGAGTGAAAGAGGCATAATTTGGAAGCGCGGGGGCGCGTTGGTTACGGAATTGTTATTGATACGACGTTCAGAGGGACGAGGGGGAGATAAGCACGTGGTTGAAAAACTTACAAACTGGTTGAACGGGGTTTTCAATTTGATAATCAGGGGTTATGTATAACTTTTGACGGCATGTAGATGCTAGCGTAAACAGGGTTATAGGTTATTGATTGTGCTTTGTTATTCTGTGTATTCAGAAGATGGAGATGACATTTATTTATGTTAAGGGAATTATTTTGTATTTCATTTTGAATGTGATTACTATTATTGACGGGAATTTTAGGAATTCCTAGAGAAGGCTAGTTTTAGTTGTGTTAAACATTACGGCATTAGTGTCAGCGTAAGAAGTAGGCCACAGTACGTCTGCCCAGACGGGCCATTGAAAATATGGTTGTTGCTCGGAGTTAGTCAGGCAGAACAGGCGATCTGGGTTAGCCAATGTTTACCTTGTGGGCTCAGGTAGAGAAGGGAGCTCAGTGGGGGGAGCGGACTTTGTTTGCATGATTTTGTATGGTGGTGCATAACGGGAGAGAGTAGGGGAGCTGTATTGATTATAGACGGGGGAGACTTAAGTGTTAAAGACTTAAGGGTTTGTCAGGAAGTTAATTGTTATTTGTAATAGAGTATTAACGTTTTGTTTAGCTGTTGTTTTTTGCTTTTGTCTAAACAGCAGGTGCCGGCTTTTTTTGTGGGAATGAGAGCGGAATTTTGAGACCACAAAATTTCTCCCACGGCAAAGTTGGGGCATTCGCAGAACCGCAAGGGTTTTACGTTAGTTGCCAGTAGTGGACGGAGAGGAAGAAAATACGTTTTTCCCAACCAGGGGAAGACATTTTCCAGCGAATAGGATTTTTGTGGATAAATCCTGAGCTCTGACGCTCGTTACACACGCAGATTTGGCAGGCTGCCAGCGGTGTGTGGTAATTTTGTGTTCGTTTCTTCACGGCCATAATAAAGCCGACAGCCCAGTTATAGGTACTCGGGCAGGTAATTTCCGAGTGGTAGAAGTCCGCTACAGTTCCAGTCCAGAATCCAGTGGGGTTTTGTTAACCCTCAGTCATCAAGTCCAGAGTTAGTGGAGAGAGATAGGGTAAACATTCTCTCTCTACTGAAGTCAGCACAGATAGGCAGAACTGTTAGTTTTGGTGAATCATAGCAGAGGACAGCTGCTGAAGTTTAGAGGTGCAGTTAGTTGTGTTCAGGAGATTCCAGGATAGGCTGTGTAGAACCGAAGTCTGTGCAGAGATTGTGTAGTCACTTCGCCGTCGTTCCAGCTATCAGTGGACTTAGAGTTAGAGTTAGAATTTAGAACAGCTAGTTTGGAGTGTAGGCGACATCAAGTGCAGTGTAGTTCATTTCAGTTAACCTTACCTTCTTTCTCCATACAGGTTGCAATTGTGGGAGAAGGGTTGGGGTTGATGCATTTTTAACTGTGCTTGCTTTTGTTTCAGGAGTGCATCCTCGCACTTGATGTAAGGGACATGCATATGTTTGTTGTTTATAGGTGTATAATAAACTTGTATAAATTGTAGCTGGCATCAGTCATTTCCTTTAGTACAGTAGCTATATGTTGTCTGTACCTTGGTGTTTGTGAATCTTAATTGAACCTTATCCCCATAGGGTAGTTAGAGGTGGTTCGAGGCCATAGCAATTTAAACGTCCGAAGTGGCGAGGAAAGAATCAACCTCGGTTCTCAACCTCGGAGCCAATGGTCTCAACTTTCACAGTTTGCACTATATTTCTATCTGAATCTATCATTTCAGTCTTTCTTCTTACTATTGTCTTGTCACTATATGTAGACAGTCTCTAGTCCTAAATCCATTTCGTGACAAAGTGGGGGCTATCATCTTTGTCGTTCAATTCTGTGATCTTCTTGCTATCGTCCGGTGAATCATCTTTGTTACGTTCAATTCTGTGATCTTGACAAAGTGGTGGCGTCGTCCTTGGGATCATCTTTGTTGGGATCAATTCTAGATTCATAGATTGTCTCTGTAGAAAGTTCTGGAAATAGATTTCAAAAAAAAAATCCCCTAGACTTGAGCTATATTAAGACTGATCCAGCTATAAGTTTTTTTCCACAGGTTCCAGTTAGTATAGATGATAGTGGTTGTAAGGTTGTTTATGACTTAGAAGTAATTGATGGCTAATGGAATTTTTTTTCTTGACAGGAAAGTAAATTCGGGTTTTGGGTAGCTGGATAACTTGAATTTTTTTTCAGGTAGTTATTAGTCAGACTTGGTGCTAGTCTGAGTGCGGGTTTTTGCGACAGCATATTCATAGTAGGTAACAGTAAATTTTTTCTTGTTCCTTTTTTGTCATTTCCCCTCGTTGTGAGTACTGCTGATTTGTCAGGTAAGATGGCTGAATTGGTCAAGCTACTTACTGCATGGAAGGACGCAGCTAAAAGCATGGGGATGAATGAGGCCGAGACTAGGGCTTACATTATGAGGGAACAGGACCGGCAGACGGAGAAAGAAGAGAAGACCCGACAGGCAGAAGAGAGAAAAGCAGAGAGGGAAGCCCAGGAGAAGATAGCACAGAGGGAAGCCCAGGAGAAGATAGCACAGGAGAGGGAAGCCCAGGAGAAGTTAGCACAGAGGGAAGCCCAAGAGAGGGAGAAGGCAGCAGAGAGACAGCATGAACTTGCCCTGCGTTCACTGGAACTGCAGTACCGATCTTCGGAAGGCAGTTCGGCTAACGGAGATTCTCCCGGAGCAGGGGCAACAGACACCTCAGGAAACGGAGGGCCCCGGATGGCAGCCATGAATTTTCCGATGGACTCTTTTCCTAACGGGAATGAGAAAATTGAGGTATTTTTAGAAAAATTTGAACGGATGGCAAAGGCATACGGGCTGGATGATAGTCTTTGGTGTCTCAAATTATCTCAATCTCTAAGAGGACATGCGTATGAGGTCTATAGCAAGATGCTGGTAGATGACCAAGGTAACTTTGAGGCTCTGCGGAACGCCCTGTTACAGCAATTCCAATGGACTCCCCGGAAGTGCCAAACGATGTTTAGGGAAAGTCGACTGGAGAAGGGAGAAAGTTTTCCCCAATTCGCAGAGAGGCTGAGGAATTACCTCACTCGCTGGAGAGAGTTGTCGGGTTTGGCTAAATCGTTTGAAGGACTCGAAGAGCTCATCATGTGCGAACAGATAAAGGCCAACATGTCTCCGGACTTAAGGAAGTACCTGGCGGAGCAGGGCGCACAGCAACTGGACCAGATAATTCTATTTGCAGAAAGGTTCCAGACGGCCCAGGCCGAAGTACTGGGCCAGAAAAGAAAACACCCTGACCTGCCAGCCCCGGACAAAGGAGCATCTTCATCGCATTCGCCTTCCTCTTCAGCTCACCAACCGCAAGGGCCGTCTCGCAAGGAGCCCCCTCCCAGTCATAACATGCGCTCCCAGCCGCCTAACAGAACACAGGGGCCGACTTCTCATGAACCCGTCAGGAACCGGGGAGATAATGAGAGATATTGTAGGTTCTGTCGGACTACTTCTCATTGGACAACACGGTGCCCAAACAAACAACCCGCTCATCAGATGGCTTGCTTAAGGCCTGTGAGGGTGAAACAAGGGAAGAAGTGGAAACCCTTCCAGTCAGAGAAGTTGTTTTCCAACAGCGGGCCAGCAGAAGTGAACGGGACTGAGACAACATGCTTATTTGACAGCGGGCTTACATACCCCAGCATAGTCGCCCGACATCTGGTGAAGCCCTGGCAGATGACGAAGGAAAAAGTGAATATTGGTGGAGTTTTAAGGAAAGGGACTTCACAGTGCTTTCCGGTAGCCAATATTGAGGTGAAATGTAGGTTCGTGTCTGGCACCATCAAGGCAGCTGTAACGGCTCAGCCGGCCTACGACTTCATTCTCGGTAACCCATATTTGGTTTTGGGGAACCCGACCACACCGATCCTTGCTGATGCAAGGGGGCCTACTGCAGGCCAGAAACGTGAAAAAGGAGAACCCCTAATTCACGGAGCCCCGAGCGAGCTCAAACATAGCTGTCGTGCCAAGGAGGGGTGCAACGCCTCTGACGACAGTGGTATGTTATTTGCAGAGGCAAATTCGCCCGCCAGCCCTGTTCAGCCAACCGGCCAAACAGTGGTGACGACGCCTCTGATTCCGGAAGTACACTCTTTGTTGTCGGGAATTAGGCCCCCGATGGTATTAGCTCCTTCAAGTGAGGGACATACTGACAAGAGCAGTATTACATATGTCAACGACCAGCGCCATCTTCATAGGGCACAAGATAGCGGTCTGAGCGAGCATATAGTTCCAACCAGCCCTGGAGCCCCATCCGACCAGCACTTTACTCAAACGGAGGAGGACAGTGATCTGAGTATCCGTTGGCCTATAGACGGAGATGGGCCCCACAACTCTCGTATCTCGTTTACAGGAAACAACTCTTGTAACGAGCAGCCTGAAAAATTGGCTATCTTTTCCAATTCGTTTCACGGAACATTGGAACCAGTTACTGAGAGCTTTAACTCAGATTCTCCGCGATCTAACGGGATCTTAAACCGTCAAGTGTCACTGCAGGACACATTCCAACTGACGCCAGTAACTCTCACAGGGGAGGGCAAGGTTGAAGGTAGAAACCAGGGTGTTAGACGGAGAGCTCCCGTGGTCTACATTTTCATCTCACCAACTTTTCAGGCCAGAAAAGAGTGAGAAAAGCGACCTTACGCATTTGCAAGGAGCTATTTTGGAGAGCTCTGTCCCGCTTCAGATTGGTAGGGGAAGAGCGAGTCCAGAACCGCTGCCAGGGGCAGATCTTACCTACCTTTCTCCAAAGGTAGAAGCTATTGAGGTCGATCGTGATCCAATAGACACCCAGCAAGAAATCGGAGGCTCTACACCAGAGGAACCCGAGACGTTGCATCGTTCTCGCACGGTCCCAGCAGTCACAACCCTGCTGACGCGCAGCGAGGAAGTCGTCATCGCCAGGTCGCCACAGCGCCCGTCGGTCACATCAGCTGACCAGGACAGCCTTTTGACGGTCATAGCAAGGGAAAGTTCAGACCCGCCATTAGACGGCACAGGTCTGAAGAGAGATCAACTCTCCCAACGGAGCATAGGAGCTCATTCTAGGAGAGGAAGAAGGAGGAAACGCAAAAGAGGAAGGTCGAAGAACACTGAATAGGAGGGGTAAGGACAGACAGCCTTGTAGACAGAGTTAAGGGCCAGTGTGAAACACAGAGATTTCAGTAATGAGATCGATGCTCAATCTTCGAAGGTGGGAGTGAGTGATGTGACGAAAGTACTGAGATTCTGTCTTTCAAATGGCCCATGTCTTTTTCTCCTTGCATTTAGTTCACTATTTTTGGAGGGATTACAGAAAAATCCTTCTCCATGTTTCTTCTCCTTCTATTATTTACGTTTTTTTTTCAAGATGAGATCACGAGGGAGTTTGATCTCATCTGCATTATGGTTCTTCTTTATGTGTTTAGAATGGGGGTGTAGGGAATTAGAAAGTATTATTCTAGATTAAGATTATAGATGCTAGATCAGGATTGGCACCAGATTGTCTTTTTTTAAAGATATTGCGTGGCCATATACGCATTTTTTCGGGAGTTAAATTATTTGCGGCCATTTTTGCTTCATTTCCGCAGTATAGGGCTAGGACCAATTCCTGGTTCTTTGTCTAGCGGGGACTGGTTGCATCAGAAAGATCTAAGGTTCTGATTGGCGGAGAGCTAACTGCAGTTGAAATGCAGAGCGCCCATTGGCTTTAAGAACCACGCCGCGCATATGACGTCATGAAGTCGGCGCGTGGGGGTCTTGATTATAAAAGGCCTATATTTCATAAGCTTCTTTCTCTTTTAATGAAAATTTGCCAAAGCCGGGTGCCAGAAGCAAATTGTCGATTGCCTTCAGTTGGACATTCGAGATTTGGTAAGCATGAATTTTTGCGTGAGGACTTTATTTAATTTTTCTAGTCCTAGCCGATCATTTAAGTTTCTTGGGAAGTTTAGTTTAATTTAATTCTTAACTCCAGAGCCATCAATTCGATCTGAGTGATAGACATGAGAACTAGGTCCATTTAATTCCTTGTTGAAAGAATAGCGGCATGGTTTAAAAGTTGAGATATCACCGCTTTGTATTATTGCAAAGTCGGTCGGGAGAGAAACTCGCATCTGCGAATTTTATTTATTTACAGAATAGTCGGGAGCGCGTAATGTGTATTTTTATTTGTGATTTTAGTGAGAGTATTGATGCTCGCTATTTATATAGTTACGCATATATCTGTGGACGGGAGTGAAAGAGGCATAATTTGGAAGCGCGTGGGCGCGTTGGTTACGGAATTGTTATTGATACAACGTTCAGAGGGACGAGGGGGAGATAAACACGTGGTTGAACTACGGGGTTTTCAATTTGATAATCAGGGGTTATGTATAACTTTTGACGGCATGTAGATGCTAGCGTAAACAGGGTTATAGGTTATTGATTGTGCTTTGTTATTCTGTGTATTCAGAAGATGGAGATGACATTTATTTATGTTAAGGGAATTATTTTGTATTTCATTTTGAATGTGATTACTATTATTGACGGGAATTTTAGGAATTCCTAGAGAAGGCTAGTTTTAGTTGTGTTAAACATTACGGCATTAGTGTCAGCGTAAGAAGTAGGCCACAGTACGTCTGCCCAGACGGGCCATTGAAAATATGGTTGTTGCTCGTAGTCAGGCAGAACAGGCGATCTGGGTTAGCCAATGTTTACCTTGTGGGCTCAGGTAGAGAAGGGAGCTCAGTGGGGGGAGCGGACTTTGTTTGCATGATTTTGTATGGTGGTGCATAACGGGAGAGAGTAGGGGAGCTGTATTGATTATAGACGGGGGAGACTTAAGTGTTAAAGACTTAAGGGTTTGTCAGGAAGTTAATTGTTATTTGTAATAGAGTATTAACGTTTTGTTTAGCTGTTGTTTTTGCTTTTGTCTAAACAGCAGGTGCCGGCTTTTTTGTGGGAATGAGAGCGGAATTTTGAGACCACAAAATTTCTCCCACGGCAAAGTTGGGGCATTCGCAGAACCGCAAGGGTTTTTACGTTAGTTGCCAGTAGTGGACGGAGAGGAAGAAAATACGTTTTCCAGCGAATAGGATTTTTGTGGATAAATCCTGAGCTCTGACGCTCGTTACACACGCAGATTTGGCAGGCTGCCAGCGGTGTGTGGTAATTTTGTGTTCGTTTCTTCACGGCCATAATAAAGCCGACAGCCCAGTTATAGGTACTCGGGCAGGTAATTTCCGAGTGGTAGAAGTCCGCTACAGTTCCAGTCCAGAATCCAGTGGGGTTTTGTTAACCCTCAGTCATCAAGTCCAGAGTTAGTGGAGAGAGATAGGGTAAACATTCTCTCTACTGAAGTCAGCACAGATAGGCAGAACTGTTAGTTTTGGTGAATCATAGCAGAGGACAGCTGCTGAAGTTTAGAGGTGCAGTTAGTTGTGTTCAGGAGATTCCAGGATAGGCTGTGTAGAACCGAAGTCTGTGCAGAGATTGTGTAGTCACTTCGCCGTCGTTCCAGCTATCAGTGGACTTAGAGTTAGAGTTAGAATTTAGAACAGCTAGTTTGGAGTGTAGGCGACATCAAGTGCAGTGTAGTTCATTTCAGTTAACCTTACCTTCTTTCTCCATACAGGTTGCAATTGTGGGAGAAGGGTTGGGGTTGATGCATTTTTAACTGTGCTTGCTTTTGTTTCAGGAGTGCATCCTCGCACTTGATGTAGGGGACATGCATATGTTTGTTGTTTATAGGTGTATAATAAACTTGTATAAATTGTAGCTGGCATCAGTCATTTCCTTTAGTACAGTAGCTATATGTTGTCTGTACCTTGGTGTTTGTGAATCTTAATTGAACCTTATCCCCATAGGGTAGTTAGAGGTGGTTCGAGGCCATAGCAATTTAAACGTCCGAAGTGGCGAGGAAAGAATCAACCTCGGTTCTCAACCTCGGAGCCAATGGTCTCAACTTTCACAGTTTGCACTATATTTCTATCTGAATCTATCATTTCAGTCTTTCTTCTTACTATTGTCTTGTCACTATATGTAGACAGTCTCTAGTCCTAAATCCATTTCGTGACACCAATGCCAGTGTCTTCTTCTCATCAGTTATAGCTAACTTAATGTTTGGTATCTACTTTCTTCTGCAAGCTTATATTTCTGCTTAAGAACAAAGTTACTTTATAAACAAAAGCAAAATTTCTGGGTACTGAAATCAGTGACCACCACGACCTTCAATAATTAACTGATGTAAATGTTACTCATCAACCAATCAATGACAAAGGTGAATATGATCTGTGGAAAACACATCTACTTTCATGTCTTCATCAGCCTCTACATTGCTAAGAAATTATTTCCACAGATTAATTTGCTTCACAAAATAGTGTCATTCTCAGCCATAAACATTCCTGCCAATCACGAATACTCCATTCAGAACTTTTATACTCATGAACAACCTCTCTGCTGATTCCAGACACAACAGAAACAGTCAAACTTCACACACCGAGTGGTTGAAAATCCACCTCCTATTTTTAAGTTGTTATTTCTTCACTCCAATCCAGCTAATTTATATGATAATAATAATAATAATAATAATAATAGTTGCCCATCGCAAGCGAAGATGGCGACGGCTTCAGACTTGAGTTGTGACACATCTGTGCCGTGATCTCCTGTGGCTAATTAGTCTTATTTTGGCCCTACAGGCCCTGCCACATATGGGGCACACATGGTTAGAGTCGATAGTAGTGTTGCTGTGCATTCTGACCTTTCCTGCAGCATGCTTGCCTTCTGCCTTTTCAGCTAAATTCTGTTCTGCAATGCGAGCGCCTTGAGTAATGTTTGTCCACCAGGCACAGCGATCCTATGCGATAGTCTCCCAGGAGGAGACATCAATTTTGAAGCTGCTCAACGATGCTTTCAGTGTGTCTTTGAAGCGTTTCTTTTGTCCCCCTACTGTTCGCTTACCCATGGAGAGTTCGCTGTACATCAACTGCTTTGGGAGGCGTTTTTCGGGCATGCGAACAACATGTCCGGCCCATCTAATTTGGGCCCTCTGCAGCAATGTGTAGATGCTTGAGATATGTGCTCTGTTGAGGACCTCAGAATTAGACACTCTATCATGCCACTTGATCCTGAGAATCCTGCGAAGACAGCTCATGTGGAAATGATTAAGCTTCTTGGCGTGTCTGCTATACACTGTCCATGTTTCACAGGCATACAGGAGGGTAGTGAGCACTATTGCATGATATACTTTTTATCTTGGTGGCGGCACTAATTCCTTGTCGATCCCAGACATTTACTCTTAGTCTTCCAAAAGCTGCACTTGCCTTTGCAATTCTGTTGTTGACCTCGGAGTCGATATTCGCATCTTTGGTAAGGGTACTGACTAGATAAGTGAAGCTGTCCACCACTTGGAGACGTTGGTTCTTTACTGTGATATTTGGTTCACAGTAAGGTTTCCCAGGAGCAGGTTGCAACATTACTTCAGATTTCTTCGTATTGATGGTAAGACCAAAAGTCATCACACGCTACAGAAAGCCTCCTCATATTGTTCTGCATGTCCAGTTCTGTGCAGGTGTTGAGGGCACAGTCGTCCGCAAAGACGAGGTCAGAGATCATTGTTTCATTCACCTTCGTAAAGGACTGTAATTGTCTCAAATTGAACAGCTTCCCACCTGTCCTGTATCTGATGTGTACGCCGTCACTACTGCCATGCGTAACGTTAGACAGCATGGCAGTAATATCCTACTGAATAGTGTCGGGGCAAGCACACATCCCTGTTTGACACCGTTTGTGACGGGAAAGGGTTCAGAAGGTTCTCCATCATTTAATACGCGAGCCATCATACCTTCATGAAACTGGCGGACAATTTATATGATAACAAACATCACAGTTAACTGCCATTTTATTATCTAAAATGTTGTGTCCCCGTTAAAATTACAGTTCAACTAGAGATCCTGTTTGTTGAACACATGATTTCATAGTGGCAGCCATTTTGGCTGTCTCTTGTACATCAGTTTATTGGCCATTTTAGATTTTATTTGGTTTCATTTTGTTTCTGGGAATAACAAATTAAAAACAAAAACTTATTTGTCAAATGGTATTCACTGGTCATTGTTTCGATATTTGTTTCATGTATATACCATATATACTGAAGTATAAGTTGATTCGACTATAAGTCGACCCTTAGACTTTAGGAAAAAAAAAACCGACTAAAATTAAAGACCCGATAATAAGTGAAATAAGTTTTTCATCAATTCTGAATTCTTGCATTGCAACGGAACCTCCTTGGCTTTCTGCAAATTATTTTCAATTTCAGCTTAACCCTTTCCCGTTTAAAACGCTTGGAATCGCCACATTAATATGTAAAATGCATGTGAGAATAAATGAATTCAGTATAAAAGATGGGAGAAAGGAAGGGCAGAATGTTAGACAGACCTGTGTGCACAATTCTCACCCTCTGAAAATAAAGTTTGTTTGTTCGTTCACCCAGAAAGTCATTATTACTGTTGTCCGTCAACACTGACCGGTTTCATAAATTATTGTTTGACTCGAATATGTTGGAGGTATGTCCTTTAAGGTCCAAGAAGGGAAAATAAATTCTTGTAAGTGAAGATATAAAATTTTTTAAAATAGGAAGTGAAGTTTTAATCATCATTAACATATGCATACAACACACATGCTGGCACGCACAAAAGAACTTTGTTTTAAAATGGCTGAGAACTAAGCACGTACTAAAAGGCACAGGAAAAGAACATTTTTTTCTAGCAAAGAACCATTAATGGTCGAGATAACCATCATCATCACTCTTTAACTCCCCAAGGAGTATAGACCTTCAACAAATTTATGCCAAGCCTTCCTGTCCCACACCGTCAGGTCAAAGTTTTTCCATGTCTTCGTCATCACTCTCATGTCTGTCTTCAGTCCTTTCTCCGTGTGTTCTTTGGTCTACCTCTACCACTCTTAACCTGGGGATTCCAGAACAAGGACTGCCTTTTAATAGTATCAACATGTTTCCCTAATCCCAACTAACATAATTACCGATGTATGTTACGTCGGTCGGTCTCACTCAAAATAGTAACTCGCGCCAGAAAAAAAAAAGTGCGCAACGCACGGTGTGCAACTTGCGCGGTGTGGGTGTTAATATAAAACAAATACTTTGGTTTTTTTTTTTTAAATCTTTCACAAAATTAGTAGCGCTCGACAAAGAAAAAGTGCGTAAAAATTGGTGTGCACGAGCCCTCACCCGATGTACAAATCATGAAAACTTGAAAGTTTTTGTTAAAACCACTTATTATCAGGGAACACTCTTTGAAAACAATCCACGCACTTTCACACAAAATGTTGTCATCAAAGAACTTTTAAATTGAATCTAAAATAACATAATTCTCGCCGTGTGTACGTTGGACACAGCTGAGGAATGCAACCGTATTGAAAAATTTTATTGTTTCCATTATATATACTCTCCCGAAAATAGTTACAATCAACAAAGAAAAGCGTTCAAATGACGGTGTTCATGAACAGTTTGATTACACTGTATAATGGAAAGAAACCAAAAACACTCTAAGAATGTACTTCTATCTGCTCATCCGGGAACGGAAACAGCACACTATAATTAAAAACTCGTCAAGTTTGACGGGTTATTGCTAGTATTGAGATAATGAAGAAACTGAAATGGCTGGATAAATATTTTTATTGCAAGAAATGGACACTTTCTACAAAAAAGCTCTGCATACATCTTCACTATCAGAAAAAAAAAAAGGGGAAGACAAAACCACTAACCTCTAAATTGTTGTCTGTCTGCAAGCTTGCGACCTGCAAGTTTCTGAAGCTCATCTGGTACACTGGGTAACTCTAAGACGCGTGCAAGAAAGTCAATAGCTCGCTCTAGGTTGTCATTACTCATGTACTTGAAGCCAAGCTTGTCCAAGGTTAGCCCTTTACCATAGTGAGCACGTGGACTTAATGTGTGCTTCCGCAAAATAACATCATATTTCTCAATGGCCAACTCTAGGTTTTCCTGTTTGAATAATACAAACTAAGTTGTACTTTCTAATGGAGGCTACAAGATATGAATGCAAGATTACATTTTTTTTCACTCTAACATACAATAAGGCTGTTTTTAAGATCATAAAACGTAACTGTCGCCAACAACATTATGTCTCATTGGTCTTGTCCTATTTTTTTCATGCACCGAGATAATTTTGTGTTTAAAAAATGTACTGTTTAACATGTTGACACAGTGTAAAACACCCACTATTAAACTAAACAAATTTCAATTAAAATGAACAAAAAATATCCATTTCAACATCTTACAGGTTACAATTATGATATATAATGCCTCAAATTTCTAATTCCATAATAAATCATGCTCACAAAATTGATGTTATATGCAAACACAACGCACCACACGGAGTCACAATATGGCGGCATCCAGTTCATCGTCCTTCGCATCAGTCGAAATTTGTTTTATGTGTTGCAGTTGCCAGCCCCTTGCACAACCTCATATTAGTCACATTGTACGACATGCCTGATGAAGCAGTAATCCTTTTCTTTCTTTGTCTCATCAGAGATCTCCAGGAACTATACGTGATTGTCTGTTTGTGTTTACTTTTATTTTCCCCTTCTTTTTTTTAACGTACGCCTGCTATTACTCGAGGCAAAATCTCAGGTTAGTATGTCCAACCTGAGATTGATTTTACGTGAGTATCCTATTTTCCCTGTACGCTGACAGGTTTCCTCTCACCGTTCAGGCACATACTCGCCATTCTTTATTTTCCAATAATTATTCTACTCGTACTACATGGACAGAGAAAACAGAGTAATCTAAAATAATTTTACTCACAAAATAGAAGCAAAACAATCTGGCACAACTAGGCTGAGAAAAGCGCACAGAAAAATTAAGAATAAACAGAGGAGTCTAGTATGTGTAAGCTGAAAGAACTCATAGAGCAATTTAAATGAACCGGCCAGAGAAAACGTACAGAAATATAGATTAGTTAACTGAACTGTGAAAACGTGCCCAGAAACCTAAATTCATAAAAGCAAACTATATCACAGGCAAATGAGATTATAAACCATTTAATGATAAAATGCAAGACCAGTGTTATTAGGCTGTAATGCACACATACGGAACTAATAACCATACAAAGCAATCAAATTCAGAAGAATAAATTACGTCAATCTGAATTCACAAAAGTAAATTATATCACACACACTTGAGATTATAAACATTTAATGATGAAATACATGACCATTGTTATTAGGCTGTAATGTACACATACAGAACTTTAAAAAAACATTGCTTGTTTTTGTTACTTGTGTTTTGTTTTGTATCCTATTTTTATGCTGCTATGTCACTTCCTTTCCAACTGACGTTTATACTGTGAATTGCTGTCAGACTGTTCAGTGGATTTCTTTATCAGGATATATTACTTTGCTTTGTTATTTTATTTTCTATTTTCATTGTTTGTTGCATTACCTGAGCTGATATTCTTTTTTCTCTCTTGTATTTTCACTTTTTTTCCATCGTTCTATATCAATCACAGTGTCATTTTTTAATTCATTCATTGTTTTTTCTACGTTTGCAGTGTCCTTTGTCTTTTTCTTTTGACCTGTCTATATTAGACTTTGTCACCTGTTTGTAGCTGTGGCTGACGAAGGGTGAACCCCGAAACGTCCAGTGTATTCTGTGTGTCATTAATTTGTGAAACTGATTGTGTACCATTTTTTGTATTAATTTATGTATTAAAAAAACGTGCACGGCAATCTAAACTCACAAGAGCAAACTATGTCACTAAGAAATGAGTTCACAAACCATTTAATGATTAAATACAAGACCACTGTTATTAGGCTGTGACGCAGACACACAGAACTAAAAAAAAAAGATGTGCACGACAATCTAAACTCACAAGAATAAACTATTTCGCAGACAAATGAGATCATAAGCTATTTAATTTAACAAGACCAGAGTTATTAAGCTGTGATGCAAATGTCACCATGCATGGTGCAAGAGACATAACCGCATTATATATTAAAGCACAAAGCGGCAAGCATGAGTATTATGGAAAGAATCAAGGTGGTAAGTTGGACCAGTCTAGATAGCAGTATAAACAGCGGATATGACTTGTGAGAGTAATAAGGTCACGCCAGACTATAAATATGGCGAATGAGTTAACTCGTTCGCTTTCCCACAGATGCTTACGTCGCGTCAAGTGCTCAAGAAGTATCAACATAGGTTTTAAGCCACGAAGCCCATTTGTCTGTAGTAACAGAAGAGATGTGCATCAATGAACAGCAAGGAAGTAGATATTCAAGATGTCAATCCATTAGTGTTTTCAAGTAAGCTTCGAAGATATAGTAAATCTCGATGCATGATAATTAAGCAGATAGAACAATACAACACATAATTGACAAGTTGATGTTTTCCCTAAAGTGAAGAAATTGTGAATTGTGGGAAGAATAACACCATGTGGTAGTGGATGTCATTTTACAAAGTTCAAGAGAATAGACAAACAAACTAGATGAAATCATTTTTTTGAAATGGAGACAACATAGATCTTTTGCCTTGGTGAAATATCCAACTCTGGTAGTCACCAGTTAATACACCAAAGCGATCCTTTGCCTGAAATATGATACATCATAGATCTGACAATATTAAAGCAGGAACAACCAGACAAGAAAATGTGGAACAAATGTTTTGAAGAAGTAGGAAGATTGTTCCCTGTAATACCTTTTTTCTGCACCAGACTTTAGGTTAATAAATTGTGGGAAAACAAAAACTGTCGAGTTGAAAGAATTACTGATCAAAGCATTGAGAGGGTGCAAGATTGTTCGAGAGATGCAACATTTAAACATATAAGAGTATAAATACTGTTTAAAACAGTCACTGTAGCACAGTGGTAAGTGCACTGGCTTCCTAGCTCGGTGGTCCATGGTTCGATCCCCAGTAGAGGTGGGATTTTTTAGACCGTAAACGGCCTCCGGGGTCGACCCAGCCTCAGGAATTGGATACTTGAACAAACTCTGGGAAGGTTAAGGCGGCCGGCCGTCAGTCACCCCTAGTGTGCCAATGGTCAAGAAAATATGGGCCTAACACCATACTCCCAATATACCTCAATGGGCATGTAACAGGATCCTTTTAAACATGGAAACCAAGAAACCTGGGTTGCCTCAAGTGGCCACCCTGCCACACAGTCATAAAGAATTAAAGAAACATAGACGGCAATTTACATTCACAAGAATTAACTACATCACAGATAAAATTAGATCATAAACCATTCAATGAAGAAATACACGACCAGTGTTATTAGGATGTGATGCAAACATAGGGAATTAAACTACTACTTTAAAAAATATATATATTAACAAATAAAACGTTATTGAATAAGCTTTACAAATTAACGGTACATGGGACGTTTCGGTTTTCACCTTTGACAGCCACAATTACAGGACCGGAAGACGCAGCAAGATGAATGCAGTCAGCGATTCATAGCTTGACTGCTTGCGTCAGTGTCAGCGAACCAGAGCTGACCATGACCCTATTCCACCTCCAAGTGGTGGTCCTGGAAACAGGCTGCATCACTACAGTCTGGCTGAGAGAGTAGGGATCGAAGTGGGAAGGCAAACCCTGTCCCAAAAAATGCCATGCTGAAGTCAGATGTGTCGGCAGAAAGGCGCAAATATCGCAGCTTCGCTGTAAACGGACACAATGCAACCAACGTCCTTTTCAGGACGAACGAGGAAGAAGAAGAAGAAGCCATGGTTACAAACAGGCAACAAGGACAAGAAATGTAGACAGGTTAAAAAAAAATACTATAGACACTACAAACACCTAATATATATATGAAATATAACAACACAGGTGAAGAGCAATAATAAAGCAAGGAAAAATACAAAACTGAAAAAAATTATCAATACAAGAAATTCAACATCAACAAAAATCAAAAGCAGATAATGGAAAAGATGTCCTGCTATGATAATCTTAAATGTAAAACTATGAAATTAGAGAAGTGCACAAAATACAGCATTCACGAAATGAAAATTATTTATTTACTTATTTTTAAAAAATGTTTTTTTAAAAATCACAACACAGCAGCGTACAACTTTAAGTGTTATGCTGCCCACAACACTCAACTTCAAGTCAGAAAAACTCCAACATTTCAAATATCACAACTCATAACCGGTCAACATTAGATGATTCAAATCAGGTTCCTGAATTTTTATTGTAATTAAACAATACAAATAAGAATTATTAACTCAAAACCAAAGCAGATTACAAAAAGAAAAAAAAACCTCACACATACAAAAACCCCACGTCAAGGATGAAACACACCACAAGGCGATCTACTTTTTGGGCAAGCATTTTATTTCTGAACAACTTACTTTTTCTAAGAGTTCATCAGCCTCATCCAGCTCTTTGTATATTTGGAAGTCTTCCTCACTAGTAATAGATGATCGTATGTAAGTAGTCCTATCTGGCACATCAGGCTGTATTGCTGAATCCTTCTGTTCTAATTCTCTAAAATCTTCTACATATGATGTCTCTCTATATTGCTATCCTTTCCCGGATGCTCATCAACAGTTGTGCTGTCGGGTAAATCAACTTGTGGACCTTGATTTCCATCTCCTTCAGTTTGTATTCTACTCTCATTTGCTACTACACTTTGTGTGACCTTGACACTGATGTCTTCTATAACCGGTGGCTCCTCTGAATTCAGATTTTTACTATTTGTAATATCAGTTTTAAGAGGATCGACTATTTTGTCATCAAGTTCATGGTTATCTCTGTTGTTAACAGTCTCATCATTACTTCTTTCAATGCCATCGGCATTCTTTGAATTTTGACTGTCGTCAACTTGCGATGAGGACAATTGGCTTTCTTCTTCATCTATATCTACTGCATCGTCTTCTGATTCATCTGCGTAAAATGGTGTTGGAGATGGTCGGCTTTCCTTTGCTTCCTCATCAAGTGTTATGCTTTCTTGCATCTCATGGGCATTTTCAGAATCTGATCCAACCATCCGCTGAAATATAGGCACTTGAGGTTGAATGTACAGGCGGAAAGTGCTTTCTGAAACAGCAATCACAAATCAAGTGATCTTAGTTTCACGTCAAGAAGACATGCACAAAATGATACTTAATTGTAATTATGTGCTTTTAATATTTTACTTGTTCCGTTTAGTTCCTGGGGTGTGTCGGGGGGGGGGGTGTCTATGAACAGACAAAGAAAGAACAGGCCTACTGTATCCTCAGGCATGTCATGCAGTGACTAATATGAGGTGATGCATGATGGGGCTGGCAATGTCAGCATGTAAAAAATCACCACAGAAACCACCACTACAAGTGCATGTGAATATGTGGTGCAAGTTTCCTGCAAGGAGACCAGCTGCAATGGTGGATCCACGATCCGTAAGCAGCGCAAAGACAAACAATGATGATGATGAATAATTTTACTTCAATGCAGCTCAAGAGACGTCAAGAGATAATTATCTCTCTTTCACATGCAGTACCAAGTTCTCATTGGCACATCTGAGCTTCAAACTACTTCATCTAATAAAGAAATAAACACCAACTTCTCATTGGCACATCTGAGCTTCAAACTACTTCATCTAATAAAGAAATAAACACCAACTTCTCATTGGCACATCTGAGCTTCAAACTACTTCATCTAATAAAGAAATAAACACCAACTTCTCATTGGCACATCTGAGCTTCAAACTACTTCATCTAATAAAGAAATAAACACCAACTTCTCATTGGCACATCTGAGCTTCAAACTACTTCATCTAATAAAGAAATAAACACCAACTTCACATTGGCACATCTGAGCATCAAACTACTTCATCTAATAAAGAAATAAACACCTACTTCACATTGGCACATCTGAGCATCAAACTACTTCATCTAATAAAGAAATAAACACCAACTTCACATTGGCACATCTGAGCATCAAACTACTTCATCTAATAAAGAAATAAACAAACAAATAATGCCTGAGGATTAATTTTTAAAAAATCCATGATCAGTCTGGACCAGAGAAAATACACCAAGATCCACAACATGTAACAAAATCTTTAAATGCAACAGACAGAAATGTACAGTAAGTTCTCTGTTTAAGCAAGCTCTGTTTTTGGGCATTCAAAGTTACACAACTTAAGTTACACAATTCAGCAATTAACATTTTATGTGCACTATCAATGAAGAGTTATATGCTAAGGGAAAGTCCTTAAAAAATCTAGAAAAAGACCAAGACATTCACCGGAATCACAGCACAATACTCCTAGTCTCACTTATGCCACAGAATCCTAGTCTGTTATGCCATATTTCCAACACTGCACACTAAGCTTGGGGGAATCAAATGAGTAAGAGGATCACACAATGGACAGATGACAGGTGAGGAGAGTTGGGAAGTATCTCTGTGCAGAACCTGACAATTCCTTGGGAGAGCCCAGATCCAGAGCACAGTATTTCAGACCTGCATATTCACAGAGAGAGAGTGCATGGAAATCAAGTCAAGCACAAAAATAAGAATCTTCAATTCAAATGCCAAGCCAGCCCTATTGTATGGTTCTGAAACATGGAGAACAGCAAAAACGACCAAGAATTTACAGACTTTCATAAATGGTTGTTTGCATGGAAAAGAAAAATTGAAACGGAATGACAAGATCATCAATGTGGAACAGATGTCATTAACCAGACAAGTACCAGTGGAATTGATGACAAGAATCAGACAAGTACCAGTGGAACTGATAACAAAAACCAGACAAGTATCAGTGGAATTGATGACAAGAACCAGACAAGTACCAGTGGAAATGATGACAAGAATCAGACAAGTACCAGTGGAACTGATGGCAAGAACAAGTACCAGTGGAACTGATGACAAGAATCAGACAAGTACCAGTGGAACTGATGACAAGAACCAGTGGAACTGATGACAAGAACCAGTGGAACAGAAGATGAGAAGAAGATGGTGATTATGGCCAGAACAAACACTGAGGAAACCATTAATGGCAATACAGGGCAGTCCTTGTTCTGGAATCCCAATGTCAAGAGAAGCAGAGGTAGACTAAACGACATGGAGAAGAACACTGAAGACAGAAATGAATGGGATATAGAAGACATGGAAAAACCTTGAGCACATGGCACGGGATAGATGGACATGGCATGGTTTTATTGAAGGCCTATGCTCCTTAGGGAGCCGAAATGGTCTGATCATGATGATGAAATGATATTTAACTGTATGCATAATTTAATTAAATAACCAAGAACAAGTCATATGTCAAGCATCTACTTGCTATGATGGTACATATGTCTTCTTGGTGGCTCCAAGTTAGCAGGATTTTCTGTTCTATCTAAACTCACTCCCCTGCTTTGCATACACAGGGTGTTCATAAGGTCCTTGTGCAGTTGTAAAAAATTGACTACTTAGGTTCTAAGGTGAAAAAACAAGAACCAAAAAGTTACTTTCCAACAACAACTAAGACGTTACTACTAAGGGCTTGGCAAAGAGAAGGCAAAGACACAGTGAAGGAGGGTTTTGTGACACAGGTGGGCACTGACAAAACACTACAGAAATTCTGGTCCTTACATCGCAGAAGGAGTAGGAAAAGTACAGGCCAACCAATTCCTAATATTCTCAACTCGACAGGAATAAGCCTGAAGACCAATGCCGATAAGGGACATGCAGTACTCAAGCGTTATATTACTCAGCCAGATAAAGGTGATAAAGCTGCCCGCCAAGACCGTATCCTGGGAAGCAACAGAAGAGGTGACATATATTTCGACCTCATATCCAAAGAAGACGTTATGTGCACTTTAAAATCCAGTAGGAACATTGCCCCAGGTCCTGATGGTGTACAGTATCACCACATTAAACAGCTCAATGACACGGACATTGAGAATGTGGTGAGTGATTTCAACAACAGCATACAGAATGCTGAGGTGCCAGAAGATTGGCTGCATAGTTACCTACGGCCACTTCCTAAACCCAGTAAAGATCCCACACTTCTCAGCAAACATAGAATTATCACAATGCAGAATGTCTACGGTAAACTACTAGAAAAGACAGTAGCACAAAAAATAATGAATCACCTCGAAAATGCACAGATCCTACCTGATACTCTAGGCAGCTATAGGCCTATGAAAGTAACATGGGGTAACGCTGGAACTATTGCTTATGATGTGTATGAGGGGTTCCAGGATAAGCGAGAAACAATTGACCTAGAGGTTGCTTATAACAATGTGAACTTTGCAACATTAATAAACTGTGTAATGGCTTGCGGTGTTGACCCTTGGCTTACAAGATGGATAGCAGCTGCCTTAACTGAGAGATCAGTGGAATTTCGCTTGGGAACATGGACATCAGACCCAATGCCCATTTGCTGGGGCTACCCCAGGGTTCTCCACTATCAGTGGTGCTGTTTAATATCTATACAGCAAAAGTAGCCACCATTCAGCCAACTGGGATGGGATGAACATTGACTTTTGCTGATTCTTCTTCTTCTTGCGATCGCATCTTTGATGATTACACCGTCAGACGAGTTCTCATGATGAATTCGACTGTTGTTTGAAGTTCCTCTTTAACTCCATATAGCTTTGAGTTTAGTGTTGAGTCATTGGGCCAGTATATCTTTCTTAACTGGTCATACAGAGGACAGTCCTGTAGAACATGCTCAGCAGTTTGTTCGCTTAATCCACATGTGCACAGTGGTGAAGCAGACAATCGTAGCTTGTGCATGTGTTTATTCAGTTTGTTATGCCCTGTCCTGAGTCGAAAAATAGTTATCTGTCCCTGCCGGTCGAGAGTGTGATAGTCGTCTTTGGGTTGGTTCTGTTCTCTTCTGATAGTCTGGATAGCTCTCTTTTTTCTCAAAGTATGTGACTTCATTATCTTCTTGTTCACATTCTCCTCCCTTTTTTGCAAGTTTATCTGCCTTTTCATTTCCGGGTACACCACAATGAGATGGTACCCACTGAAGTATGGTTCTCTTTTTGGCAGCTACCTTGTTTAGTTCATTTCTCAGATGCGGGAGTTTATCACACCCTTGAGAGCTTGCAGGACAGACAGTGCATCTGTGAGGATGACTACCTGGTGGCAGTCAGAGTTGGTGTTATAAATCATATTTGCAGCTTGCTCTAGAGCTTGAACCTCAGCTGTATAGTTGGAACAGAATTTACCAGTGGGAATGTGCCTAGTCTCATAGTCGTTGTCAGGATATGAGATAAAGATACCGGCACCTCCATTCCTAACAGCATTAGTTGCTGATCCATCTGTATAGGCATGTATCCATGATTGATTGGGATAGCTTTCTTGGATCATACTCAATGTAGCAGTTCGTTTTTGCAGATCATTATACTCACATCCACTTGTGAGACCACTGACTGATGTATTAATTTGGAGGGCACTGCTGGCCTGCTCCCATGGTACAGGGTATAGGGTGGGCTTCAGTGGTGTTGTCTTCATGGATAGGTCTTCTTGATGCTGTCTTATAAGTCTTTTCCCCGATGCACAAAGCTGCTACGCTTTAGACGTCCCAATGCCAGATCATCTAGTCTTGCCTTCATTGGGTGCATTTGCATTACTGTTGTACTTTTCCATCTGGATCATGGTTTTTGTGTCTCTTCTATGGGACAATGTCTGTAATCCAGCAACCTTCTGCATCTCTGTTATTGGTGTAGTTTTCATGGCTCCTGTAATGAGCCTGAGAGCTTGATTTTGCACCTTGTCCAAAGACTGCAGATGTGAGTTAGCAGCTGATGACCATGCTGCTGAGCTAAACTCTAAGTGTGGTCTTATTACTCCATTATAAATCTTCTTTAGATTTCGTTCATTTGCTCCCCAGTTGGTACCTGCTAATTTTCTGAGTATGCCTAGTCGTCTTGGGGCCTTTCCTTCTGCATTTTCAATATGCTTATTCCATGTAAGCCTTTGGTCAAATGTCACCCCAAGATAGGTGGGGTAGCTTTCTTCCTTGATCACGGTTGTCCCTAGGTGTATGTTAGCTGATTTGTCCTTGGGGGCGAGGGAGAACAGTGTTGTGGAGGTTTTGTCTGTGTTTATTGTGATAAGCCATTTCTCTGCCCATGACACTAGCATGTCTGCTGCCCGCTGCATTCTATAATTTGCTGTGGTGACATTTTCATCAGCGCACCAGAGTACTAGGTCATCTGCATATAAGGCAGCTTTAACTCCTGCAGGGAGATCTTTCACCAGGTCATTGATGTAAACAAGGAAGAGTGTTGGGGAAATTACTCCTCCTTGAGGTACCCCCTGATGGAGCAACACTTTTCTGCTCTGCAGACCGTCAAGAGTGACTCTAGTTCTCCTGTTATGCAAGTATGACTGGATCCATTTCATCATGTTGCCTTGGATTCCACTTCTCCTAAGTTTTGCAATGAGGCCATCTTTCCACACCTTGTCAAAGGCCTGCTTGAAGTCGACCCAGATCGTTGGGACCTTTTTCTTCTCCTGGAAGGCATCTTCTATTGCTTGAGACAAGTAAGTAACTTGGTCTTCTATACTGTAGCATTCTCTAAATCCAGCTTGTTCCGGCACCAGGATCTGCTCAGACTCTAAATACCATTTCAATCTGTGGTTGACTATTCGCTCCATAGTCTTCCCAACACAGCTTGTGAGACTGATTGGCCGGTAACTTGCAGCCTCGGTCTTACATTTCCCTTTCTTTAGTATGGGTATTGTGATGGCTTCTCTCCATACTTGGGGTACCGTTCCTTTCAACCAGCTGTGGTTGAATATCTCAAGCAGTTTTGTCTTTGCTGCTGAGCTCAGATTTACTAGCATTTCGTTGCTGATTTTGTCTGGGCCGGGTGACTTTTGAAACTTAAGCTTGGAAATAGCCTTCTGTAGTTCTCCTAGTGTGATGGGTTCCCTCATTGGGGCAGGAGTATCTGTCTGTCCCATGGTTGCCAGTATTTCTTTTCTTATCTCTCTCTGATGATCTATGTTAATGGGTAAGTTGCTTTATGAACTGTATCTTCTAGCAAACAAGTCTGCAGCTTGTTTGCCTCTGAAAAGTTTGCCACCTTCATCCAATGTGATAGTCTGCCTAGGTGAGGAACGCTCTTCATTTAGAGACTTGACTAATCTCCAAAGTTTCCTGCCGTCTTTCTCAAGGTTCAGCGATGCCGTTTTAGTTCTCCAGCTTTTCCGTTTTTCTTCTAGCTTTGTTCTCTGAAACTCTGCTACAGCCTTTTTCCATTTGTTGTGAGTTTCAAGTGAAGGCTGAGACTCTGCGTCCTTTCTAGCCCTGTCCATAGCTTCCTGACGTTCTTGGAGTGTGCTGGACCAGTATGGTATGTAGTTACGCCGGCATCCTTTGGGAATGGTTTCTTTTGCAGCTTGTAGTATGCATCTGTTGAAGTCTTTTACCACTT
Organism: Oreohelix idahoensis; assembly: GCA_024509875.1. Lineage (NCBI taxonomy): Eukaryota > Metazoa > Mollusca > Gastropoda > Stylommatophora > Oreohelicidae > Oreohelix > Oreohelix idahoensis. The sequence continues at coordinate 3,975 of JAMPIV010006906.1, read as the reverse complement.
CATTAATGTCTCTGTTCTGTACCTTGAGGGTAGACAGCAGCGTGTTCACCTGATGCCTGAATAAACCCCAGTTGGCTTTTTTGTAGTTCCATCTTGTAATGGCTGGGCCTGTACTGAGAGTTGCACTCTGGACAGTAAGAAAGATTGGGCGATGGTCGCTTCCCCCTAGTTGGTCTCCTACTTCTCTACTAATAGATCCAGCTATATCTGGTGTGGAGAAGGCAAGATCTGGTGTTGAAGTTGTGTGCCATCCTCTGGAGTAGAAGGTAGGAGTATCTGTGGCATTATTGACTAGGATTAGGGAGTGATCATCTTGCCAAGTTTCAACCTCTTCACCTCTGTGATCCAGATGGTTATAGCCCCAGCTCTGGGAGTGGCTATTAAAGTCTCCAACTGCTATAAAGTTGGTGGCTGGTACCTGTATAGAGCTGAGACTCAGGGGTTTGTTGTTCGGACAGTAATAGTTCAGGAGTTCTATTTCCATCTTGTCTACCTTTATCTGCAACAGCTGATATTCTGCTCCATCCATGTAGGTTTTCCTTTCGTGTGCAGGAATGTTATTCCTTACAAGAGTAAGTACTCCTCCTTTTCGTCTATCTTTTCTGTCGGATCTGAAGCATTGATATCCCCTTATTTTAAAGGTTTGATCTGCTTTCAAGTGAGTCTCTTGGATACAGCAAACACTGACTTGCTTCTCATACAAGATGTTTTCCAGCTCTGTCTTTTTGCTGTATCCAGCCTGCTTGCTGTTCACTCCCTCTGCATTCCAGTGCATCATGACAAGTGGCACTCTGGGTTTCTCTTTTTCTGTTTTGTTTTGGTCAGTAGTTCTCCTCCGCCGTCTGCTGACTCCACAAGACGGTCTAGAGGGTCCTCCAGTAGCTGAGGGTGGGCTCTGTCGAGGCTCAGAGCCCGGCACTGCACCTGCCTGGTGGAGCTCCACAGGGCGAGCACCAGTACGAGATTTATTTGACGGTGTACTCTCCATAGAAAAAAAAAAGCGAGTTGCGTGATACTGTGGTTTCCGGTGCGCCTTCTGGCCCAGTATCTATGACTTTAGCACCTGTTCAACGGGAGAGTGGGCTCATCCCTAATCTGTTTATGTTCCCAGTAGTAGACTATTCGCAAGCAGCCTGGGGGTGTCACTGCTCTGCGCGGACCTTGTTTACCGAGGCGGCGTCCGAGCTCGTATGGTGAAAATATGGTTGCGTTATCTTCAAAATAGCCCTGTCTTTCCCATGGCTTTTCTGCCATCCTGCAACTTTCAGTTAGGGAGTTCTGAGCTCCAGTCTCTTTCCCAGGCATTTTATCCTGGCCTGGCACGCATACAGAGGACCCCACTTCTGGTTCTAAGTTAGCAGTTGGGGATAGGTGGGGTAGCACACTGTGCATTCCCCGTCATCCAGGGGGCTCTCCAACTATGCAGAGCTTGCATAATGCTGTGCTCTGGTTCTGGGCTCTCCCAAGGAATCCTCACGTCCTGCACAGAGCCACTTCCAGATACCCACCACCTGCCAACCCTCCATTGTAGAAATCTCCTGCATGCGGCCATCCAGTCAAGAGCCAGTATTAAGTCTGGTGCCCAAGTGATCCCCCCAAGCTCAGTGTGCAATGCTGGGTTCTCATCATGCTGCAACACAGGGGGGATTGTGATGCTCAGCCATCTCTCTCAACTCTGCACCGATAAGTGACATCGGGGACTTAACTGTGCCTCAGTACTGGGAGGCCCCGTTTCCGGGTACACCACACACAGCCAATTGAGGCAACGGTCGCCGTGGGCGTGTCTTCAGTGGGGAAGTTGTGGAGTCTTCCTGTCCATGTTCTTGCACATCCTAACACTGCCCGCAAGACATCGGAGGTTTGGAGAGTGGCCTTCTCTGCTTTTTTGAGCCGGGGTGGGCTCCCCGGGCAAGTCTCGATGGGGATCGGGACGTGTCCACGCGCCAGTGGGCCCAGCATCGGCCGCATCTGATGGAGGACTTGCTCTGCCAGGTTTGATGTGGATTTCCTACCGCCCCGGGTAGAAGCCAGAAGTGTACTGTGCCAGCTCTGGGGGAGATAAAGGGGGTGTTTCTGCGTCTCCTTGTGATACGTAGCCAAGGTAGGGCTCACAGTGCTCTTTCCCCGCCACCAAATTGCCTGCTGGTTACGCCGAGTTCTCCGAGCTCTAGGCATGTGACCAAGAGTTGAAGGCAATAGGATCGTCAAGTCCTGAGTCTCTGTGCCTGTACGATGGGTTCCGATCTTCAGGGAGCAGTCCACGCTCGTTCCCACTCCCAAGACTTGTTCAGTATCCATCTGGCTCCTTCCCACCCACAGAGGGCGTGTACGGTGTAGTACACCGGTTTTATTATCGAGGTTTGCTCCTCTAGATCCGTTGTGTTTAGCCTGAGGATTCGCACCCTCAGTTACCGGGACTACCTCGAGGAGGGTGTGGCTCTTCACCACGCACAACGATCTTGGGGTATGAGAGGTTTTGCTAGGCCAAGAGACTAACACCGCAATGGTCGCTCCTTTCATGAACAAGAATTCACTAGGCCTAGGGTGAAGCAAGGGGGGAAACCACTACCCACAACACCAGCACATCATACCCCCTGTCTGTAAAGACTTTGCCCCCACTTTTGCTGATGATATACTGATTTACAGAAAACTGGCTCTGACCGACAAGAAAATGGTTATAGCATACATGGGACACTCCAGGAGGTGTCTAAAAGGTGTGAGGCTACCGCCTCCCAGGTCAATCCCAACAAGGCCTGCATGATGTGGTGATCCTTGAACTATTCCATTTTGAAAACAGCCCTCCCAGATATTTCTCTCAACGGGGAGAAACTTGGAAGGCACGAAAAGCTGAAATACCTTGGGAGTTACATTCGATCGTGGGCTCTCGTTGAGCAAATCACAAAGAAATGCAGGAGAGGGTCTAGCAGCCTTGAAATAATGACTGCGACGCGTCTGGAGCAGAGATTACTATTTCTTGGTTATCATCAGCTAGTCATATAGGTAATTGTGTATGGGCTGGGAATACTCACGCTATCAATAACACAATGTGAACGACTAGAATGCATTCAAAATAAAGGGATGTGTATTGTCTTGGGTTGTAAGCGAGATACCCATATTGTAACAATGAGATACATGCTTGTTGGAGTGATGTTGATTAGATCCAGATATGCGATGGCCCAAACAAAAGCCTATATGCGAGTAGCCACAGACAAATGGCAGCTCCAGCATGGAAACATAGCTGACATTAAGGGAGCAAGAATAAAGAGAGGGATGCCATGGATGGCACAGGCAGAGACAACGATCAAGCAGGGAGGCCACAGTTGAAAATATATTCAGAGGAAGACTGAAAGTATGTCAAATGAGAACTGGATTAACTACCAGCAAGTCATCATCAGCCTTGGCAGAGTGTAGAACTTGGGGCAATAGAAAAGCAGAACTGGAAATTATCAAACTGATACATGATCATCCGGGGATATTGATGCCACTGTGTATACAGATGGGTCTGTGATCCGTAGTGAGAAATCAGGTTGGGGCAGAATTGTCGCTGTGCAACATAGCGGGGGGCTTACAAGATAAACAACTTCCAGCATGAGAATGGAGGTCGAGGCTGTTACTGCAGCTAACTGAAAAACGTGGCTAACTGAAAAACTTCCTTAACAAAGGCAGTCATTGCGTCAGACTCTCAGTCCATGCTTCGAAAGGTTCAAAGTGGTTGGTTGCGGCACGAATGGAAAACATTCACAGAAGCTTCGAGTCTACAAGACCTGGTGTGGATCTACTGGCCTGGTCATGCAGGGGTATGTAGTAATGAGAGATCTGACAGACTAGCTTCAAAAGCACCCACAGTGAGGACACTGGATATGGATAAGGGATAGATACTGAGAACAATTAATGATCACCTGTTAGAGAATGGCACTGCATTTGTTGAATCATCAAGTTAAGACTGTTTGGTATTTGGCATCTAACAGATGTCTA
>JAMPIV010006905.1:0-23639 GCA_024509875.1 Oreohelix idahoensis | reverse complement strand
ACCAACAGAAGCTTGAACAAAACAAAAACCAGTATTACCTCCTTTTTAATACTCACAACTGACACCATAGAACCATTTGTAATAAATACGATGTCCAATACAATATTATATTAAACATACATTCTGTACAATAACTTGTATTTAAATTGATTGTGATTCCTGGTTCCGTGTAGGTTGAATCGGACACTATTATCATGACCAGTTAATGATATAATGTTGTTATTTGGTAAACTTTACGAGTGACTCATTTAAGATATTCTCTTAGAGGGTTCATATGTTATGTGAAGTGTCACGTCGTTGTCACGTTATGCCAACTAGTGGAATTTTAAATTGAATATATGTTTATATCTGTCTGTGGGTGGTTTTGGACTTAAACTTCATCCATACCACATACATAGACACATAACGTAGAATCACATATTCCAGAATAATTTCTGACTGGAAGATTATAGGGAGACATGTGTAGCAGTAGGTTATTCTATAATTACATACTCTTATAGATATTGATACCTCTCACAGTGATCTCAGTCAGTCATATAGTTATAAATAATTTATTAACTCCCACCCTTCAACTTCGTTAAGATGGCAGTGGCATTAATCTTTATCTACATCTCTGCCCCAAGATGTAATTGTGACGCAGGTAGTTTATCCGTGGAGCCAATATTAGATACTCTTGAGGTTAGTCACTGATGGCCACTACAGCAAAGCAGGGAGGCAATAAGTGACAGCGCAGGAGATGTTGTATTCGTGTCTCCAGGCAAGTATGCATGTGCTGTTTAGATTATAACTGCTGATGGTGTAATATTTTTTTTACCTTGAAATAGGGGATCAGAAAATGGGGGGTGTGGGTCCAGTTAGTTCATTAACTTTGCTGGCAACCCCCCCCATGATTGCCAATGTGAAACCCCCCATAATGGGGATGCTTTCTTTGTCAATAGGAATGTGTAATTACCACCGTATTGTTTCGTTTACTTACCCCTTACTTTGTCGGTTACCTTCTACTCACCGTGGGTGTAGAGGGTTTAGGAAGAGAGAGCGTCAGACTATCCTATCGGCTGTCTTCCTCTGGCCTTGTTCCATTTTAGTCCTCGGTCATTCAAAGGATTGTCTAATGTTGTCCTCCCAGCGGACTTGGGTCGTCCCGGGGTCTGGATTCCCTGGCTCTTTGTTTCCCATGCTTGTCGTGGTAGCCGATCTTCTCCCATTCTGCAGACATGGCCAAACCAACTTTAGTTGGGACTATTTCTACTTAACAAACCAGGGTTGCAGGTGGTGGGATTTTAGGCCTTGACGTATCGTCTGGTTGCGGACCATGTCTCTTCTTGTTACTTCAACCACCTTCCTCAGATACCTCATTTTGGAGGTTCGGATCTGGCTTTTGTGGGTTGTAGTCATTGCCCATGACTCGCATCCATATGTCAAGACTGGGACATAGGTGGGAGGCGGTATAAGCATCTCTTCGTTTTTTACCAACTCTCACAGTGTTTGTGAGGAATCTCGCATTGGTATCGGACTTGAAACAATGTCTCAAGCTGCTGTCTTTTCCGAGTGGCACAACCTCATCTTTGACACAGCTCATTGGTCTATCATTCGCTCGCGGGTATTTCAAAGTGGTCGCCTGCTCCACGGACTGTTTCCCAGCTTAATCTGATGTTCCTTCTTTTTCTTTCGTGTTTCCCCATGGATTTTGTTTAGAGACTTGCACTTATGACCAATCCTCTGGGTTGGTTACAACACTGTGGTTTTTCCAGATGCCGGGTTGGAATTGCAAGATGTTGCCTCCTGATTTAGCAAATCCGGGCAACATTCATCTGCAAATGCCAAGCTTGAAAATACAAAGCTGTCGCATCTTCAGTACCCCAACTGATATACTTTCTTGTTTTTCCTTACATGTCTTGATAACGTTTTGTACTGTCGATGGACTTTATCTGAATTTCTTCAACAATATGTGGTGTGGCAGCCATATTTATACTTCTGAAATTTCCCCCGAAACCTTGGTCCAGTTAATAACACATATGAAACAACCGTACATTAGTATTTTCAAGTGTTTTCTCATCGTCTGGGGTTATGTATAACAACACGGGGTCCATTTTCTAGTGTAAAGTTTGCAGTGTGTCCAACATGGGTTGTGTCATCGCTCATACAGTTCTCCTCCAAAAATGGCCTGCGTTAACCAATGATAAAATTTGCGGTTTGAGTAAAGATGGTGTGGGTTATCGCTATTTGCCATGACTCTAGCCCCAGAAGGCAGCTATTTCAAAATGGTGTGTAGGATTCTTCTCCTTCTGAACCATTTTGATTTTTGCTCAACACTGCCGTAATTAGTTTGTTTTTAAACACGTGTTTCCAGGGCATATCAAGTAACAAAAACCCGCAGGAATTTCAGTTTGGACCGGACCAATTGACACTTGTTAAACTCAGTCCAAAGAAGGCAACAATAATTTGCGGCAGGTCGAATTAGCAGTCTAACAGTTCGATGGAATTTGTTGGATTCTCAAACACGAATGCGGAAGGAAACCGACCATTAACATTCACATTTCCCCTATAGGATTGGCTAAAAACAATTTTTGGGGTTGTTCCAGATCTCTATAGCGAGGTTCGCGAACGACGATAAGAATCTACAAGCTATACAGTGACTGACAGATACATTTAGTTACATCAGTGGGTTCCCACATTTTGTTTGGCCACACCGAATTTTTTAATGATAAGGGAATTACGCGTTGGTTACTTCTGCCTCTCTTTCCTTGTGGATTTTCCAGACCAAGGCCTGCCTGGTAATGCTATCAAAGGTTTTCCTAAACAATGTGTGTCCTATCCATCGCCACTGGGTCTTCAATTCAAACTCTTGTTCCACTGGATCGATTGTTGGTTTGTTGATTATTCCGCATTAATGAAAATTTTTTCATACTTTAGATCCTTTATTCTACGAAAGACCCGTTTATAAAAAGTTTGTAGCTTTTTGGTAGTTGTTTTTTGTTGCTTTCATGTTCAGAGCCATACAATAGGACATTGATTAGTCCTCTGAGTTGAAGATACTTATGGGGGGGGAGGTATGTTGTGTACTTGATGTTTGTTGTTTTCGTATGTTTCCTACATGCAATGAAAGCTCCTCTTGCTTTTTGATTTTCTTATTTTGATATATTGGTTCTGTCTTCCAACTTTTGTGGGGGGGGGGGGGGGGGGGTATATTACTGCAAAAATATGTGTACGATCTAATACATCTTTTAATGGGTTTCATTCAACTCTTGTCCACCCCTTTTCTTGCATTTAATTCTCATAATCTTGTCTAATTGGAAGAGAGGCAGACGGTAGACCCACCAAAAAACACATAATGATGAGGAAAACATGGAAAGAATTGATCGCACCCATGGCTTCTAGGGAAAGGAAGGACCTTGGCATGTGTTTGTTATGAGGGGACCTATGCTATCGGGAGCTAACGGGTAATGATTGAAATACCGTTTTAAAAAATCTAATCCATTTTTTCACTGCTTTATTATAAAAAGATGACAACCACTTTTAATATCTTCTTGGGGTCATGTGACATCCAGAAAGATAAACCCAATACAGCAATTTAAAAAACATGATTCATTCACTAAATTGACAAATTCAATGCGAGGTGTCCAGCTTGTTTTTGTTGGGAAATATATATTTGTCATTTACATTTTTTAAAATACTATTTTGTATAAAATATTAAAATGTGTTTGATATAATAAATAATTTATTAAAATAAGTGGTTATTTTGGAATGCTTTTTTTGATTAATCAAACAATTCTGGACTTAAATTATAAGGGGGGGTTCTATCCTCTATTTTAATTTGCCTGTGGGATTTTATTTCAATGTAGCCATAAATTCAAATAATAAGAAAATGGATTTATTAATTTTGGGAAATGAATTTTATATTGAACATATAAACTTTAATAATCTTTGATTGCCTTTTTGGAATCTTATGGTCACAACTGCCATCTTTCCGCCAACTGCGATCTTCCCCACCTTAACCTGCACTCCTTTCCGCCTCAAAAAAAAAAAAAACTTAGGGCCTCAATTTAGTCAATGGGATTTTTATATTGTTGTATTGCCTCCCAATCTATCCCACCCGCCCCACAAAAGCTAAATTAAATATATTAAAAAAGGTTGCACACTGCCAATGTAATGTTTTAACAACCGTATGGCGCCACCTGTTATCAAAAATGGCGCCACTGTTTAGTTTTTACTGTTTATATATAACAGACGACATGTTTATTTTAATACTAATTGAAGTCATTATGTTTTTGAACTATAAAACGACAGATTTGGTGGTCTAGGTTGATTTATTTTAGTAGGCCCTGGCCTCGCCACAATGTGAAGGTACTGACTATCAATTTTTTTTAATCAAATGTAAACTAATGTTCATTTCAGTTACCTTCAAAAATTTAAATAGGACCAGTTTGTTATCGTGGGCTGATGCACACCAATATATAGTTGGGTATTCGGGATGGGGTCAATTATTACTAAATCGCATTCCGACACGGGACAAAAAAATAAAATCGTTAAATATGACTGATTTAAAGCACCGTCCGCAAGAATCAATGGTGTTATATTAAAAACCCTCCTAAAGATAAGGGCGATTTATTACATGGGTCACGACGAACCAATTGGGAAGGGTTGGAAATAAATTTCAGGGCCTGTTGTATGATGTATAAATAAAGATTTGATACCTCAAATACATCTTTAAAAACTTGTTCTACCACCTAATAAATGTTTTTTTAAATGGGTCTAAGTTTGCTTGGTGAATAAATTAAATATAAAATTAAGAAAAAATTTTTTGTTTCATCCATTAGTGCATTAAAAATCAAAATTAAACCAGGTCGTTTTGTGTGGGAAATTGTAGTAGAAGTCAATAAAAATTTAGCGTGAATTGGGGTAAATTTTCATCTAAGCCTTTAAAAATGGCGAGATTGTTTACTAAAATTGATAAAGTAAAAAAATTTGTTCTGCAAATTGCCGATCGTCCCCCCCCCCCCCGGGAAAAAAGTTTTATTCAGAAAATGGAAATTTTAAAAAACTTAGAATCATTAATTTTTGATTTGATATAATTATAAAATTGATTTTTTTAAGTTTTATATAATAGAAATAAATAAATTCCCCCCTCTCACCTTTTTGTAAATGTGAGATTCCATCTCCCCTAAATAGAAAATTGCTTTTTTTATTAAAAACTGTTTTGTTTATTTATAAATTAAAACATTTAATATTGGTTTTTTAAGAAATAATTATATAAAAAGGTGTTTTTATTTATTTGGAAGGAGGGAATTTGGTATACCTTTGTGTGTTTATTTTTGAATAGGGTAAGGTATTTGGGTGGGGGGGTATGGATTTTAAAACAATTTATTTTTTTGGAACTTAAAATTGTTTAAAATAAATTTTTTTTTTAAGTTTTTAATAAAACAATGTAAACTGTTTTGATAATATAGATTTAAAAGTTTTTTAATATTATATTTGTTAGGGCGAGGTAATGTTTCCCTTACCCCCCCCACAAATAAACCTGAATTGTCAGTTTAAATTTAAGTATTTAAAGATAATGATTGATTAATATCAGTATTAAGATAAAGGAATATTAATTTAATGTTGGATTATATTTATTTTATGTCAAAGAATCTTTTATTTTATGGGTGGGTTAATTTATATAATTGTTATATTGGTTGTGTTTGTGTTTAATAACCCTTACAAAACCGAAAAAATTTTTGTGCAGGAAATGGTTTTTTATTAGAAGCACGGGTGATCAGAATCTATTTTTTAATAGAAAAATAGTATTTTTTGAACTTTTATTAGCCCTGATGAAAGATATAGTTATTTCTTAGTCAAATTTTTTGATTGTCCCCCCCCACGTCCTGTCAACTTATTTTTTTTCCCCCTCCCCGTATTTTTGAATTTTAATAAATATATGCCCCCTTTAATAATATAAATTTTTGGATTTGTTATGAAAAATTTTTTATTTTTTTAATCCAATTTTTTTGAAAAAGGAAAATATTATTTTTTAATTTTTAATGATTCTATTAAAATTAAAGGTAATTTTAATAATATAAATTAAATTGCAAATAAATTAAAATAAAATCTAAAAGTAATTATTAACAAAGAATTTAAACTAATATTTATTATTTAAGCATGGGTTATAATCACATCTTTTAAAATAAAAGAAATTGTGAGTTAGTGGCATGAATAAAAAAATTTAGTGTTTTAATAGAACGAAATTTATAATTTGAAAATTTTGTCTTGGGATATCTGAAAGAAAAAATAGTTCCAAGTGGATGTCCTAGAAACATTTTCAATTTTGAAAAGTTAAACCCAATTTATTGTTTATTAAAAAATAAAAGTAATTTAAGTTAAAAAAACAAATTTTGTCCCTAGTTTTTTATTGTTTTATGATTTATGAGAGTATTTTATGGAATAATATATTATGTATAAAAAAAAAAAAAAATAAATATATTTTGCTTTAGGAGTAATTGTTGTTTGGGTGGGAAGGCAAATTATAAAAATAAATAAAATATTTTGGGATGTCGTGTGGGGATTGATTATTTTTTATGATTGATATAATTATTAATTTTAATCTTATTATATTTATTTTATTGACATCCCCCCCCTTTCTTTTAAAGATATAGGCATTTATAATTTAATAGATAAATAGAAACCCATTTATTTATATATTTATTTTTTTAATTTATAATTTTTTTTGTAAATTATAAAGGTAAAAAAATTAAAGGAAAAAAGATAATAAATATTTGGAAGTAAGGGTGTATAGATCCGAAAAGTTAGAAGGAATATAATTTTATGATAAAAGTTAGCATAAACAAGAGATTAGGGATGACAAGTGCCCTGGTCAGTCATATTGGCGCCGTAAATTAATTTAACAGCTTTTTTTTATGAATGAAAAACCGTAAGAGTCAATGGCCCCCCCAACAAAAAACTGCAAAAGTGAAAACAAATTTTGAGATTAACACACACCACATGAGAACATGGTATGATCAAGGTGGACGATTGCAGTTACAAGGAAGAAGGACAAGCAAAAAATAAACTGATTGTTATAAGGGCTCACATAGGCCTTCGGGTCATGGCGACCAGGTCATAAAAAAATGGGCTGATAGGACATGCAGTATGGTCAATAATCCTGGTAGGTTGATGGGATTACAGGCAATGTTGGTACTCCCTTAAATATAAACAATGAATAGAAGGAAAAAAGGGGACTCCCTGGTAGTGGAATCAGGGTTGAAATAAGGAAGAATTTAAAAAAACTGTTTAATACACGTTCCTAAGTGTCCAGGTGTGTGGGACCAATGCCTCGGGTATGGTTTAACTAAAACGCGATGAACTTGACTGTAGCTGATAAAGAATATGAGGAAATAAACACCTGAGGGGACACTTAAATCAAAAGAGTCCCCACGGTGATTGGGGGTGGTTTTGTTTTTTATTATATGGTGGGTGGAGTAGGGGGGTAAGTTAAGTTGAATAATTTAAAAAAAATTTATTTTTTGAAACCATCATAAATAAATAACAATACTAAAAACCCGTATAATTTAAAAAAAGTTGAATGATAATATAAATAGATATTGTTAAAAAAAAATAATAGAAAACAAAACAAATACCTAAATTTACAATAAAAAAATAACAAAATAAATACATTACTAACAAAAAAATTTCCCCCATTTTCATGTGCCATTGTGGCCCCCCTTGTATGAAATTTGTATTTTAGCTTTGTCCTCAACAAAAACAACACTGTCTTGTCATCACTCCCGATTGGTCTAAAAACTCCTTTAAACAATAAATGGAGGGGATAGTCTCCTAAAGTAATTTACTATGAAGTATAAACAATTTTTCAATACAATTTTCAGGGGCTAAAAGCTAAATACCTTTTCCAAAAAAGTTTATAAAGCGGATGTACATAAATAATGTGAGTTAAATATAAACTAAAGCCCTTTATATTAACAAAACAGCCATTTAAAACTTAAAGTGGGCCCCGATTTTATTTTTCTAATATTTCAAAACAAATGCAACAAATTTTAAAATCATTTATTGTGCCTTATATAATACTTGATGGAGAAAAACTGTGTGGGTCGCCTTTGATTGTGTAAACTGGATTACACGGACTGTACAACCTCAAAGTCCTATCAAACATACACTTTAACAATTGAAAACCTCCTTGTGTGTGATCCATGGAAATTTTAGGAATATTGTGGTGGGGTGGCAAATTTTGTCCCCCCCCCTGGCTTTCCCACAAAAACATTACTGTTATTTTATATTTCACCATTCATGGTGTCTCAATTTTTTAATAGTTCTGGTAGGCTAAAAATTAGTGAATTTATGTTTTTGTGCTCAATCCGATGGTTACTTTTTTTCCAAATGGTTTGGAACAAAAGGGGAATTTTGATACCTGAAGGTATATATCTTTGAAGGAGACGGGCCCACGGGATTACTTTGAATTTTTTTATTATTCAATAAACTAAAATTAGTCCTAATTAAAAAATAAGATTGCATAAGATAAGTTTTTTGAATGTTAGCAGCCCCATAAATTTAAGTATTGAGAAAAAAATCTACAATACCCAATAACCGAAACCAAAAAATATAAATAAAAAGAACAAAATTGAAAATGGTCGTTGTCTGACGTTCATTGGTGGCCTGGCTTTAAAAGAATTTATGGACATTGGTGCCACCCTGTCCGGGAATGCTATACTGAAAACTCATTACATAAACCATTTTTCCCAACTAATTGCAAAGCAATTTGTTAGCACCGGGTATAAATTGATTTATTTTTAATTTTTTCCCTGTGGGGGATAGTCACCCCCAACATTATTATTTCCCCCCCCAGGCATTCTTTTTAAAAAAACTCTAAAAAAAAAACAACTTAAATACAACAAAAAAGGAAACATGGGCGCTCAACCAAAAACAATTTAATTTTCTTTTCTTCACAACAAGTCAGTCAATATGCCTCCCCCCCTTTTGTCATTAAATAATTAGAAGCCATCTCGTTTCAGAAGCCCCCCCTTTTGTTAATAAAGTTTTTTTAAACTAATTAAATTTTAAAAATGTTATTTTCCGCATAAAGATATACATTTATTTTATTTTGACCTCCCCCCCGGGTGAATTAAAAAATTTTTGTGATCCTAAATTTCAAATAAATTCCACATGGGTGAAAGGGGGGGGGGCGGTATAACATAAAATGAAAACGAAATTTAAAGTCAAAATTTTACAAAAGGGGGGGAAAATTTATCTTTATGATTAATAAAAAACCCCTGTCTATATTGTTTACATGGCACTGAAAATAATATACCCCCGGGCAGGTAAAAAAAAAAAAAAATAAGTGAGTTTTAAGAATTTTGTTTTTTTATCGAATTACACCCCCCCTTAAGGCGATAATAATAACCCGTCCAAGAAAAAATGCCATACAAATTTCAACAACTTTTATGCGGAGGGGGATTTAAATAGTTATAATATTATTGGAAGGGGGGCGATGTGAAAAGGAGGGAACTGAATAAAAAAAATAAAAAAAAAAAAAAAAAATTCAAAAATTTTCCCTAAGGGTTCCTAGGAACTTTGCCGGTCTGAAAATGGAAAATATACATTGGAGTGGGCCAAAAAAAAAAATCTGGAAAAAACTTAGGCTGTTGGGGGAAGGAAAATCACAAAAATCAAAAAAAAAAAAAAAAACAAAATAATAAAAATAACAAAAATCAATAAAAAAATAAAAAAACCGACAAAATTTCTTTGGCAAAAACCAAAAAACTATTTCCTAACATGTAACACAAAAATAAGCAAAAGGTTTAAATAAAATGCAAAAAAAATAATAACAAATAAACAAACTAAAAATTAAAAAACCAAAAGTCAAAAATCTGCCCTAAAATAAATTACAGACCCAGCTAAAAAAGAAGAAAACGATAAAAATTGCGAAAAAACAATATGAAAAAGTAAACAAAAAAAAATACGGCAAATCAACAAACAATAAAAAATAGTTCGCTAATACTCTTTTTTATGGCCTTAGGGGCTAAATCAATAACTACTGCAAAACGCTATTATACATAAAAAAAAAATGTTTAATTACGTTTTTTTTGTGGGGTGGGTGGCTTAGGAATAGGCGAACACGCAATTAAAACCATAAAAAAAAAAAAAACAATTTTACAGGTGAACAAATTGGGGTAAAACTCTGGGTATTGGGGCGGGGAAATCAAATTAAATAAAAAAATTTACCAACAAGAGAACTTACAACTAAAATAAACAGCCCTAAAAATAATTGGAAAAAATAACAAGGTTTGGGGGGGATAAGGTCATCCCATTCCGATTTTTAAGGAAAGGCAAAAATTTTCTAAAAACACTACAAGGAAAAACAAACATTTGTTTTATATATTACATAACTAACATAAGAATAAAACATAAAACATCTAAATTTTTTTTTTTTTTCTGGTTGTTTTTTTCTTTTTGGGCCCCCCCCCCTCTAGAAAAAAAACATACAAACCCGCCAAAAAACAAAATCTTAGTATATCAGTAACGTAAGGAAAAATATCTGGCAAAAAAAACAAAAAAACAAAAACCCCTTATGCAAAGCCGTATAATAAAAAAAATTATTCTTGGGAAAACAAAAAAACAAACAGGGGCATCAAATCTAATTAAACCACAAAAATACCAGTAAAAACAAAAACATAATCTTTTATTCAAAAAAACAAAAAACTTAATAGAATATCAAACACTAAAAAAAAACAATACACAAACCCAACCCAAAAAAATACCATCCAATAAACCACAACAAATAAAACAAAATAAACATCAAAAAAAAAATTATTTTAAAAAAAAAATTAAAAAAAAACACAATAAAATATTACTAGCAACAATAAGAAGCTTTTTTTTTTTTGGACATGTTTTCAAAAAGGCAAATTTTACAAGCTGATCAATAATAGGCTCTTTGGTCGGTCTGATTTGTACTGCCACTCTGGGGGCTATTTAAACGGTACAGTAAAAATGGAAAAGGTTCAAAGAGGGACCTAATGTCACAACATGGAATTACAGCCGCTATTTCTTTTACTAATGACAGAAGTGAATAACTCTAGGGGCCTAATAACATACCCACTATTATAACTTTGCCGGCTAGGATGCACACGATAAAGCTTATATTTAAATTTATTGGGATTTAACTTACAATTTAACAAAAAGCGCAAAAAAAAAAACTCTGGGCGACTTCATTTTTGGCTCCCTGAATGCATGGGAAATCGAAACAAACATATTTCTATAAATCACACAGCAGAAAATCCTTACAAGAGATTTATATCAGGTTTTAATAACTACCAAATAACCCCATAATTCTTACCACTCAGCAATAAATTATCTGGTAAGGGCTATACTTATAATCGCCCGGTACATCTATTGGATCTGACCACAATTTTTTACATTAACAATCTAATCATAATTTACATCCACCAAAGGCCATGCTACACCTAACATAAAAATAAAAACGATATATCTGGGGGGCGGAATAAATATACTTAACTGCCTTGGAAATATCAACAGGTAGGGGCGGGGGGGGGCCGGGGCCGCACGGGTATCTCCTTTTTTCGGGGCCCTACTAATTTCACCCCCCCCTCAAACAACCCCAATTCCCTTCCATTGATTTTTTTGTTGTTCGTTTCCCGGACTAACCTAAATCCCCCCCCAAAACTATTTTACTGGGCATCAGTTTTCAAGTTTTACATAAGGGGGGTACTGTAAATCATCTTATATCAAGGGATCGTCTTTCGGGGGGAAGGGGAACCCCTCTATGTTGGGGGGCTGCCAGTTGTGTTTTAACCCCCACCCAAAGGGCCTATGGTTTCGGGCCTTTAGGGGACCATAGCTCGTGGTGCTTTCCTCCCCCCAGGGATACTGTGTCTTTTATTTCTGGCGGTGAAAGCTAGATTATGTAAGTTGTAGTAATTAGTTAATTAGCCATATATCTAATGTTAACAGATAGTTATCGGGGGGGGGGAGAGAGGAAAATCATGTCTTGTAGTTTTGTCCTGTCCTGTAGATATCCGTCTTGTAGTTCGTATTATAGCGGTCCGGCCAAAAAATCCTGTGTTCCATTCTTTTCTATGATCTTCGGTTGAAAATATGTGGGGGGGGGGGCCCTTAGTCACATGTATGTTAAAGGGGGGGGGGACCAACCGCCTTGTAGCTTTTTTCTGCGGATGTTAGATTATGTATGTGGTTTAAGGTTTGATACCCCATATGGGTTGGAATTCTTCGTTAGGTTTATGGGACCATGACGGTCTGATATTTTTGGGCCCTTGTACTAGTGTAGTTGCCACTCTTTTTCTCCGCACTTTTTCAACCCAACTTTCTTCCAATTTTGGTTTAGCGCTTTTGGGGAGCCTGGAAAAAATCTGAAGTAGAAGATATGTAATGAGGCCACAATAATGCCTTTAAATTAAGTTGTGGTGTAGAATTGTGTTATATTAAATAGCTGTAGGTTTTATTTGTGTTTTCGCTATTCCTAAGCGATAATCGCGTGTGATATTTAAGTAGCCAAGATTAATGCGCCCAGCGCGCAGTAGTTGAGTGATTAGCCTAGTGCCTATAAAAAGAGATAGCGAACTACAAGCGGGCCTATTTTGCCACAGCCGCCAGAGAGAACAGACGACAGAGCCAAGCTGTAAATGCCTTGAGCACATTAGCATCGGGCACTGTTGGGTGTTTTGTTTTGTTTTGTTTTGTTTTGTTTAGTTTTGTTTTGTTATGTTCCTTGGTTTATTTGTTTAATGTTTGCTTTGTCACTGAATGGGTTATAGAAATAAATATAGCCCCTGCCTCTAGAATCAAGAGTTTTATTGTTGTTCGGGTCGGTGCGAGTGTGACAAGAGAGTGATTACACATCACAATATAATCATCATCATCATCTCGCCCACCCTATCACATTACGATTAATTAAAATTAAGTTTAAGCTGTGTAAATAAAGAAAGTATTTAATAGAGCATGCTGGTTTGGCTGCAATTGCAAATGGATATGGTATCCATTTTAAAAATAATGTTTGAAAATAGTTTCTTAGCAACCGGTTCTACATTTTTTTCTCCGCGGAACACCTGTCAATTGCTCGCGGAACACTGGTGTTTCGCGGAACACCAGTCTGAGAAACGCTGCTTAGATAACTCCTTCTTCTAATTCAAGTGCCATGCCAGCCGGCGTAGGTAATCATGTCTCTCCACATCTTCGTATCCTCAGGGTTGTTTATTAATTCAACTATTGACCTTTTCCATGACATGATGTCAGACCGGCCATTATCTTCTCTCTTTGCGGTTCTCTGTCTCTTTGCCCGTCAACTATTCCTGCTGTCGCTCTATGTTCCAGGTTTGTTCTTCTCATAACAAGCTCAAAGAAAGTGTATTACTTCCATCTAACATGAGGGCCAAGCTTCCTGTAGGCTCTTGCTTCTTCCATGACATCCTGATTACTCTGTTTTAGCCGTCTGTGGTATTCTTCTCATTTGCATCTAAAACCACATCTCTGTGGCAATAAGACATTTTTATGTTATTTACTAACCGCCCATAGGAACTGGTCAACTCCACCTCTCGGTGCTGGACCTAGTGTAGTGAAGTCTATAACACTTCGCTCCCCTACGTCAGTATCTGCTATGGGTTTACCTTTACCTTCACTACCTGTCCACGACTCCCTTTCATATGTCAGAACTGGCTCAGTAAAGCTATCTTTCTTATTTCTACTGATAACGATGTATTACGTACAACACTTTTCTTGTTACAGAATGTTCTTTTAGGGGACTTGTTTCCCCGTAGTCTTTTCTTTGCCCCGTAAGATTCTAAGCCCCATGTAGTTTCCGGGAGTCCATGATGAGACAATGCAAGAAAGCACTAACTGTCTTAGGCAAGAGGCTACGCATGGGAATCTCATCGTGTAAAACAAATTGCTAAAGAATCCACCACTGAAAGAGCACGTGCTTGATTGTTTGGCTTCCCGTCAGGGGAGCAGCTGCTATGGTGGTTTCATGCTTCAGACAGAGCAAACAGGAAAATAACGATAAAGCTGTAAACTTGCCAGTGTCAATCAGCGGTTTGAGAGTTTATCCATTATCAAAGTAAATGAGACAGTTTAGAAATTATAGAGGGTCGTGTGCATAATTTTACCTTTCTTGTCGTTTGAAACCTAATGAACCAAGCGCTCAAAGATTCGAAACATCCAAACAAAGCTGACATCAAATTAAATTAAAGTGTTTCAAAAGAACTTGACGTGAACAAAACAGATTTGGTATATAGATGTTGTCTGCATATAGTTTTTGTCTTTAAAAAAAAAATATTTATATATATATTTTGTCTCGTTGTGGTGAGGCGCGCTCCGTTCAGTCAAGACTCACAGTCTATCGGTTATATTGGGGCGCATCTCAATATTAGCAAAACGGCAAGTAATTGATTAAGAAAGGGTAAAGGTAGTCCTATACTACCCTAGGGGAGTGAAGTGTTAGAGACTTCACTATACTAGATCCAGCTTTGTGAGTTGGGGGTGACCAGTTCATTTCGTCGCTGCCTTTGCCTCCCCTAACTCAAGAACATAGTCAGGAACCCATGTACAGTTGGGTAGACTGCAGCGTGATGCTACCAGATTTCGAACCAGGAACCGTGTAATTTTGATGTGAGAAATAAATCAAAAGTCTTAAATGCACGGGCACGTAAATAACATCAGATGCTAAACGCCCCTCGGAAGTGAAGTGTAGAATATCCCATTCAAAAAGCAGCATTCTATAAAATAAAAAAAAGTGTATTATGTAATAAATATTTATCAATGGACATAAGACAGAGAGTTCTTACGCGTTATAAAGACCCAGTCCTTTCATGCGGAAGTGAGTCATGGAAAGTAAGTAAATAACATGAAAATCTCTGATGGCTACAGAGATATGGTTTTACAAGAGAATGAGAAGAGTACAATGGACAGCTAAAAAGAGTAATTAGGGTATCATGAAAAACGGTAGAAAAAACGGTAAAGGACGCTTACTTTCCGTGTAAGAAGAAAGCAATCAACTTACCTTGGGCTTGTTTTGAGAAGAAGAAAGTTTGACTATATCGTGACAACAGGAAAAGTCGACGACAACAGTGATGGAGGACGACACAGACAGAAGATACCGGACAGTGAGATATCTTAGCACGGAAAAGGTTAACATCAGAATTGACAAACAACACTGGAGACATGAAGATGTGGAGCCACATGGTCACCTTCGCCTACTAGCACGGTACTTGAAAAAGAAGAAGCACCGTTATCTAAGGGAATTTGAGCTTACCGAGTAATGCAAAATAACTGTACAAAAGTATATGGTGAAATATAACTAATTATCTTAATGACGCGTTTGTAACTAACGATGAAACAATTCCACCCGCTTTTCGACAAAATACGAAAACTACAGGCATTGCACGATGAACACTAAATTTAACACTCTTTAACAGACACCGCATGCCAAGCTATCTTTCCATGTTGCATTGTCAAGAAAATACGGAAACGCGCGCTGCACAGTGAAAACTAAACTGAACGCCCATTAATATTTTTTTAAATTGTGCATCGACCACTGACCATAAGTCATGATAAGGTTAACTAAAAAAATCCAATGAAACTGAAATGAAATAGACCTGAATGACAAGACCACAAGAGAATGTATGCCCTCATTAGGACAATCAGCAGATAGAGCACAAGATATAGTGTATTATTGCTCATTGTGTACTAACTGTCAAACTCAGGTTATGAATATCTACAGCTGTAAGTCTATCCTGGCAGAACAATAACATTTTTACTTTCTCAACTTTGGCAGAATTGATGAAACGATGAGTGAACTTCAAAGTCGCAACCAAAGTGGCGTGGGTTCAATTCCCAGGGCAGGCGAGGGGGGAAAAAAAGACAACACAAGGCTGACAATTGGGAGTCATGACCCAAGTGGGCCTACCACCTCAGAGTGTAAATAGATCAACTGGCCGAAACACTTGTATGAAGGTGGAATAATTTCTGATGATCAGAATGCCTCCTGTTGTAACGCTCTGTATAGTTTCCTATCATGGCTCGCGATTATGGTACCTGGTTAGACAGTTGGTTATCAGCCATTTGCTAGATCTAAAATAAGTGTCGGAAACCAGTCGATCTAGATCTACCGGTAGTCTCAGTGAATGATTTAGTAGATCTTTAGGTGACTGGGGGAGGGGGGAGAAGAAAGTCCTTTTTAAAGTAGAAAACATTTTGGACTAGACCTCTCCCGCCGGCATTTAAAATTTTGCGGGATCCCTGGGATCAAATATACTATTTGGGACCGAAGACGCAGCAGACGAGATGAATGCAGTCAGCGACCCATAGCTTGACTGCTTGCTTCAGGGTCAGCAAACCAGAGCTGACCAAGACCCTACTCCACCTCCAAGTGGTGGTCCTGGAAACAGGCTGCATCACTGCAGTCTGGCTGAGTGAGTAGGGATCGAAGAGGGAAGGCAAAACCGGTCCCCAAAAATGCTGTGCTGAAGTCGGATGTGTTGGCCGAAAGGCGCAAATATCGTATCTCCGCTGTAAACGGACACAACGCAACCAACGTCCTTTTCAGAACGAACGAGGAAGAAGAAGAAGAAGAAATATACTATTTCTGCATTCCCAGCGATAACTCTGGGGCTGGCTACTAAAATATTTTCGTAAACTGCATGAGATAGGAACGTGATCTTTTGTTTGTAAGGTCCATTCTCTTCCCCCCCCCCGCGCCTCCCCCCTCCCCCCCCCCTTACCCCGCATAAAAATTGCACGTACATACATATATCTCTATAGGGTAGATCGTTAGAGAACTGAATGTTAATAAAGTGGATTCCAAAAGTTCCGGGGTTGCCGATCCCTGATCTAAACCAATGCGCAGCAGAGTTCGGTTCTCGACTTTGGTCTATACTCCACAGCAGCATGATGTGTCGTAACGATGACCACTGTCTACTAAAGTCTATTTTTGTGTGTTGCTGAGTTGGCAGTAATGTTTAGTCCGGATTCGCTCCTGTAGCGACGCGATGGCGCTGTTCAGTTAGTCCTTCATCTGATTCCCCTGGTAAACCTTTCACTTTTGTTACTTTTCTGTGTTTAGTTTTTCTACTTCTTTATTTCTTACAGGTACCCATTAATGTCCTGTTATTTGCTGTCGTACAAGGCCACTAATAATGAGTGTGTGTATGACGGCTGGCAACTTCATCATGTAAAACAAATTGTCACAAGAACCACCGCCGCAAGATTATGTGAACATTTAGTGTAGGCTTACTACTACTACTAGTATTAGAACTACTACTACTACTACAATTATTACTGCTACTACTACTAGTATTAGAACTACTACAACTACCACAATTATTACTGCTACTACTACTAGTATTAGAACTACTACAACTACCACAATTATTACTGCTACTACTACTAGTATTAGAACTACTACTACTACCACAACTACTACTGCTACTACTACTAGTATTAGAACTACTACTACTACTACCACCACAATTATTACTGCTACTACTACTAGTATTAGAACTGCTACTACTACCACAATTATTGCTGCTACTACTACTAGTATTAGAACTACTACTACTACCACAACTACTACTGCTACTACTACTAGTATTAGAACTACTACCACCACATCTACTACTGCTACAACTACTAGTATTAGAACTATTACTACTACCACAACTACTACTGCTACTACTACTAGTATTAGAACTACTACCACTACCAGAACAACTACTGCTACTACTATTACTAGTATTAGAACTACTACTACTACCACAACTACTACTGCTACTACTACTACTACTAGTATTAGAACTACTGCTACTACCACAATTATTACTGCTACTACTGCTACTAGTATTAGAACTACTGCTACTATCACAACTACTACTGCTACTACTACTAGTATTAGAACTACTACTACCACAATTACTGCTGCTACTACTGCTACTAGTATTAGAACTACTACGACTACCACAATTATTACTGCTACTACTACTAGTATTAGAACTACTACTACTACCACAATTATTACTGCTACTACTACTAGTATTAGAACTACTACTACTACCACAACTACTCCTGCTACTACTACTAGTATTAGAACTACTACTACTACCACAATTATTACTGCTACTACTACTAGTATTAGAACTACTAATACTACCACAACTACTACTGCTACTACTACTAGTACTAGAACTACTACTACTACCAACACTACTACTACTTCTAGTATTAGAACTACTACTACCACAACAACTAATGTTACTACTTCTAGTACTAGAACTACCACTACTACCACAGGTACTATTACTACTACTACTAGTATTAGAACTACAACTTCCACCACAACTACTACTGGTATTACAACAACAACTGCTACTACCACAACTTCTACCTCTGTTACCATAACTAGGAGTACAACGACTACTACTATCGTAACTACTGTTAGTACTACTACTAGTGTTACAACAACAGTTACTGCCATAACTAATACTTGTGACAGATGAAAATTGAAGCTACACTTTAATCTCACGGTACCCCTCATTTTGTTGAAATCCAAATCGCCAACGTGGGTTCCACGTGCTTCCCTAATTAGCATGTCCAAGTGAGCGCGCTGTAAGCTATGTCATTCGCCCTCTGTCTTAATTTTAATTTAGTCACGCCTACGGTCTTCTCTCACGAGCCATTATAATTAGCAATCTCTGGATCTCTTACTGTCATTCCTTCAAAGAGGCGGGCCAGAGGCAGCACCGGCGGTCAGTTATCGACGTCTTTTGTAGTCACTAAGAGAGAGCGAGTTCTGTAACACCTCTGATTAACACCAGAACGAGAACCGTCTACGCGGGGAAGAAATCTCTGCAGGAACGGCGGAGCCTGGCGGCGAAGTTGTGAAAAATAGCTTTTATTCACGGTTCGACCGCAAAAGTTCTCGAGAATCAGGCAGAGATGAAAAATCTCGCATGTAGCTAACGATTTCTATTCATTTAATATATTTAGGCATCTCTTTAAAATTCAGTTATCTATAGCGCCAGAGATTTGAAGAAAGTACCTAGCTCATATATAAGAGCCAAACAAGAGTTTTAGATTTCTTTTATACGTGGAGATTAATTCATTCTTTGTGCTGCGGTAATAATATATTAGAGTTTTGAGTGATTTAATCGTTAAAGTTTCCTCATTATATTTCACTGGGATTTTGTGTTAAGCTGAATAACATAATTTAATTTCTTGCTATTCCCCAGTAGGAGAGGCTTAAAATATTATAAGACGCTAGACGATCGATAATTTGTTTATACCATTTATTTCTATTTTCATCGTGCGTAAATTTTAAGTGACTAGTGTTCATAACTCGTGGTTTTTTATATATAGATAATTAAATACCGGAGTGATTTACAGGTCTTACCTAAAACGCGGGTGTTAGAATATAATTATAGTATGATTACCTGTTATCTATTCTCTTTTATATAGGTAGATCATACCTTTGCGATCCAGTGGTTCTTATAGAGATGTATGGCCAGATGTCTTATGGCATTCCAATTATATGTTCCTAAACATTCAAACATTGTCGGTGAAAATCTGATGTTGGAGACCGTTCGCGGTCCACCTTCTCCATCCATGAGAGTGGTTAAATAAACAGAACACTTCAATGTAAACTTTTTTAAAATGTTAAACTGGAACGGGACTTTTCCAGAAGATTTTTCCATCTTATCCATATAAATATTACTGGCCTGATGTGGCAGAACTTACAGCACTAATTTTCTTTAAAAAACCATATGACAGTAAAGTTTTCCTACCACCAAATTCTACAGAGAGAATGCACGGGTCATCCTCGGCTATTTCCTTCCGAGAACAGCCTGGGAGTAACATTCTGTTGTTTTTTACACATTCACTACGACAGAGAGAGAGTCAAAGCCACTGGAGGCTAGACCACTCCGCGGAAAGAAACTATATTAACTTATAAATTTCCAGGACAGTGCCACCACTTAGAAAAACTTATCCCAAACCAATACCTGCAGTGCGAAGAGGAATACCCAGGAAAAAAAATAATCAACGCACCAATTCAGCGACTCCCCTAAAAAATAGCAGTTGCATAAACGGAGAGTCTGGGGCAGAACTGGACAAGTAATAGGACTCATAATAGTCTTAAATACAATGTGTTTGATAAATTCCATGCAATGTATGCAGCGTCAGCAGAGGGGTAAGCATAACTGAAGTGAGCTCACTGTATGTGTGTAGAGAGTGAAACAGAACGACAGAACCTATTTCTTAAGTTACTACTAGTATAACATCTTTTTTATTTATCTCTCACTAATCTGAATGCCCACGGGATAGTTAAATCAAGGACTTATTCTTTACCCGTCCTGACTGCCCCCTACTCCCATTGTTAATTATTTGATCTTTTTGGGTATATTACCTCGGGTGGGATCTTTCTAAATTTTCCTATACAAGAGGGAAGGCCTATTAGATTTATATTTTCTTTTCTCTGATGTAACTAAAATGTATTTCTTGATGTTGTGATATTTAGCGAAAATAAATTTAATAAACCTTACTCTATAGAGTCGGTCAAACCCCTGATGTATATATATATATATATATATATATATATATATATATATATATATATATATATATATATATATATATATATATATATATATATATATATATATATATATATATATATATATATATATATATATATATATATATATATATATATATATATATATATATATATATATATATATGTTATTCATTGTTTGTTTTCACGTCTGTACGTACTAGTTATATGTCACAGAAGTTTGTGTACTTAAGTGTTGTGTACCTTGTATGTTGTACAAGGAGAGTAAGGGCGTCTGAAAGTTAAATAGAGTCGTAAGATAGGCTGGATTAGAGCAATTACTCAATCCAAGACTGCCTTTTTCTCTCTACACTATCACCTCTTCCCTACACGTTTACCCCTCCTCATGAAACAATACTATTTCTACCACCTTCCTTTCACATAGCTGTCACTATCACCTCTGCTTCAGCGGGACCATAAATATCTCAGTCTTATTTTCTCACAATTTACGACAATACAGCTAGCACTATTTCTAGTATTACGACATGTACTACTACTATAACTACTACAAGTACTATTACTAGTGCTACAATTACATCTACTACCAAAACTACTACAAGTACTATTACTAGTGTTACAATTACAACTACTACCATAACTACTACTGCTAATACTATTACCAGTATTACAAGAACTACTCCTAGCATACCTACTACTACTATTACTAGAATTACAATAACTACTACTGTTAGTACTATTACTAGTATTACAACTATTAATTCTGCACATTTACTTCTGCTACTACTACCACTGTTCTTACATCGGTAGCTGCTACCGTAGATACATCAGCTAGTTCAGTAATAGTTGTTAGAATAGTAATAGTAACAGCCGTAATAGTTTTTACACTGGTAATACATTGGTATGACAAAGTCACAAATTTGGAATTGATGACAAGAACCAGACAAGTGCCAGTGGAACAAGAGTTGAGAAGACGACGATGGCGATTGATAGGACATACATTGAGAAAACCTGTTGATAGCATTACAAGGCAGTCCTTGTTCTGGAATCCACAGTGAAAGAGAGGCAGAGGTAGACCAAAAAAACACATGGAGAAGAGAACTGGAAACAGAGGTGAAAATGGTGAGGAAAACATGGAAAGAACTTGAGCGGATGAGACAGGACAGGAAGACTTGGCATGTGTTTGTTGAAGGTCTATGCTCCTCGAGGAGCTAAAGGGTATTGATTGATTGAATACTGCAGCAGTTTATGGAGCATGGAGCCATAAAAGCAGCTAGTCCACCTACAGGAAGCATGTATCGAGAATTCATTTGCTCTTGTTGTAGTAGTTTCTGTGGCAATTTATTTTACAGGATGAGGTTGCCAACCCTAAGCACAACCTGATATCATTTGCCTTGTACGACATGCTTGAGTGAGAAGTAGGCCAATTCTTTATCTGTGAAGAGAATCCTGGACCTACACGGGGCCAGATTTTATAAGCAGCATCTCCACTGAGGATTTCAGGGGAGCGAACACGTTAAATAATAATATTGTTAAAACTATTTACGGTTGCTTCCCTTGTCATGTCAACTATCGTCCTTACTGTAAGTGAGGAAATCGAGGGGGAACAGAAGTAGTACGGTGGTAAACGGTAGAGTGGAGGAGAAATAAAGGTAATACGTCTTACTGGGACAAAATTTAAAAAAACAAAAACAAGAAAAAAAACTACGTTGGGGCCACAAAGCCTTCGTCAGGGATAGATGAACAAAATACAAAGGAAAGAAAGTGAGAACTAAGTAAAAAAAAACATAACAATAAAAGCAAATACTGCCTGATTAGGATCACACGGCTGGACCAAAATGGCTGCCGCTGCAACCTGAAATAGAGAGTAATTTTAAGTACGAAAAAAAAAAAAAAACAATAGAAAAGCCAAGGACTGGGAAAACTAAGAGTGGGCAAAGAAAAGAAAAATAAATTAAATTTTAAAAAAAGAGGTGTGGGGGAGGTGAGAGAAAAAAGCATATAATATTGGGCGGAAAGAGGGGAAGAGAGAGAGAGAGAGAGAGAGAGAGAGAGAGAGAGAGAGAGAGAGAGAGAGAGAGAGAGAGAGAGAGAGAGAGAGAGAGAGAGAGAGAGAACTAAAAATATAAATTTTTAAAAAATTTAGAAAAAAAAAAGTGATAGATCACAGCTCTAGAAATATGACTGAGTAGAAAGGGATGCCTCAGATACAAAAATGCTGGGTGTTTAAGCCGTTGGGTTTAAGGCAACCCATAAGGTTGATGAGGCGTTGTTCTAGGCGGAACCGACTGTTAGCATCCGGGGAGCAGGATCTGGTAGCTAGGACCTGGATGTCAGTAGCGCCATATTGGCCTGCGTCATTGAAATAGACGGCTACATGTGTGGTTTCCATCCGAGAGATGTGGTAGATGTGTCTCCAAAATCGATCCTCAAGTCGTGTACCCGTTTTGCCAATATAAATTATTTCGCAACGTTTGCTTATGCTGGTATAAGTGACGTTGCACGACCCGCGTGTAAGCCATTTGTGATGATGAACGTGGTTGAAGGAAATGACAATGTACGCGTTTGAATGACCTATTTGCACGTCTTGCATCGTGTCGGTTTACTTGGCTGGGTGCCAACATTACCTTGTTAAAAACATATTGCTTGAAAAAGTGCCCCTGCAAAAGCACATACAGCGAAGTGCCCTTTTTTCGAAGCTGGATTATTTGAAGGACTTATTTCGAAGTTTCGAATGTGACTTTGCACTAGCTCTATTTGTGTATACTAAAACATAGTTTTTAATTCAAGGTTCGAATTAATGACAAAACTTATAATACGAAGTTCGCAAACCTTCCCCATTTTTTGTGTTTTAACCTCTGTCGTGTGAAATTCTAATCCACATATATAAATTAAAAAGTAAATGTAAAGCCTAACGAATTAATTCAATAAAAGGAAAGAAGAATGGTAAAAGAACAGTGCGGTCACAATAGCGTACGCCTGTGTTATAGAACGTCATACTAGCTAAACAAGAAATCCCCTTTTTCTACTTCGTCTGCATAATTGTAACGCTTTCACGTTTGCT
>JAMPIV010006904.1:230000-277163 GCA_024509875.1 Oreohelix idahoensis | reverse complement strand
TAATTTTATAAACCAATAGAACGGAATTGAATCAGTTCTACAAGTTAACGGTACAAAGGAAACAAGGGAAATCGCTGCCGTTGCCTTCTCTAACTCAAGATCAGAATCAGGCACCCTTTTACAGCTGATTTGACTGATGCGTGACACCTGTTCCCTTCCTCGCTGCCGTTGCCTTCTATAACTCAAGATCAGAGTCAGGCACCCTTTTACAGCTGGTTTGACTGATGCGTGACACATGTTCCCTTCCTCGCTGCCGTTGCCTTCTCTAACTCAGGATCAGAGTCAGGTACCCATTTACAGCTGGTTATGGAGTGTTAGAGACTTCACCATACTAGGTCCAGCATCGAGAGGTGGGGAGACCAGTTTCCTTCCTCGCTGTCTTTTCCTTCCCTAACTCAAAGTTAAGTACCCATTTATAGCTAGGTAGGGAAAGGGAACAGGCCACCCCACTTCGTAAAGCTGGGACCCAGTACATCGAAGTCTATAACACTTCACTCCCCTACGGCAGAATGTGCTACGTGACTACAACCTTACGAACGGCAGGCGTGTTTTAAAAAAAATTCTAAGCAACGGGGGAGGGGGGAGAGGACAATGACACTTTTTCCAGTCAAGAAAGAGTACGGTGATCGGTTTGGGTAATAAATATCCACAATTTGATTTAACCGGTGAATAAACGCACAAGAACCTATTTTCCCTTTATGTAACTATGATTTCACCTGATGACATGATAACGATGTATAAACTGTTGTAATCTATTTTTTTCGTTTCTAAAGATATAATAAATTTTATAAACCTTAGCTATTAGTTCTGGTCAAAACCTTCCCCTGCCCCATTATATGTGCCCACAGTTTACCTGTTCGTTTATACGTATGTACGTATTTATGTCACTAAATTGTTTGTGTGTGCGTACGAGAGGATAGTGTATTAGACTCAGTATCTAGTGAAATAATACTTCTTCATTTTTAGCGGGTCGTGCTATATAGATGAGTTGAGCAATCACTCAACCCAAGACAGTATTTTTCTTACACTCTGTATTCCTCGTAAACAGGACTATTTCTCACACCTTTCTCTCACATAGCTTTCACTATCTCACCCATGCTCGATTGGGATCATAAAAATAAAGCCTATATAAAACTCACGACACTGACCAACACATGTAAATAAAGTTTTTATGTTAATTTTATTTACTATAAAGAAACTCTACAACAGCAGTATTTTGAATATCAATCAAATACAAATAAACATAGGTTAATGAATTAATAAAGAAATAGACTCATAGGTGGAATCCTCCCTCCCTCTGTTGAGACAAGATCCCGTTAGAAGAAAGTTATTAACCCCCAAAGAGTCAAAGATTTATATGCTATGGTCTAGGATTTCCTTCTACAGTAAAGAACAGAGTTTATACGTTAATCTATTCTGAAAGGGACAGTATTAGCAAAACTTACACACACAAAATAAACAACGTGAGTACATGGATTCTACAAGATATATATGAGAATTATTCATTTATCCTTCCTCTTTTCTCAGACAACCGTGGCCACGTACATTCGTTCTTACCTAATACTTGATTTGCAACTTCTGGAACAATCTTTAGGACACACGCACACAGCAAATCCAGTGTTATTTTTTTTTTGCAAAGAAAACCCCAGCTCCTCAAAGACAGATTAAACCCACTTCTCCGGGGAACGTTCACTTTGTTACTTTTATTTAGGACTTCTGTTTATGTCACATTAATTAGTCCAGGTAAGAAATTTAACAGTGCTCACAGTGTCAGTAGCTTGAGATTTCCAGTATATAGGAATGTCAGGTAGGTAACTTCTCTCAGTATAAAAATTCCTTGTCACACCACAAATGGTCAAACGTCGGAAAATGTTAATGTTGGTGATGTTGCCACGACGGGCTGAATGTAAATGAAATTGGGAAAAAGAAATCTGGATCTATAGGCCCAGTTACAAAGTCCCTCTTAATGTTCTTTGGGTTGGTACTCTGTCCCTCTCTGGGTGTAAACACAACCCCAGACAGGTTTACCTTGAAGACCCAGATACTAAGTAAAAAATGTTCTTTATATGGTTATTCTCAGATTTATATGGAAGCCGCTGGTAGATTTTGGGTATGACCCCGTACTGTGTAAAGGAGAAAAATACAAATACTTAACCATAATATAGTATTCTCAATCCTATCCTTAACCCGCGTAAAATATAATATATTCATACACTCAGTTATTTAACTTTAAATAGAACTACACGTGTATCTCGTATTGAATCGTTTAATAAAAGTCTCCATGACATAAGCTCTAGTCATTTATAATTTTAATCATCATGAATTAGAAATAAATATATATTTCGTCAGTACTCATAATGAATAGTGCGTTTACTAGACGATTAAAATAACTCCTACTGGTTAATATCAGTTAGTTAGATTTAAGCTACAGCCGGAACAAGTTAGCTATAGATTATATTAATTCGCTAGTCACTTTGCACAAAACTCCTAGTGAAATAAATGACGGACTTAACCATTAAATCATCTACCCAGAAAAATCTTAGTGAATAAAATGACGGACTTAACCATTAAATCACTCTACACAGAAAACTCTTAGTGAAATAATAATTACCGCAAACACAGAAATTGAACTACTCCAAATCGAAAATACTAAGAAATCCACTATAACAATGGTCTAGAAAATCGAAGCTAGTAGGTTCTGGAAAAATCTGTGGGTACTGAGTAATGGATTTTAAAAGCTGGAGAATATATATTAAATTTGCAGAACTTCGCTCCGACTTGTAACTTTTAACGCCTTCGCTCAGATTTCGGGCTTTTCTTCGGTCGATCTGCGAATCAGAGGAAAAATTCCCGCTTTTACCGCTTGCAGACTCTGGCAATCGAGCGAAACCCGTCCTTTGATCTGGCGATTCTCACCGTGTTTAATTACCTTCCAAACAAACGGATTCAGGGGGAGTAACTATGATTATCTGCCCTTGGTTCCAAATTATCTACTCCTTCTACTCAAATTATTTCCCCTGATCACTGTCTACCGAAAATACGTTTCAACTACATTAGCTTATCTTCCCCTGAGCCAAAAGTACGACTTTTTTTAAAAATAGTCGCCCCCTTTCTACGCGTTCCGTCTACCTGTCTGATTGCAAACATTCCTCGTAGTTTATACGACATAGAGAAAAGAAAATGTGCGTGACCAAATTAAGAGTTTGACATATATATAGAGAAGTGAAGGGGTCTGCGTTTAACAAATAGGTCTGTTGGTAAACATTCCTAAGGCAAATAGAGAAAATAAAATAAAATAGGCGTGCTAAATTAAGAAAGAGACAGATATCTGAGTGTATGAAGGTTTTACTTTAACAAACCGTGCATGGCTCATAAGGAAGCCGGTGAAAGACAGGTGGAAGAAAAATGTAGATGTATGAAATCTATTTTCATAATATCCTCTGCCACAGTTTGTTTAGTTGCTGTTCAGCTGAGTCCTAATTTGTTCTGTCTTTTACTACCCTATCTAACTAATTCGTGTAGATCTTTTTCATTTTCTGATGTTTATAATGAGTAATTAGCATAGCGTAAGTTGTTTATTCCTTGTACATAGGTTAAAAACTTAATTTTTTTTTTTAAACGGTAGCGTAGAGTGGAAGTCGCCAATACAACTGATAAACAGTACCAAGAACAGGAAATTGTAAAGAGGTATGAAAAATCTATCTCAGTTGGTACGGTACTTAAAGTAGAAGAGTCATACTATTCCCACTTAACGATCTTTTCTTGTTTGCTTTTTTTTTTTTTTCAGGTGAATATTGTGGTAGAGTGATTCCAGGCTCCCTAGTGGTGAATAGTAGCAAGGCTGTTGTTGAGTTCCGCAGCGATGGACGGACTAACGGGGTAGGATTCGAACTAAGATGGACGGCTCAAGAAGTGAACTTAAGTACGAGTTTTTGTTTGTTTTCATCATGACCTTTCAGCTGCCCAAGGAGGATAGACCTTCAACAAACGCGTTCCAAGACTTCCGGTCCGGTTCCATCAGCTCAAGGGCATTCCACGCCTTCCTTATTCTTTTCTTGTATCCAGTTCTCTTCTCCAAGTTTCTTCGGTATCCATCTACCTCTTTTACACGGGGGTTTCCAGAATAAGAACTTACCATGTAAAACTATCAACGGGTTTTCTCTGTGAATGCCATATCCACCGCCAGCATCTTCTTCTCATCTCTTGTTTTTCTAGTTCTTGTCATCAATTCCACATTAGTGACCTTG
Organism: Oreohelix idahoensis; assembly: GCA_024509875.1. Taxonomy (NCBI): domain Eukaryota; kingdom Metazoa; phylum Mollusca; class Gastropoda; order Stylommatophora; family Oreohelicidae; genus Oreohelix; species Oreohelix idahoensis. The sequence continues at coordinate 272,916 of JAMPIV010006904.1, read as the reverse complement.
TCATACCATTTTAGTTGTTATATTCTATGCTGCAGGCACCCATTTATGAATGTCTGTAGTTTCTTGGTTGTTTTTTCTGTTGTTCTCCGTATTTCACAGCCATACAATAAGACTGACTTGACATTTGAGTTAAAGGTTCTGATTTTTGTGTTGGACGTGATTGCTTTGATTTCCATACAATGAAAGCTCCCCTTGTCTTTGATATTCTTTTTCTTTATATCGCTTAAGACTACATGCCGCAAACACAACACGTTACCATTATTTTCTACCACTTATGCACTGTCTTCAGTTCTATTTTCTGAATTGTTCACTTCTAAGCGGTCTAGACAATCTTTTATTCATCTCGTGCCTTGCATGTGTTCACTATATGTTTATTTTGTTAATCGTGATCCTCCATTTGTTCAGTGCGTCAAAACTGTCTCTACCTGTTAGATCTCATATTAGCTTTTGGGGGTTATGTCATTGGCGTATTTAAGGAGGGGGGATGTGGGGAAGAGTCTTCACGGTTTCAGCACATGTCAAAATCTTAATATTAATCCATGTATATTTTTTTTTAAAAACATTTAAAATAGGACAATAGTTTTCACATTTGAACATTAAACCCTGATAGATGAGATGTCATTTTTCCCACTATGTACGATACAAGCGTTCGAGTGGAAGAGTAGGTAGAGCGTTTGCTTCTTGAGGCGACAAGGCCGTGTTCGAAACCGGGTCGCGTCATGCTCCAATCTGCCGAGCTATAAAATCGCTCGTGAGTTATGGAAGACAGACTGTAATAACCACAAAGTAGAAATGAGGGTAGACAATCCTACAGGCATTAAGATAGACTGTAATAACCACAAGGTGGAAATGAGTGTAGACAATCCTACAGGCATTACGACAGACTGTAGTAACCACAGGGTAGAAATGAGTGTAGACAATCCTACGGGCATTAAGACAGACTGTAATAATCACAATGTAGAAATGAGTGTAGACGATCCTACAGGCATTAAGATAGACTGTAATAACCACAAGGTGGAAATGAGTGTAGACAACCCTACAGGCATTAAGATAGACTGTAATAACCACAAGGTGGAAATGAGTGTAGACAACCCTACAAGCATTACGACAGACTGTAGTAACCACAAGGTAGAAATGAGTGTAGACAATCCTACAGGCATTACGACATATTGTAATAACCATAAGGTAGAAATGAGCAGACAGTCCTATAGACATAAGATAGATTGTAATAACCACAGGGTAGAAATGAGTGTAGAAAATCTTACAGGCATTAAGACCCCACCAGAAATACAAAAGTTAAAACGCTATATTACAAAAAAAAAAAAAAAAAAGCTAACTTATTAAAAAAAAAAGGATGCAAGCAGTAGTCTTCAGTGGTAGATTTCCCCCAGATAAATACGGATTGACTATAAATAAACCTACAATCAATATTAAATGCATACCAGTATAGACACTTCCATTTTTCCGAACAATACAACAATATGAACTATAACTAAAATGTAAAAATACCAGTGAGAGAAATAATACAGCATAGAGCATAAAATAAATACAAACAAGAGACATATCACAATAAATCAAATGCGTCCTGATATAACCAACAGCTCCATGCATATGGGAGATGGTTGAAAGGCCCGTGCTAAAAAGAAATTAGCAACAACAACAAAAAACAAAGGTAGCGAGAAAAGATACTCCTCAGCCCGCCTCACAAAGCTAGGACCTGGTGTAATAAAATGGTTCTGAATACAGCTGTTACCATGACAATGAATAGTCCAAAAATTATTGTTAGGGTAGTATTGAATAAATGTTGATGCTGTCTAGTTTCAGGAGGTGTCAGGGGAGACAAAGAAGGAACAGAACTTGTGCTCCTTCAGTGATATCGTAAGAAGTAACCATTATAAGGTTGTGCATGGGGGTGGCACCTCATATAAGACAAAGTGCTATAGAAAATATCGTTGTAGTAGCACATGCATACTTTGGTACAGCCTTCCTGCAAGTGGACTAGCTGTCATAGTAGCTTCATGCTCCGTGGGGAGCGAAATGGAAACCGATAATGATAATGATGATGATGATAATGATGATGATAACTCAGTGATTGATGCATGGTAATACTGATCCATTTCAAATTGGACAGACCCGATCGAAACTGAAGCAAATGCCACGAGTCAGCCTGCAGCTTGGACATCACAACCTGTATGTGGAGATGTGATAGAAGTTAGCAATGGCTTTGGGGACATTTCATCTCCACTCTACTCGGACATGCAACCTTATCCGGCGTCTTTTTTGTGCAGGTAAAAACTCCAGTATTATTTAACTTTGGTAACACTATAATGTCAACAAACTCCTTGATTATCTTACTTTCGTAACACTATAATGTCAACAAATTACTGGATTGTCTGACTTTGATCACGCTATAATGTTAACAAATTCCTGGATTGTCTGACTTTGGTCACGCTATAATGTTGACAAATTTCTGGATTGTCTGACTTTGGTCACGCTATAATGTTAACAAACTCCGATATTTATATATACATGATGTGTGTATCTATTTTTTTCTTCAGGTGGAGAATAAAAGTTCTGCCTGCTTACTCCATCGTTATAGATTTTGAGTTCCTCGATGTGGGTGATGCGACGCCAGAAGGCTGTAAAAATGATTGGCTGGAAATTTATGATGGACATGACGAGAGCTCTGCCATGATCGGTCAATTCTGTGGCGCTGAGGTTCCTGCAGAGCAACGTTCCACGTCAAACGAAGTATTTATTGCAATGTCAACATCAAATAATGACAACAACCACATGGGTTTTAGACTTTCATACACAGCCTTCAGATCAGGTAGCACATATTTTCTTTGTTTAGATTTTGCCAAACACAGTTTGTTTGTCTGTATATGTATTTTTTCTCCCTCTTTTAAAACCCTAATGGATATGAACGCAGTTTCATAATCCAGATATATCAGGTTCGAAACCTGCTGCAGGCGGTTTGGTAGCAAATCGCTTTGTGTGGATTTTTAACAATGGTATCAGCGCCGTACCGTTCAGAAAGCAATGGCAAACTACTGAATGAAATAATTGCCTAGAAAAATCACAAACAGCCAATAAAAGCTGGGGTTGATTGCCACGTCCTGTAAAGGATAAGCGACTAACTTTTAAAACCACCTCTTATTAAAAACTACTGAAAACCACGGCAGTCATATTACATGACTCTGAAACATAGAGAACATAAATAACGACAATTAAGTTAACAGACTTTCATAAATAGTTGCTTGCGCTACGAACTGAAAGATTCAGATGTTATGACAAGATCATTAATGTGGAACTGATGACAACAATCAGACATGTAACTGCGGAGTAAGAAGTCAGGAAAAGTCATTGACGTTGGATATGAATATTGCGGAAATTCGGTGACATCGCTACAAGGTAGTCCTTGTTCTGAGATCCCCGTGGTGAGAGAAACAGAAGGAGATCCGAAAACTACGCGAAGAAGCAAAATGGAATCAGTCTTAAAAGGGGAAAAGATACCTTGACCGGATAGTGCATGGCAGGAAGACTAGGTATGAGCTTATTGAAGGCCTAGGCTGCACATAGGTATGGGATTCAACCTTGTCATCACTGTGTTTTCAAAAACAGTTTCCTAGTTTGTTCAGGGGAAAACACTATCAAATATCGCAGTAAGCGATTATTATTCTCAGATATCACTGCTTTGCCATCGAGGAAGTAGGAAAAGCTAATAAATCTTTGAAGTCATTGAATAATCCTTTAGTACTTCATTTTCATTGTTGTTTTAAAGGCGGTATTCCATTAATCTAATCATAATTGTGACGAGTTACCATGCTCATTAGCCACATCTGCGTCTTATTTAACAATCTTGTTACCGATCTCTTGTCTATCGCATGATTTCAGCTGGGCTTTCAACTCGATCATTGAATTTGCAGTGCTGTATTTTTTCTTTTTTTTTAAAGAAGCCCAGTTTCTGTGTTAATTTCAAATATAATATTTGTTACTATGTAGTTCCGTGTGGGTGGGGGGTTGGGGGGGGGGGCGGCGGGGTGGGCGGGGGGGGGGGAGAGAATTTCTGATGAGGCGAAGAAAAGATAAGGCTAATGCTTCCTCATACAAGACGTTAAAAGGCGACTAACATGAGGTTTTCCATCCGGCTGGTAACCTCATCATGTCAAACTGAAAGCTACAGAAACAACCACTGCATGAGCCCATGAATTTTTGGTGCAGGTTTCCTATAAGGTGACTAGCTGCAGTGGTGTCTACGTGTTGCTCAGGGAACGACCTAATTTTTTATTTTTTTTTTGACAGAAACGACCTCAACATCCACGCCACCCCCGGGATGTAATGGTGACCCCATTGCCCTAAAGTCATCTTATGGCTACATCACGTCTCCTAATTTTAACAAACTAGAGTCTTACAGAGACCAGCTTGACTGTGAATGGATTCTCCAGGGAACTCCAGGCAATGTGTTCTACTTTACGTTTCATGACTTTGAAGTGGAACAGTCTGGAGGCTGCATTTATGACTCGTTAAGTGTTTATGACTCGATTGCCAACAGCAGCGTCAGCTTCAACGTAAGCAGTGAAATCAGTCAAACTCTAGATTCGGGCAACATTACAAGCAGCGAAATCATTCAAACTCTTGATTCGGGCAACATTACAAGCAGTGAAATCAATCAAACTCTGGATTCAGGATACATTAGCACTAATTTCGTGCTGGTTGAGATAGCTCAGCTGTGTGGGGTAATGTTGCCTTTTGATATTGAATCTAGCAGCAGCAGAGTGATTCTAAGTTTCAAAACCGACGCACAAGTTGGGGGTATTGGTTTTAATCTATCTTACACCTTACAGCCACCCACAGGTAAGATACACTTATTTTTAGTTTTTAAATGTTTTTAGTGCAGCTAACAAGTTCCATGCTCCCATCCGTTGGTACCCCAGTTGACGTCGTTCTGTTGTCTGTCGAAGTTGCTTCGATTCATGACTGTACAAAGAACATTATGACGGTGGTTTCCACCTGCCTTCTGAATAGATTTGTACCAGAATATTCACTAGACTTTTAACCATTTAACCCAACAGGCAGCAAGAATAGTTCAGACAAAAACAGGTTTCCATAAAATGAAAAGCATTTTGTGTAAAAAATCGTTGGCAGAGTTCTTCATGAAGGACAACTAACAGAACCGTTTTGGGATAAGAACGGGAGTGCGTCAGGGCTGTATCTTTTCTCCATTACTTTTCTTTTATTTGATGTTCGTTATTAACTTTTTATGATTCATATGCTTCAGGGTTTATCTCTCACATTCTTTGCTCACTCTTCTTCTCCTTCTACAAGTGCCACGCAAGCTGGTATAGATAATCATGGTGTAGATAATCATGGTATAGATAATCATGGTATAGATAATCATGGTATAGATAATCATGGTATAGATAATTATGTCTTTTAACAACTTATGTCTCCAGTTCTGTTTATCACTTCTGCTGTTGACTTCTTTCATGCCATAATGTTAGACTGTCCACAATCTTCTCTTTCTATCGCACGCTTGTTTCTTTTTTCTTCAGTCTTTCCTGTACACCAATATATTCCAAATTTATTCTTCTCATAATATCCTCAAAGAAAGCGGATTGTTCCTTTCTGATATGACTAATAACCTTCCTTTGCGCACTGGTTATTTTTGTCATGACATCTTCATTAATCTTGTTAGCTGTCCATGTTACATGCTTCTGTAAAAACCACATCTCTGTGGCTCTCGTGGATTTTCTTGTTTATTCAATGATTATCCATTCTCGCTTCCATGTGACAGGAGTGGCTCTATATAATATTATTTTCCTTGCCTTCATTGACAAAGATTTCAATCAAGTAATACCCTTTTGCTTCCCAAGGAATATAAGCCTTCAACAAACACGTATCAAGTTCTACTGTCGCGTGCCAACAGCTCAAGTTCTACTGTCACGTGCCAACAGCTCAAGTTCTTTCCATGTTTTTCTCATAATTTTCACTTCTGTCTCCAGCTCTCTCTTCCATGTATTTTTTAGTCTACCTCTGCCTCTCTTTCCCTCAGTCTGGTTGTTTGTTGTTTCTTTTATTTTTATTTATTTATGTTTTTTTGTTTTTAAATTTATTATTATTATTTTTTTTCTCGTTAATTTTGTTGTTGTTGTTGTTGTAATTCTTTATTATTATTTTTTTTTGTTTCTTTATTTTAAAAACATACTTTAATTATGGTGATTATTGCAAATGTAATATTACTTTTATAATGATAAATGCCTTAATAATGCTTAAAGTAAATGTGAGGATGAAAGGATATAGTATACATGATGAGAGAGAGAGGAAGGGCAGAATGTCAGACGGGCCTGCGTGCCCAATTCTTAACCCTTTGAAAATAAAGTTCGTTCGTTCCCTGGGTATCCCAGAACAAGGACCGCCCTGCAATGCCATCACCAGGTTTCCCTAATGTGTGTCCCATCCCTCGCCAGCGTCATCCCTTCATCTTCCGTTCCACTGGCACCTGTCTGGCTCCTGCTACCAGTTCCACACTGGTGACCCTGTCATAACACTTCAATCCTTCCCTTCCATGCAAGCACCCACCCATGAATGTCTGCAACTTTTCTATTGTTGCCCCTGTTGTTCTTCATGTTCCAGAGCCCAGAGCCATACAATAAGACCGACTTGACATCTGAGCTAAAGACTTCTTGTGTTGGACTTGATTTCTCTTTTATCTCCATATGTTTCACAACGCAATGACAGATCCTCTTGCTATTTTTCTATTATTATTTTGATATCAATGTCTGTCCCTACAACTTTGTCTATATGGTTGCCAAGATATGTACACGATTCTACATCTTGTAGTGGTGTTTCTTCATGTTCAACTTTGTTATCACTTCCTGCATGTTTTTTCCCCTGTGTATTTTTATACCCACTTGTTGTGACCTCTAAGTCAATTGCAGAAAAATCATACAGCTCTGGCACACTCCCGTTCTTATCCCAAACGGTTCTGTAAGTTGTCCTTCATGAAGAACTCTGCCAAAGACTTGTAAATTGTCAACACTCATATGAAAGAATTAAAGACATAAAAGAAAATAATAAAAGAAATAAAGAACACAGACGGCAGAAGATAAAGAAGCAATAGCCATTCCAGGGGTTTGATCCAGATCTATCCGCCATCCCGTTGCTGAGAACAATCACCATGATACCACAACATTATCAGTTGCAAGTTTCCCCAGAACAAAAGTGGTTGTTGACATAGTCGCACGTCTTGCAAAAGAATGTTCCCCCCACCCCCTTCCGCGTGTAACCCAACTGCGACAGACATAGCACGGCGACAATGTACTCTTACAAGTAGGGCTAGAATTTTAATGATCTAAAAATTGCTAGAAAATAACCTACAAAAAATGCATTTATGACCCCAAAAAACCCCCCAAAAATGCTCTACAAGATTTTTTTTTTTTAATGACCTAACAAAACACTACTTTCTTTTTTTAGTTTCAAAGCTAAACAAAAATTATTTTGTATTTAAAAATAAATACAACGAGCAGCATACAACAAAATAAAAAGAACTTAAAAAATATAATTTTTTAGCTGTTACAGTGCTAAACTGAAATTCTTTATGTTAAAAAAAAAAATTATCAACAAAACAAAACAAGGAAAAAAACATGAAAAACACAACTTCATTTTTTATTAACCAAAAACCTGCAATCTAACACACACACACACCCACACATATAAGAGAGAGACTTACACACATACACGCACACAGACACCTTAAAAATACATTTTAAATTCTCACAGTTTCTGTGCTCAAACTGAAAATTTTATATTTATTAACAAAATAATTCCGGTAATTTCCTATCTTTCGTACCTTTTTGGTCCGCAGTGAATATATGTAGTTAGGTGTTGTTTCGTAGCAGTTAGGGTTAGGATTAGTATCCTAACCCTAATTCTAACCCTAATCCTAACCCTAACTGCTACGAAACAACACCTAACAACATATATTTGTCGTAGATTTTAGATAGGAAAATTAAGACTGAGTTTGGTCCCTTCTGAATAGATTTGAATAGGTGATTGGCACCGTGAGAATTTGTAAAAACATAGAATTTCCACACAGGTGAGATGATAGACTGTGGTATAGAGGCTGTCGCTGAAAGCGAAAAGAATTCTTCTCTCTCTCACCTATCCTCTACGACGGTTTTTACAGTCAGACAGTCTAAACCACTTATATATTACATATAATTCTATCTACTCACGGGCACGCACATACACGTGACGACAGTTAAACACTCAGGCTGGGGAAATCTATAACAATGATTATACAGATAATTGGGATCGAGCTGACCAACGCACTGATTTTTGTTCAAGAGAAATTTTTAATTATCATCTCAAAATTTCTCACAACACCAAAAATACATAAAGGAAGCATACAAATAGTCATTAAAAAAAATCAATGAATTTCTACCAGGATGATAGACCCGTTATGATCTGCCCTCTAGGTTTAGCCCCCAGTCCCGTTTAGGAAAAAGATGATGGCCCAAAGAGGATCAATGATACATTAGCGGTAATCAAATGATGTTCCCCTGTTAAAGGTATGGATAGACTTAGATATACTCTGATCTATTCTAAGGGAAAATATGGTTAGCAATACTTGCGTAAGAACAATTAGAACAGCAAAATGGGTACCAAATTACAACAATGGAGAAATCACTCAGTCCTACATTCACTCTAGAAATTCAGCCGTGTACACGTGCACATCGTTTCCTTGGTATTTCTTATTCTAGGATATCTGTCTATGTCACATTTAAAAAATCTTGTCCAGGCACGAAAGTTTACAGTGAGCACCATGTTAATAGCTTAGGTTTTCTAGGAATAGGAATGTCAGGTCGGTGCCTTCTCTCAGTATAGGATTTACTTTGGTCACACCACAGATTTGTCTACAAAAATAATCTAGTCGGACAATGTTAATGTTATTTCTTGTAATATTCACGCCGCCAGGCAGAAAATTTACGTAGAGTTTATGGAAGGATTTAAGATCTGGCTCAAAGCCCCGTATTGATCATTCCAGTCTTTGAAAACCGTTAGTGGGATATAGTATTTCTGTCTAACTCTGTTGGCATATGCACTGTCAGACTAGTGTTACTTGAGAAACCCACGTGGTTCAAAATAAGGACTGTCTATTTCTTCACAAGTATGAAACTCTTATTAAATGCCGGTAAAGTTCGGGTCACCCCAGTATTTCCTGAATAAAAGGAAAAGCACATATAAATCATTTACGTATTATGTACTCAATATAACTTACATTTTAAATAGCAAGCCGACCGCTTGACTTATAATTTTAAAACTTCCCGAAAAATAAGTTATATAAAAAATTCGATCATCATGAATGAGGAATATCATGCGTATTCCGTCAATATTCACTGATGTCGCATCTAGCATTTATAAGTTTGATATAAAATATTCTCGACTGAGTATTTAGCAGTTAAATTAAATTCCTTATAGCTACTTGTTTAGTAAGCTAAAGATATAATTTATCATGTATTTCCACTGTAACTCGTCGACTAGAGAATATAACAAACTATGAATTAAGCACTCTGTTCAAAAGAAACTAGTTAGAATGAAATGAGCGATTTAACGCTTTAAACACTTTCCAAAATACTAGATATCTATTATATTAATCTCACCACAGCACTACGGTAACACAACGACTAGGATAATTCACTAGATAGGTAGTTAGAAGCTCGTCACAAATCTGACGAAAACTATGAAATTCGCTATAAAGCTTAATTCGCTAAGCCCGCGTGTTCCGTCTACTGAAGACTGTTGAAGACTGAAATGAAATCAGATCCTGGGTGGATATTTGAAAACAGGGGCAAACAATCCCACATTTTCTCCAACTCCGAAATCATCTCCCCTTTTACGTGTAAAACACCTACGTCAGCTTAACGCGTGACGTAATCGCCATCAGTGACCGAGAGTACGAGTGAGTTGCCAATCTCAGACAGTCTGTCTCCCGTGCGGAGCGATTTTTCACGCTACGCCGGGTTTTTCTGACGAAAAACCTCATGCGTTTCTGCAAACTGTAGACAGCTGTCTCGTTCCTGCACTGTGAGGATGCCGGGTTTGACACCTTACGCTAGTGTCAGGTGAAAAATGGTAGACCAAAAGTCTGCTCTTTAGTCTGGGTATGAAACATAATCACACCTTTCGTCTACTGACATCTATGTAATAGAATCACTATTGCGATTCTCCGTTTTGAGAAAAGAAACAGGTAACGTTAAGGAATAGTATGAAAAAAATATATTTCGCAAACGAATGGATGCAAAATATACAGGAAAAGGAAATAAAGAGAGATAACAAAATTAAAGAATTCGGGTGAAAGACTAGGAAGACGTTATAGGCAATTTAATGATCAAAACCTACGTGACAATATTCACTGCAGACCAAAAAGGTACGAAAGATAGGAAATTACCATAATTCCTTTTTTTTTTAAAACACACACACACACAAAAGACAAAATTACAACTGAATATCTTTACAGTTTCTATGGCAACCTGAAAGTTTTTGTTCAGTTAGTTCAGAATTACAATTCACAATGAAAACCATGGGCAGATTTTTAAAAGATAATGACTTTCTATTGTCTGCCAAAAAGCTCCTTTCCACTGACACCACAGGAGATACTTGAAATAAACTACGTTAATTGGTTCCAAGTCCGCTGAAAATTCACCAAAGGAAACTTTCTCCCACGATAGCACATCTGAATTTAAGCACAGCTTTTCAAATCCCACATTTTTGTTTCAAAACGTGCTCAGTTTTATTTATTACAGCTTTTTCCACGTCTCCATTCACACTGTCTAAGTCATTCACCATTTTCTTCATCAAATCTGATCCACGAACAGTTGCTAACTTCTCCAAGGAAGTAATGGCGCCAGCCATAAATAAAACTTTGACTATGTAGAAAATTTACCTGCAACATTTATTGTCATGGGTTTTGGGGGAAATTATTAAACAGCCCAATTGGCGTAGGGCATGTCGCCAGGGGCTACTTCCGACAGTGGGAGAGGTTCTAGGATCTCACTGGACAGCTACCGCCCGCTTCAAGCTGGGCAGCCCCCAGTCAATAAGGTGTTGTCCCGCCACTGTCTGCTTTCCCCATTGGGTGCATGGGGATTAGGGTCAAACCCGAACTGTGGACAGAAAATTTTGCACCAAGCAATTATCGCAAAAATAGAAATAAGCAAACTCTCAGATTGGGATGCTGGAACGTCCGGACTATGTTGACTGGACTATCCGAAAACCTACAGGATGTAAACGATGTAAGGAAGACAGCCATAATTAATGATGAGCTTAAACGACTTCAGGTGGATATAGCTGCACTTCAGGAAACGCGCCTGGCGGGCTCTGGAATGGTGAGCGAGAAGGACTACACATTTTATTGGCAAGGGAAAGATCTTGATAAAGCTAGAGAACACGGAGTAGGTTTTGCGGTCAAAAAATCGCTAACTAACATGGTTGAACCAGGCGAGAATGGATCAGAACGCCTGTTAACGCTCCGCCTGCAAACTAGCACCGGTCCCATCACCCTTGTCAGTGTGTATGCTCCTACTCTGTACTCTGCCTCAGAAGCTAAAGATGAGTTCTACGAGAATCTAGCAGCAGTAATCAAAAGCATACCTAGGCAAGAACAGCTTGTTCTCCTTGGTGACTTTAACGCTAGAGTGGGTGCCGATAATGTTTCATGGCCTTCATGTCTGGGCAGGTTTGGTATTGGCAAGATGAATGAAAATGGACAACGGCTCTTAGAGTTGTGCTTCCACCATGACCTCTGCGTGACCAACACCTACTTTCAGACAAAACCCCAGCATAAGGTGTCATGGAGACACCCACGATCCAAGCACTGGCACCAACTTGACCTGATTCTCGTCAGAAGGCCACTCCTCAGGTCTGTGCTCTCCACGCGCTCGTACCATAGTGCAGACTGTGACACAGATCACTCCTTGGTTTGCTGCAAAATCAGAGCACAACCAAGAAAACTCTATCGTGTCAGACATGAAGGGAAACCACGCATTGATACCAGCAAGATGTCAGACCCTTTCATGATCGCTCAATTCACTGCGACCTTCAAGAAAGTGCTCAGTAGCCCTCAGCATGGTGATACTATTACAGAGAACTGGGAGCATCTACGGAACACCATTCAAAGTACTGCACTTGCCACCTTTGGTAAGAAAACAGCAAAGTCAAATGACTGGTTTGACGCTTCATCAGATGTGATGGCACCTGTTATTGAAGCTAAGCGCAGTGCTATGAATGAATACAAACGTTCACCGAGTGCCAGAACCCTACAGATCCTGAGGGCTACGAGAAGCAAAGTTCAACAAACTGCTCGACGCTGTGCAAATAACTATTGGCTCCAGCTCAGTGAGAGCATCCAGATCGCAGCGCAAACAGGCAACATTAGACAAATGTATGACGGTATAAAGAAAGCACTTGGCCCCCATAAAAGTAAGACGGCACCGCTAAAAACCATCAGCGGAGAGAAGCTAACCGATAAGGGTAAGCAGATGGAGAGGTGGGTCGAGCACTACTCTGAGCTTTACGCTAGAGACAATACCGTTACGCCTGCAGCCCTTGATGCTGTCAATAGTCTGCCAACTATGGAGGAGCTGGATGCCGAACCAACATTAGAGGAACTCAGTAAGGCCATTGATAGCTTGGCCTCTGGCAAAGCACCAGGCAGTGATGGGATTCCTCCTGATTTAATCAAATGCTGTAAGAGCACGCTATTACATCCCCTGCATAGGATGCTGTGACAGTGCTGGGAAGAGACAACTATTCCTCAAGACATGCGAGATGCCAAGATTGTAACACTGTATAAAAATAAAGAAGACAGAAGTGATTGCAATAACTACAGAGGCATCTCTCTTCTTAGTATTGTTGGTAAGGTTTTTGCCAAAGTCATCTTAATGCGACTACACAAGTTAGCTAAGCGCATATATCCAGAGGCACAGTGTGGATTCCGAGCTGGCAGATCAACAACAGACATGATCTTCTCTCTCCGCCAGCTTCAGGAAAAATCAAGAGAGCAGAAAAGACCATTATATATCGCCTTTATAGACCTCACAAAAGCGTTAGACCTGGTTAGTAGGGATGGACTCTTTAAAATCCTCCTGAAAATAGGCTGCCCTTCTAAAATGCTGGAAATGATAAAGTCATTCCATGACGACATGAAGGGAACAGTCCAATATGCTGGAAGCACATCACAGCCCTTTGATATACGAAGTGGCGTTAAACAAGGCTGTGTTCTGGCTCCGACCCTCTTCGGAATCTTCTTTGCCTTACTCTTGAAACATGCATTCAGAGATGCAACTGAAGGAATATGCCTTCACACTAGGTCAGATGGCCGTCTGTTTAATCTTTCAAGGCTGAAGGCAAAAACAAAAATCAGAAGGGTCACTATAAGAGACTTGTTGTTCGCTGATGATGCTGCAGTCGTCACTCAAAGCCAACAGGAGCTTCAGAGCTTGATGAATCGCTTCACTAAAGCATGCAAGGACTTTGGCCTCACAATAAGTCTAAAGAAAACGAATGTGCTGAGTCAGGATGTGGGTACTGCACCAGTTATCACTATCGATAACTATGAATTGGCAGTGGTGCACCACTTCACATACCTAGGGTCTACCATCAATGACAAACTCTCACTGGATACAGAAATCGACAGCCGCATTGGCAAAGCTGCAGCTACCTTTGCCCGCCTCACATCGCGTGTTTGGGGAAACTCTAAACTCACAATGAAGACCAAAGCTGCGGTATATAATGCCTGCGTCACCAGCACACTCCTATATGGCAGCGAGACCTGGACGACCTATGCTAAGCAAGAAAGAAGGCTCAATACCTTCCATTTGCGGTGTCTACGCCGCATCCTCGGCATCTCGTGGAAAGATAAAGTGACAAATGTCGAGGTATTGTCACGTGCTGGCCTTCAAAGTATGTATACGCTGCTTAGACAGCGCAGACTTCGCTGGCATGGCCATGTTCGCCGCATGGAAGATGGTCGCATCCCAAAAGATATCTTCTACGGACAATTAGCAGATGGCAAGAGAACAGTTGGGCGACCACAGCTGAGGTTCAAAGATGTGTGCAAGAGAGATATGAGGGCACTGGACATGGATCCAGCAACATGGGAGGATGAAGCTGCCGATCGCAATAAGTGGCGATGCTATTTACGGCACCACCTCAGATTGGGCGAAGAGAGACTCACACAAGAAGCAGAGGTGAGGAGAAAACGTCGAAAGGAGCACCAGGAAAATAAGCAGCTGAGGGCTGCCACCTCAGGGGTGCATTCCCATAGTCAGTTATGACTGAAGGGGCTATTATTATTATTAAACAGCATGGGGAAAACAGTGAAGTAAAGAAATGTGTTTAAAAAAAATATAAGTAAGAACACTTCTTCTTCTTCTTCCGTCCTTAGCCACCAACCGACAAAGCAGTCCGTGGCCAGTACGCCTCGTGGCGTCTTAGGGCAACAAGAAATTAATTGTTGTTCCGTTACGCCTAATGGCGTTTATAGGTACAACAAAAATTAATTGTTGTTTCCGTAATCAGAATGGCTAGCAAGCGGGTGATCAGCCCGCTGAAGTAAAAACACGTTAACACTAAAAAGTGCCTATTTTTAATGAAAATGCTAAAATATGTAAAATAATGACTCAATAATAAAAATAAACAACAACAACAAATGTTTTAAAATGAGCGACAAATCTCAAAAAATGCCCAAACACACGTTCTTAGATCAGCTTAGTTTTTTATGAAACACATTTATATTCAACTAAGCAACTGTGACCGTAAGGACTACTGCGTCGGATTAGCACTAGGGTGCTGCCACTTATTAGAGTTAGGGTAAGAATACTTTAGCAAGATTTAACACTAAGTATTTGAGCGCGACTAGTTAGTTAATAAACACTAGTCCCAAACCTAGGACATCATTCGTTCATGGTGTACATGAAATGACGTCATCAAAGCTTGTGTAGTAGCTATCAAATCGAGGAAGTTGAGGGGAACTGCAGTAAGACGTGGAGTACAATGGATGGGTTTGAAAAAAAAATCGAAAAAAAGGTGATTCGTCTTACGAGGACAAAAGACAAAGAAAATAGTCTACGTTACGGCCACAAGGCCTTCGTCAGGAAAGGAAAGAAAGTGAAGGCTAGATAGGACACATGCACTGTATTCTTTTGTTCTGTTTTCCCTTCTCCCCCCCCCCCCCCCCTTTTTTTCGTGTGTGTGGCATAACCGAAATGTGTGACAGGGTGAAGATAAAAACTTCTGTGACAGGGTGAAGATAAAACCTTCTGTGACAGGGTGAAGATAAAACCTTCTGTGACAGGGTGAAGATAATACTTTGTAAATGTTCTTCAGTTGTTTGACTGGCTATCGCCAGAGATGGTGTTTACTGAAGGGACTTTATTAACCCAGGCCCAGGTAGTTTTTGTAGACTCGTCTGTGTTGATGTTTTTTGGTTGTTTGATAGTAGGGAATGAAGTGCTCTATTCTCCATAACTTGACGTTAGACAAGTACCACTAAGTTGAGTTCAAATGATAAGTCTAATCACGTCTTTAAATAAAAAGATACCTTTATTAGTAGTATATTCTCTGGTCAATAACATGGGGGTTCATAGATGCTTATTATCAGAAGGTTTTATCTTCACCCTGTCACAGAAGGTTTTATCTTCACCCTATTACAGAAGGTTTTATCTTCACCCTGTCACACAACATTTCGGTTATGCCACACACACAAAAAAGGGGGGGGGGAGAAGGAAAAACAGAACAAAAGAATACAGTGCATATGCACTCACTAAATAATCCCATGAATGGGTAAATAAATAAAGAAAAAAGGACATAGGGAGGAAAGGAAGAATTGAGACCTTAAATCATTTTGAAAAAAAATTTACCAGAAATGGTAGAAATATGGAAGGTTATAGCGAATGACAGTCAATTAGTGTCGAAAGGGTCGACATTTCAAGCACCTTGAGGCGCCCTGAGACTGACACAAGGTCAGTGTTAGTACAAACAGCTGTCTCCCTGGTCAAACATCTGGTGCTGGGTGCCTCTAAATTCCAGTGTCTGGATGTCCACAACTCCGATACAAAGTACTGTCAAAGGGAATCAAGTGTTAAAACGTCACTATACTAGGGCATGTTGGAGGAAGCGTCTAAAATGAGTTTATGCATGGGGTGACAACCTCATCATATAAAGCAGAATGTTACAGAAGCCACCACTGACGGAAAGCTCATGAATGGTTGGGTGTTGTTTTCCTGCAAAAGGACAAGCTACATTAGTGGCTCCATTCTCCGTTGGGAGCAAAATATATTACCCCATTATGTAAATATAGCTGAATGCTTTACAGGAAACGTCTCGTACAAAGTACTGTCAAAGGGAAGCAAGTGTTAAAACGTCATTATACTAGGTCTGGGTTTTATGAGATAGGATGACCAGTTCCCTTCTCCGTTGCCTTTGACTTTCCTAACCAACGAGCAGAGCCAGGTATCCATTTACAGCTGGGTAGACTGGAGCTGAAGATATTAAACTCATGTTTGGTTTAGTTTTTAAGGACCATCTTCACTGCACACGGACAACTCCATCAGTGCTCCGATCTCTTCCCTTAGATCACACGGACAACTCCATCAGTGCTCCGATCTCTTCCCTTAGATCACACGGACAACTCCATCAGTGCTCCGATCTCTTCCCTTAGATCACACAAGGAGGATATCATACACGAACTCCATAGCACCGGCGAGGATCCCAATGTGTGTATACAGGAATAACACATTCTATAAATATTTTTGTTGTGGGTAGGTTTATATTTTGCCAGGACAACGGCCGTATGGCCTACTCTTTACAATTTCCAACTGCCGAGGAATTTTTAACATACGTAACATGTACACGGGACCTCCTATTTTTTCACGCTTTTTCGAGAAGGCTAGGCATCCGATCCCACTAACCAGGAGATCATGGGGGGGGGGGGGGAAGGGGGGTGAGTATGACATTATTAGGAACCACTGGTTCTGTAAAAACAATGTCCATCAGTTATATTCCCTGTGCTGGGAGCGAACCTGGTACCTGTTGAATTAGAGATGGATGCCATACCTCTTAGACACTACGACCCCTAAGTTCATGAACGATGTTTAATGAAGGGATTCATTTTTCAGTACTGTACAAGACATTATCAAATTGTTTACCATCTCTTCAGTGAAATGTCTGGAGGACGAGTTTAAGTGCGGTGATTCTGCGTGCATCAAAGACACCTTGGTATGTGACGGTGTTGGTGATTGTACTGACGGCTCTGATGAAGTCATATGTGGTAAGTGTAAATCCTTATTACCAGACATTGCAAATATAATACAATCTGTCTTCCTCGTGTCTCTTTCCCTTTATTTTTCCCATGGTCAGGATGTGTTCGAGTGTTCCTCTTCCCATCATATTGCGTCGTCAGTGCTTGTATGTTCTAACTCCCCAAAAAATGGCATTTTGAAAAAAAAGGGCATTGTCTTTTTATGATTATATTAAAATTATAGGAGATAGAACAAAACTTGAGTTGTCATACATCTTAACAGGGGTCCAAGATACATCAATAGCACGTAATGTAGTAGATTTGTTATGCCCTTCTGTTTGTGATTCTTCTGATTCTTCCTTTTGCACCCCTTAAGTGGTGCTCCACGCTCCGTAGGAAGCCAACAGGAAAATGGTAAAGATAATGAATAAAGATGTAAATCAAACATGACACCTTTGCCGCGAGAGACCAGCGCTGTAACCACCCTGTCAATCAGATGCTTGTAACAGCTATAACAAACGATAACAGGCTGAAGATGAATAAAAAAACAAAAAGAGATAATCTAACAAACATGGAAGGGGTTACACCATTACACCATAGACATTAAGCAACTCCGCACCAAACGACATAGAAATTTCAGCATGGAAGAACCAACACAAGAAAAACAACAAATGTATGATGCTATATATAATAAAGAACAGTGTACATCCAAATTATAACCCACATGTGGTTGAACAAGGAATTCCATGCATACGACAAACACCAGTTTTCTTGTGCACGCACCTAAAACGAAACCAAAGCGTTCTTGTTTAGTTGTCCTGGCAGAATAAAAGAAAGTTTTCTGTTACGTATTACCTGGAAGAAGTCATAAAATCTGTCTGTTAACGGATCAGTAAGAAAAATACAGGCTTTCAGTTAGGTAGGTCTAGCTGCACTATAAGTGACATACAAAGTTATCAGCTTTGAAAGAGTGAGAATTAACCATACTAATTGCCTTATAGGTAACGTTAGTTCCATAATTTTCCCACCAAAGCTGTCATCTTTTCCGACCGAGGAACTTAGTTGCGCGCCAATTAAAATAACATGCAATTCTTCCAAATGTATACTGAAGCACATTAAAAACGCACCACCTGTATAATCCAGGAACAGAGTGTGAAATGTAAATATAAGTGTTTACAAGTTTACATATTTGGAATCTTTATTCATTTTCCTATGAATCCATGCTGGTCATTAATTTGTACATTTGATTGTTATGAAATTCATTGCATTCTGTGCAGGCAAGGGAGAAAACCAAAAATGCAACCAATAAAAAAATTCATTCACACTATCCTCAGTATCTGGTATGTCCACCGTGTGCTTGCAAACAAGCTTGGCAGCGGCTCCGCATGGAACGCACAAGTCTCTGAAGAAAATTCCGGGGAATCAAGTCCCATTCACATGTAAGAGCAGCTTTGAGCTGTTGCAGATTAGCTGGAGAACCTTGCCTGTAGACTCTGCGTCCAAGCTCGTCCCACAGATGTTCTATAGGGGACATGTCTGGTGATAGGGCAGGCCAATCAATCGTCACAATGTTCTGCTGCTGTAGATATTGCTGCGTAATGCATGCGGTGTGCGCACGTGCGTTATCCTGCTGGAGAAGCTGCAAGTCTAGATAATTTGTGAACGCAGGAGCAACCAATGCATCCAGAACCTCATCTCGATATGTCACAGCATTAACATTTCCACGGAAGACGTGAAGAGGCAAGCGATGGTGAAAACTGAATCCTCCCCAAATGTGAATACTGCCACCTCCAAATCGGTTGTGCTGACGAACACAGCAATCTACAAAGCGCTCTCCACACCGTCGCCAAATCCGCATACGTCCATCAGCAAAGAATATGTTGAATCTGCTCTCGTCTGTGAATAGGACAGCATTCCACTGCAGTCTAGTCCATCTGACATGTTGCTCTGCCCATTGCAGGCGCTGCTGACGATGTCTGTGAGTCAAGTTTGGCCCAAAATAAGGTCGTCTTGCAGTAAGGCCTGTATCTCTGAGTCGTCGTATGACTGTCATTCGAGAGACTTGCCCACGTCTACCCACTATTGCTCTTTCTGTTTGACTTGCCGGGAGAGAACAATTCCTTAGGTGACTCAGCACAATATGACGATCTTGCGCAGGGGTAGTAACTCGTGGTTGGCCACTCCGAAGTCTATCCCGGGCACTGCCAGTGGTTCTGTA
This sequence comes from Oreohelix idahoensis, assembly GCA_024509875.1. Classification (NCBI taxonomy): domain Eukaryota; kingdom Metazoa; phylum Mollusca; class Gastropoda; order Stylommatophora; family Oreohelicidae; genus Oreohelix; species Oreohelix idahoensis. Next base: position 253,396 of record JAMPIV010006904.1, on the reverse strand, counting down.
ACGTTCATTGAGACGTACAATAGTGCTGTGGTGGCAATTCATCCTTCTGGCAATGGCCCGTGAGCTCATTCCGGTCTCCAACATACCAATGGCTCGTTGGCGGTCGTTTTCAGATAGTCGTAGCATTTCAAGCACATGTACTGGGTGTTTTGTCTCAACGGCCTTTTTATACCGAGTATACTGCCACAACGCATACACATTTTCAGGGTCATAGCTGTTGGGAATCGTGTTGCACGTGTAACTTTCATTGTTTTCATGTAGTCTGTACACAAACCCGTGGGTTGAATCATGCACTTTCCATTCCAGCAGCCATTCGCTCTCTACCTCATGACAAACACGGGGAAAATCCATTCCCACACTATTTTTTTCCCAGCTTTTCAGTATATATAATAGTGGTGCATTTTTAATGTGCTTCAGTATACTTTGTGCGCGGAATGTTTTTTAAGAAATATTCCTGCCTGTTACTTTTCGGTGAAAAAAGAAATTACTGGAATTTTTCTCCATATACAGTAAGCAGTTAAAGTAATTATGAAAAAAATTTCTTCAAATATTTAATATTTAGCAAGTGAAGTCTCATCGCGCATCATAGATGAAGCTCGTATGCTTTCGTGCCACACTGTTTCCGTATGAAGCAAAATGAAAATGAATGAAACGACCACAAGAGAATTTAGTGTCGTCATCAGGGGATGCAGCGTAAAGGGCACAACTTAATTATTTCCCACCATATTTTGGCGGGTGACTTACTCATACATACGTATTTATATGACAGTGACAGAAAGAAATTCATCAAGGCATGTAAGGAGAGAACAAGAAAGTATTCAGTGGGGTACTGGAAGATGAGACAGGTCTATATTTCGGAGCTGGCATTTGCTGATGATGTTGCCCTGATTGCTAAATCAGAGGGACATCTCCAATCCAACCTGCAAGTCTGGAAGGAAGAGCTGGAGAAGAGAGGGATGGTCATAAGCAGCTCTAAAACAAAATCCATGGTGATATCACGAGAAGAAAGAAGACATCAGATTAAGCTGGGAGAACAGGTCCTGGAGCAGGTCGACCACTTTAAATACCTCGGAGCTATTATAGACCGAAAGGGAGGCATCAAAGAAGAGTTGGCCACTCGAAAAGCAGCAGCTGGGAGACTTTTTCAGGCCATAAATCGAGGATTCCTCAGCAAGAGAGAGGTTGGTAAGAAAACGAAGATGGCTGTATACCGCTCCACCTATGTCCCAGTCTTGACATATGGATGCGAGTCATGGGCAATGACTACAACCCATAAAAGCCAGATCCAAACCTCAGAAATGAGGTATCTGAGGAAGGTGGTTGAAGTAACAAGAAGAGACATGGTACGCAACCAGACGATACGTCAAGGCCTTAAATCCTACCCCCTGCAGACCCAAGTAGAACAGTCCCAATTAAGATTGTTTGGCCATGTCTGCAGAATGGGAGAAGATCGGATACCACGACAAGCATGGGAAACAAAGAGCCAAGGATCCAGACCCCGGGACGACCCAGAGTCCGCTGGGAGGACAACATTAGACAATCTTTGAAGGACCGAGGACTAGAATGGAACCAGGCCAGGAGGAAGACAGCTGATAGGATAGTCTGGCGCTCTCTCTTCCAAACCTCTACACCTCACGGTAGAAGGGGAACGACTAAGTAAGTAAGACAGAAAGAAATAGAAACATTTCTTCTGTTTATTTAAGACCATTACGATTAACAACTCATTAAAACATATGTGGTTTAACTATTTTATATTTCCTCCTTACAGCAAACACTTCAAGTTGTGGGCGACCAGCTATTCAACCGGTCTTCTCCAGAATTGTGGGAGGTAGTGAAGCAGTAGAAGGTTCGTGGCCATGGACGGTATCGATTGCGTATTCAAGTCCAGCGCCATATACTCATACCTGTGGGGCGACACTAATCCTGCCTCAGTGGGTTCTGACCGCCACTCACTGCTTCGATTCGTGAGCTGATTTTTACATTATCGTCAATATTGTTTATCCTGTTCTCATTATATTTCATCGTTATTAACATAATCACTAGCAGAATCGTTTCCACATCATCATCATCATCATCACAATCTTTTCTAAAAGAAATGTTATGCAATCAAGATCGCACACTCATTTATATACAAGCATCTTCACAACACTATGCTTCTAGAATAATTCACAATTATACTTCACAATCTACTATATTGTTCCTTCGTAAAAACTGTATTCATTGTATTTTCATCATACATCATTCATACTTGAACATAGACCCTTAAACAGTTAATGCCTTGTGCCATCCCTTTAAATTATTTCTATGTTTTCTCAATCCTTTTTTTACCTTTAGTCCCCAAGTTTAATCTTTATGTAATTTCAGGTAACTGGCTATTTCTTTTACTTTGTGGATTCTAGAATAACAACTGTTATAATACTACATGCAGGTTTCCTAAAAATCTTCTTCAAGTAACATGCTAGCTCTCATAGGTGATCATGTCTCTTCACAACATCCTATCTTCACTACTGTTTATCAATTCTACCGTTGACTTCTTTCCATGCCAAGATGTTCAACTGTCTAGTATCTTCTAGTTTGGCTTACTCAGCTGCTCATCTTTGGAACAATCTTCCCAATGACCTGAAAAACACGCACAGTCCCTACTCATATAATCGTATACTGTTCAAATACTTTATGTTAGTTAGTTGCTTATCCTTTACAGGACGTGGCAATCAACCCCAGCTTTTATTGGCTGTTTGTGATTTTTCTAGGCAATTTTTTTCATTCAGTAGTTTGCCATTGCTTTCTGAACTGTACGGCGCTTATACCATTGTTAAAAATCCACACAAAGCGATCTGCTTCCAAAGCGCCTGCAGCAGGTTTCGAACCTGGTATATCTGGATTATGAAACTGCGTTCATATCCATTAGGCCACAGACGCCGACAATACTTTATGAGTGCTGATTATATGCCACCCTAACTGATTGTGTTGTACTTTTATCTAATATACTGTATGGAGGCTCTGATGATCTAGTTTTTCATTACAATATACTTATTCTTAATTTTGTGATCAGGTACTGTTAATGTATGCTGTTATACTACCTTGTAATGTTGTATTGCCCTTAAATTAATACTTTAAGTACGCTGGAGAATGTTTGAGTAACAGTAACAAAAGATGAGCAAGAGGAAGGAAGAATGCAAGAGGGGACTGTGCCCGATTTTCAACCCTTGGCAAATTAATTGCTTTCGTAAATGTCTATCTATCTACCTAGTCTGATTCTGGTCTTGAGTTTGGGACGGCAAAGACAGCGAGGAAAGTAACTGTTTACCCCACCTCATCTTGATGAACCTAGTATCATTGCACTCATTGCAGCAGTATCTTGCAATGAGACTCAAAGCTACTCACCTCTCGTAAAGTTTTTCGCGTGCATTGAAAAAAACACCGAGTCCCCAGTCATTCAGTAGCAGACCGTGTGAATTATTTACGAGTTCTTATAACACACCTCTGATTTTGTCTCAAATCACTAATTTACTGTATGAGGAATTCGATTTTTATCAGTCTTGTTGTTTGTTTGTTTTTGTTTTTTGTCATTAATTTTTTGTATTTTTTTTAATTCTTTATTTTTTTTTTTCTTTAATTTATTTTAAAAACATACTTTAATTATAATGATTATTGCAAATGTATGATGTTATATTACTTTTATAATGATAAATGCCTTAAATAATGCATAAAGTAAATGTGAGGATGAAAAGATACAGTATACATGATGAGAGAGAGAGGAAGATCAGAATGTCAGACGGTCCTGTGTGCCCAGTTCTTAACCCTTTGAAAATAAAGTTCGTTCGTTCGTTCTCTGCTTGTCTACATAAATGTGACGTTTTTTTCTTCATCTGTTGACCCCCTGGCACTTGCCTGCTTCTGCCCATCAGTTCCATATGGTGATCTTGTCATACCATTTTAAACATTCTATTTTAATACTTTGAGCGCTTTCTTCTCGCGACACAGTTACCGGGCTTCGGGATTAAAGCCTGGTAGTATCATGCTCCAGTCTACCCAGATGGAAATTGATACCTGACTCTTATTTTGAGTTAGGGAAAGCAAAGGCAGCGAGGAAGGGAACTGGCCAACCTACTTCATAATAAAGACTGGATCTAGTATGGAGAAGCCTCTAACATTTCACTACCCTACGGCAGTATCTTCTAAGGGACTACCGTAACTTTTGATTTAAACTGATATAGTTTTCTAATAATTTTTGTTTTTTTTAAATTCTATGCTAGACTATGCTAGACTATGCTAGACTATGCTAGACTATTAGGAAATGGGACATATGGCAGAAGGAAGACCTCAGAAAAAAGAGATTGTTGGAGTTGCATGTAGTGTACCAGTGAGCGGTTTAAGCGTAATTCGATTTACTCAAATAGCCTATCATCATGGCCATCATTTTCATTTCTTGCTCCTTATGGAGCATGGTGCCACCATCGTAGTTGATCTCCTTGCAGGAAATCTGCACCTCTTGCAGCAGTGGTTTATGTAGTAATGTATTTTATATGATGATGTTACCAGCCTCATGCATAATCTCGTATTAGTCGCCTCGTACGACATGCATCGAATCGTACATGTATGCATTCTAATGTATCACCTGGTTTAGAACAGCAGTGAACAATACAACTCAGAGACACATGTAAGAGCAAATAAAATTGGGAAAATAGCGTGATGGTTATTAATAAATATTAATTTATGTAGATAACAAAATATTGCAAACGTTGTACATATTCTACGTGCATTTTTTGCTCAGAATCTTTTCCCGAAAGTATGATGGTTTTCACGTCATCGCTGGCAGACACCAGGTGAATCATCCAGACAAGAACGAACAGATTCGAGAGTTTGATAAGGTATTTTTGCGTCACGATTATGAAACGGTCACGACATTGAATGACATCGCCTTGATTAAGATCAAAGAACCTTTCAACTTGACTAACCAGGTCAACCTGGCGTGTTTGCCTGAACAACCGGCCCGAGAGGGGAAGCTTTGCTACATAACTGGATGGGGAGAGACAATGAGTGCGTACATAATCTACAATTTCAATTTAATTCTATAGCACGTTTCACTAGCTTTGCCCAACTTCAAAATGCTATATCTCAGCGAATATATAACGCATATAAGTGAAATTTTGTGTGTTAATTTGAAATGGTATAGACCCTATGAATTAAATTTTTCATTAAAATGTGGCCATTGGTTTCAATTTTCGTTTCTTTGCGATATAATATAAAATCCTACTTGCCAACACACATCACACGCACACATATTGAAATGTCTACAGTAAATTATACGACCTCATTTGCACATTTTTGGTTTATCAATCAATTGGCATGATTTTTGAGTGAAATTGCGTGAAATCGCACTTCTTGAACATAAAACAGTTTATATCCGGTGCAACGCACACATTGTCAATCAGAGGTGTGTCTACAAAAATTATTGTGTGGTTAAGAAGGAAAAATGAGTCTGCGAGTACATTTTATGACATTATAGCAAATCACAAATAGGATTTTTAAGTATTTCTGCAATGAAGCTACTCGAGGAAAACTATACCATTCTATTTCAAACCCACAAAAGAGGACTATTCACGCCTTGGGGATAAGCAAACGATCATTGCACCGCTGGATAGCGACATCTGAAATGTCTAATTCCAGTGTTTTACACACGAAAATTAGGCCAAGAGTGGTGGATAATTTTGACAGAGAATTGATCCGCAGAGAAATTTGCAATATGTTTCACAATAATGAGGCAGTGACTTTAAGGAAATTGAAAATTTGGTTAAGAAAGAATAATGACATTGATATTTCCAAATCTACGCTATGGAGGACTATTAGGAGTTTGGGATTCACTTTTAGAAAATATGTTGGTGGTAGAAACCTTATTTGTGAGAAGCCTCATATAGTTGCAATGAGAAGCACATATTTACGCGAGGTCAGAGAAATGAGAAGAGATTGTTATGATTTTGTGTATTTAGATGAAACTTGGATCAATGCGCACCACAGTAATGAACGAGAATGGCAATCATCTGATGGAACAACTAAGAGACTAGTACCAAGCAGCAAAGGACAGCGCCTAATAATTGCACATCCAGGAAGCAGCCATCATGGGCTTCTAAATAATACTGAACTCATATTTGTTTCAAAATCCACAGATAATAGGGATTACCATGCAGAGATGAATGGCAAGATATTTCAAGATTGGATTGTGAATCATGTACTTCCTTCCTTGGATAGACCGTGGTGTTTGATAATGGACAATGCCTCATATCACAACGTTGTGGCACCAGAAGATAAAGTTTCTAATTCACCAAGTATTAAAGATGTAATAAAGATTTGGCTGACCATAAACAACATTCCATTCAACGAAATGTCCATGAACCTGAATTACTTGGAATTGTAAAAAAAGACACAGCATACAAAGATATTTCACATAGACAAGGCAATCCATGAACATGGTCGCAGATGTTTAAGATTACCTCCTTACCATTCTCACTTAAACCCAATAGAATTAGTATGGGCTAAAATTAAGGAACAGGTAGCAACAGAAAATAGAACGTTCAAATTAAAAGATGTTGAAATACTTATAAAAGCCGCCATCTCCAATATAGCCAGGGATTATTGGAAGAAAAGTGAGAACCATGTGTTACAAGAGGAAGAGGAATATTGGAAGAATGATGGTTTGTCCTTCATTCAGCCGAGATTGATTTTCAATTTCTCAGAGACATCTGATTATGATTCGGATGAAGTTTAATTTCTTTAAAGATGACCTTACCGTTATTTACAAGCACATTAGAGGAGCAACGTTCCATTATGATATTTATGAACCGCAAAGAGATGATACCCATTGAAATAATTAAATCAAGGAAGGTCCAGTTTGGTAGCGCATTAAATGTCAATGACAAACAATGTCACGAGTATTTCGCATGCAGATCATTTAAGAAATCATCTTCAAGACGTATTCAATTGCAAACGTGATGGCCACATTATTGTAATAGTAGACACGCCTATGCCTAATCAATTCACAGAATCTGTGCATGAAGTGGTAAAATTTCTTTTCTCGATACACAATAATTAGTATGCCGACAAAGATCAAAGGATTTCATCCGTTTATGGGAACTGGACAAGATGCACAGATATAAAGTATATATTTGTTGGGTCTAACCCAATATAACATCGTATGCAAAAAATGGCATTAATACGTTAGACGGTTAATCAGATAATTACATTTGTTTGAGGGCAAAGCTATAGCACGTTTCACTAGCTTTGCCCAACTTCAAAATGCTATATCTCAGCGAATATATAACGCATATAAGTGAAAATTTGTGTGTGAATTTGAAATGGTATAGACCCTATGAATTAAATTTTTCATTAAAATGCGGCCATTGGTTTCAATTTTCGTTTCTTTGCGATATAATATAAAATCCTACTTGCCAACACACATCACACGCACACATATTGAAATGTCTACAGTAAATTATACGACCTCATTTGCACATTTTTGGTTTATCAAACAATTGGCATGATTTTAGTGTGAAATTGCGTGAAATTGCATTTCTTGAACATAAAACAGTTTATTTCCGGTGTTACGCACACATTGTCAATCAGTGGCGTGTCTACAAAAAGTATTGTTTGGTTAAGAAGAAAAAAATGAGTCTGCGAGTACATTTTATGACATTACAGCAAATCACAAATAGGATTTTAAAGTAATTCTGCAATGAAGCTACTCGAGGAAAACTATACCATTCTATTTCAAACCCACAAAAGAGGACTATTCATGCCTTGGGGATAAGCAAACGATCATTGCACCGCTGGATAGCGACATCTGAAATTTGTAATTCCAGTGTTTTACACACGAAAAATAGGCCAAGAGTGGTGGATAATTTTGACAGAGAATTGATCCGCAGAGAAATTTGCAATATGTTTCACAATAATGAGGCAGTGACTTTAAGGAAATTGAAAATTTGGTTAAGAAAGAATAATGACATTGATATTTCCAAATCTACGCTATGGAGGACTATTAGGAGTTTGGGATTCACTTTTAGAAAATATGTTGGTGGTAGAAACCTTATTTGTGAGAAGCCTCATATAGTTGCAATGAGAAGCAAATATTTACGCGAGGTCAGAGAATTGAGAAGAGATTGTTATGATTTTGTGTATTTAGATGAAACTTGGATCAATGCGCACCACAGTAATAAACGAGAATGGCAATCATCTGATGGGACAACTAAGAGACTATACCAAGCAGCAAAGGACAGCGCCTAATTATTGCACATGCAGGAAGCAGCCATTATGGGCTTCTAAATAATAATACTGAACTCACATTTGTTTCAAAATCCACAGATAATAGGGATTATCATACAGAGATGAATGGCAAGATATTTCAAGATTGGATTGTGAATCATGTACTTCCTTCCTTGGATAGACCGTCGTGTTTGAAAATGGACAATGCTTCATATCACAACGTTGTGGCACCAGAAGATAAAGTTCCTAATTCATCAAGTACTAAAGATGTAATAAAGATTTGGCTGACCAAAAACGAAATGTCCCTGAAGCCTGAATTACTTGGAATTGTAAAAAAGACACAGCATACAAAGATATTTCACATAGACAAGGCAATCCATGAACATGGTCACAGACGTTTAAGATTGCCTCCTTACCATTCGCACTTAAACCCAATAGAATTAGTCTGGGCTAAAATTAAGGAACAGGTAGCAACAGAAAATAGAACGTTCAAATTAAAAGATGTTGAAATACTTACAAAAGCCGCCATCTCCAATACAGCCACGGATTATTGGAAGAAATGTGAGAACCATGTGTTACAAGAGGAAGGGGAATATTGGAAGAATGATGGTGTTAAATGTAGATGTTGGGACTGGTGTAGTAAAGTGTAACGATTGTCAACTCATTAAACCCAGCACAGTTTTGGTCATACAGGTCATCTTGTCCTGGAACGTGATGAGGCTCCGACAAGAATGTGAGTGTAAACAATGAGTGTGTATGTGAATGTCAGAACGCGAATGGTAGCATGATTCGATAGAGTTGACAGGTTGGTAGTACATCACTCATACTCACACTGTTCGAATTCAAGAAGTACTGGAACTACGGTGGTCTTTTTATAACATTTAATGGGACGCACACTTGGACAGTACGTGTATGGTTACAGGAACAAATGTCGACATAGACAGCATAATGTTGATCACAGGAATATCATCTTAAGTTAGCATTCATGCTTGGCAAATATCATAATGGAGCATTCGTAAATAAGCATTCAGAGTTCCATCATGTAAATCATCTGGCTTTACTGACTGGGCACGTCAGACCATAACCAATATATAGGAAGGCTCCTAGACCTAACCTCGTCTAGTGAATATCCCTTCACGTAAAGTTCAATATATATATTTTCCATAAAGATATAGGAATCCCAGACATGGGTTCTCACATGTAGCAGTGATCTCTTGGTTCATCGAGCGATAGTACAGGCATCCCTTTTTCTCACTCGATAAATACAAAGTATATGAATTTCAACATGGCTGTTCTTCTCTCGTGAGTTTCACTCACTATAGGACCCAGACCAAAATTGGTCATTCGTTAAATGTCCTCATTTCTTCATAGCTTCTCTCATAGAGGTGATTGAATAATATCATACAATCTAGTGTTGATACATAGGAATGTCGTCTTCCTTTGAATAAATATTCTTTTCAAAAGTACCACTGTGCATCTGTTTATCGACAACGATGGCGAAGCCCAAGTTCATAATAAATTGTGGTTTTACCTTTCTATGCGAAATATAACTTTGCCATTCCTTGGCAAAAGAGAATAAACACTAGGGTAAAGTACATACAACATGTCTAAATGACTATCACTTTTCCCCATTGACTTATAGATCACTTTTTCGGCGATAGGCCTGCTACAACAAAATTCGACATCCAGACAGGATGACGGCCATGAATCACACCCCTTGCTAGCGATACTTCCGCTGCATAGCCTTTGACCTTTTCTAGCGACAACCAACATAGTTCGACTTAGAAATGTAAAGATATCCATATATAAGACAGACTCGTCCTACTCATACAAACACTACGTATAAATTCAGGCCATAGATATACTGAAGCAAGAACAATCTATTCCTACCCAGCCAAAGAATAAATCGCAGTAGGCCTAGACTCGTCCGCGGAGTCCGATCGAAGATGACGGAACTACTTTCAAGGGAAGTAACTCAAAAATGACTTCTCCTTAAGCACTTAAAAAGGAAATACTTTGATTACAAAATATTTGCGAACATAATAAGTATATAAATGTATTATATTGCAAGATAGTAAAAATTGCCCTTTACAGTCTTACCACACCTCCCGGGAAAAAAAAAATAAAATTTTTTTTTTTAAATACATCTAGGAGCACGTAGAATAGGCTCACAACGCAAGAATACTGCGCAGATGAAAATATCAGGAATAACTATAATTCCTAATATGACCGGTGAGAATATATCTCAAAATCTGAGAGAAATTGTTTCTCTACGAATAAATGTTTCCAGGAAGGTGTGATGTACGTATAATACAATTCTGGTAATTATACAATGCATACCAAAAATTCACACTATGATCTTAAATTTATGATTTATGAAGAAACAATCATCAAAGAACAGCGGTGAATAAACATCAATAAACCGCTAAGTAGCGATACCATCATTCTATTATTAAATTACAAATGTGTATCTTAGTAAAGAAACAAAAAATAACTGTTGTAAAGTTATACATATTAAAAAGATCCAATATTTAACAGTTAAGTGGCATCATGTGGGCATCTGGACAGAATGTCCGCCATCACATTTTCTGAACCACGGATAGCTCGTACCGAGAAATGAAAAGGTTGAAGAGCGATTGCGTATCGAGTTGATCTCGAGCTCTTCAAGTTCTTACTTTGGATAGCCGTAAGAGCTTTTTGGTCAGTTTCCACTACGAAATGCGCGCCCAGAAGGAATCTTTGGAGTTTGAGAATTGACCAAACCATTGCCAATAATTCACGGTCTAAAACCGAGTAATTCCTTTCTGCAGCATTAAGTTTTCTGGATATATACATTACAGGATGCAGAGTTCCAGAGTACTCTTGCATTAGTGCCGCTCCAATCCCAGTGGATGAAGCGTCACTACGAAGAACAAATGTCTTATCTGTTGTAGGTAACACTAAAATAGGTGGTGATGAAAACATAGTTTTGATCTTCTCTAGTGAAGATTGGCATTCATGAGACCAGTGAACCATGTTAGGCGACCCTTTCTTTAATAGTGTAGAGAGAGGTGCCATGATAGAGGACAGATTCGGAATGAAACGTCCATAAAATTGTATGAGACCTAAAAGACTTCGCACTTGCTTTTTAGTCCTAGGGATAGAGATGTTAAGTATCTTAGTGATATTATGGTCTTCTGTCTTCAAGAAACCGTGACCTACTCGATGGCCTAAGAAAGCAATTTCGCTAAAGCCAATACAAGCTTTGGATGGTTTTGCTGTCAGGTTATACTCACGCAGAGTTGATAATAATTCAACTAACCCTGAATAGTGATCTTCCCAAGTATCGCTGAAAAGACAGATGTCGTCTAGATAAGCAATGACATCTGACCGATACGATAGGATTCGACGCATCATGCGTACAAATGTAGCTGGTGCGTTCATAAGGCCGAAAGGCATAAAATTCCATTGGAAAAGGCCTCTGGGAGTAGAGAAAGCGGTAAGAGGTTTGGCGCGTTCGGATAATGGAACTTGCCAATATCCTTTAGACAAATCAAGTTTAGTGAAAAAATGCGATTTAGAAAGACGAGTAAGTAACTCTTCTAGTAAAGGCATAGGTTCAGCATCGAACTTCGTAACTTGATTCAATTTGCGATAGTCAACGCAAAGACGTATGTTATTGTCTTTTTTTCGAACAATAACCATCGGCGAAGAATATGCAGAAGTGGATGGTTCGATTATTTGTAAATCTATCATTTCATCCAACTCCTTTTCAACCTGTGTTTGGAAATGTATAGGGATAGGATAAGGTCTAACCCTAATTGGAGTATGTTCAGTTAGAACAATGTCATGCTCAATGACATGAGTTTGTCCAGGGATGTCAGTGAGGACATCCTGAAATGTTTGTAACATAGACGAAACTTGTCGCTGTTCTCCTAGAGACAAATCAGGAGAAACAGTAACGTCTTTCCATGATTCACTAGAATGTAGTGGGATCATTGGAAGCGGAAGATTAACATCCGAAAAACTTGTTTCCTCATCCTGTATTACAGACAGTGATGAGTAATGACCATGTTTGACATGAGAATCGTCCGTTGCCTGGAAAATAGGCTGTAGATAGTCAGGACGTTCATGGAACTCCGTAAGCATATTGATGTGGAAGGTTTTATGCTTCCCGTTAATATCGACGATGTAGTCAACATCTGAAATTTTCGATATTATATCGTACGGACCTTTCCAACTAATAAGGAGTCTATTTTCACGACAAGGTAGCAAAACAAATGCTTTGTCACCAGGACAAAGTTGTCGTAAAGTTCTCTTCTTATTAGCAAATTGTCTTGCCTTCTGCTTAGCAAATTCAGAAGAGGACGTTGCCAATTTGCATGCTTCGATAATCTTTTGTCTCAGCGCGATGACATACTCGTAAGAAGATTTTGTGTCATCGTCAATATTGTCAGCTGTTATAAGATCATGCAGCAAAGACATTGGGCCGCGCGGTCGCGCGCCAAAGACAAGTTCAAAGGGAGAAAACCCTGTATGTTCATTGGGGACCTCTCTGTACGCGAAGAGGGCCGCGGGTAAAACCCTATCCCAATCTTGAGGATGATCCTCAGTTATCTTCCCTAATAAGTTCTTAAGTGTTCTATTTAGTCGCTCGACCATCCCATTGGACATAGGATGATAGATGCTACTCAAAGATCTCTCTATCTGTAGAGTAGACATTACTTGAGACATGGTATCCGATATCAGTTGGGTGCCATGATCTGATAATATTTCTCCGGGGAATCCCAGCCGAGAAAATATAAGCCAAAGAGCATCTGCAATGTCAGCGGTAGTAATGCTCTTTAGAGGGATAGCCTCTGGCCAACGTGTGCACATGTCTACACACGTTAAGATAAACTGATGTCCTCTAGCAGATTTGATCTTGAATGGACCAATGATGTCTATCGCCATTTTCTGGAATGGACGAATAGGAATATCTGCAGCCTGAATAGGCGCAGCATGACGAGGACCTTTGGATTTGACTTCTTGACATACTTTACAGGATCGACAATAGATCCGTATGTCCTTGTTCACAAAAGGCCAAAAGAAAGCCGCAAGAACTCTTGACTTTGTACGGGAAAAACCCATGTGACCAGCACACTGAGAGTCGTGTGCATGTTGTAAGATCTTAACTCTCAAATTCTTGGGTACAAGAATCTGAGAATGACTTGACTTAGTGGAGTCTTGCACCATACGTACAAGTACGCCATTCTTCATTGTAATCCAAGATTTACAATTTGAATCTTTATTCGGATCACCTTTCGTTACAAGAGTGAAGAATTTCTTAAGAGTCGGATCTTCTTCTTGTTGCTTTATAAACGAGTCACGAGAAATTACCAAGGGATCATCTTGGTTATGCACTTCATTATCTTCAACAGATGAAGTTTCAGGCATATTGAGAGCTTGAGCTCTAGTGACTACCGCATTAGCAGATTGCATATTTTGATTTTCCCAAACGGAAATTTGCTCCGGAGTGCATTCTTTGACTCCGTGAATGCGACCGATGATAAGATCAGCGATCGGATCCGGCAAAAGACATGCGTGTACATCTCCTGTGAAGAAAGGAGTAGCAATCCTAATGATAGCGGTAGAGTATTTCTCTATGGTGCCGCCAAATGTTACGCATTTGACTACTTTGCCTGTAGAATGAGAAGGATCTATGAGTGACTGCCTAACCCCAATAGTTGTGCATCCAGAATCAAAAAGTACTGAGACTGGATTGTCATTTACTAAACCTTTGTGTAAGACAAGAGAACCTCTCCCATCATGCGCGATTGACGCAGGAAGAGCGGGAAGAGGATGGCCACAGCTTAAAGTAGACACTGTGGTTGGCTCAAATAATGTTTTGCATTGGGGGCACTGAGATGCTCTCCCAAAATCAAAAGCGGCACATGCCATATTATTAGAGTCATCATTATCTTTATTTTGTTTATAGGCTTCGTGGGACTCTTGCTGTGCAGAGTTCGCCTGGTAATGAGCTTTATGTTTTTTGAATTGTGCTCTACCTTTGTTATTATTGCCTCTGTACTTATCATTGTTTCCACTATTATAACCTCTACTCGGGTTTGAATCATAGCTCCTTTGGTTACTATCATCATATTCATTATAATGAGTATCTCTGTAATTATGATCTTGTTGTCTCCATGAAGGAAAACTTGGATAGTTTCTAGAATGACTTCCTTTGCGAAAGTTCCTGTAATTATGACCACCCCTGAATCGAGGGCTGTCAGCTCTTCTCCAGGTATTCGAAGAAGAACCCTGAAATGATTGGTTACCTTGGTTCTGATAACTGTAATAGTTACCTTTTTTATTAAACCTATTTTGAGGTCCTTGGAATTTGTGAGAGTGATTAGGGTTGTATGGTGTTGCAGAAGCAACTGGCATACCTTCTTTAACCTTACTGTTGCTAATAGCTACGTCCGGATGTGCAGTGACGTATTGGGTACAATACTGTTCCATTTCTTTTAGAGACTTAGGTTTACGCTCATGTAAGAATTCGAGGAAAGGTTTATTTATACTTGACATAATCTTGTCTCTGAGTATCAAGTCCATAAGGGCTTCATAAGTCTTTTCTGTTTTGGATAGCTCAATCCAACGATCAAATGTAAGACGTGTCCTTGCAATGAATTCTGAGAATTCTACACCTGCCTCAGGCACCATTGTCTTAAACAACTTCCGATAACCCTCTTCAGACAACTGATACTTCTTTAATAAGGCTGCCCTAATAACATCATAGTTATCTTTGTCAGCCTCTTCAACCAAACTTAAACTAGTCAGAGAATCACCTTTCAGATTTTCTGATAACTGGTTAGCATATTGTGATTTATCTACATTATGTGCTCGACACGAGCGTTCAAATCTATTTAGCCAGAATGTTATGTCATCACTGGAAGGGTTGAACGCTGGTACCTTGACCTTGTAAGTAAAGGGTTTACCATTACCACCAGATGCTTGATTACCATCACTTATGTTTGTTAACTTTAACTTTTCTAACTCAAATGCTAAAAGTTCTTTTTTGTGTTCATGCTCTCTTATTGCTTTTTTTCTCTTCTGCTTCAGCTTCTCTTTGTAATCTTTTTTCTTCTGCAGCAGCTTGTAATTTTTTCTCTTCTGCTTCAGCTTCTCTTTGTAATCTTTTTTCTTCTGCAGCAGCTTGTAATTTTTTCTCTTCTGCAGCAGCTTGTAATTTTTTCTCTTCTGCAGCAGCTTGTAATTTTTTCTCTTCTGCAGCAGCTTCATCTTTTCTTTTCTCTTTTTCCATTTCCATCTGGAATCTTTTTTCATCAGTCTGTATCTGCAATTTCTTTTGTTCATACTCTCTTTGTAATTTTTTTTCCTCAGCTTCTAATCTTTTCTCCTCAATCAATGCTTTTCTTTCTTCAGCAGCTAATGCTTTGTCATATTGAGCAACTGCCCATTCTTCTAATTGCTGACCAGTCTTATCAAGAGCCTTGCCTTGTGTGATAAAATAATCTAATGTAGACATCTTGTCTAATAAGATCAGTAATTTGCAAAAGTAAATAAATTCACTTTCTTAGTCTTAATCAAAGACCTTGTATGATAACTTTTTAACCTGTGGAAAATAGTACTTAACTATCCCAATCACTGTGGGAAACAAGCCTTACAAAGGTCTTGTATAAATCCTTATATAATAACAGCTATAAGTTGCTGGTTCACTCTATAATATAAGTGCAGTGCACCAGAAATAGTGTTTTATATCATCAACTGTGTACCTTTAGTAATAGCAATTAACTATCAGTTGATTCTTGTACATCAATTTATATGATCAACTATATTTTAAATAGTGTATGTCGATCAGGCACAAAACATTTGCGGAAATGAAATAAATCAAATGGGAAAAACAATAAAAGATAAACCGCAAGAGGATAACAAATACAAATAACGCCACAGTATATAAATATAAATTGAGAATAGAACTGAAAGATAGAATAGGGTAGACCAACAAATTACAAACAAATCAAAACAAACTAAAGAACAGAGGAATATTACAAAAACAACAATGAGTACAGTCTTCACAGCTAACACTAATAGCAACAGCTGTCGCAGCAAATTTTCAATCAAGAAAATTGCACCTATAGAAACGCACACATCAGACCCTCTATTACGTGGGATACTCTGTTGTGTGACACCGCCCAACCAAAACAACAACCCGCTGGATACAAACAAATATCACATATAAATATTTAAACATAAATACATAATTGCATAAATAGTATGGCAATATGATGTAAATAGAGTGTTGCAGAAAGAATGTGTTGTAAAGAAGGCTCAGTTACACTGCCTAATAGTACAGTACTGTGGTACTTTATTAAACAAATACTTCTGGTCTAATTATTTTAAATTCAACACAGAAATAGAAGCTCCATCGTTGATGTGAATGATAACAATCGATGTAGGACTTCTCAGTTCAATAACATTTCCTTTCGCAAACACTGTCAAATATTCTCCAGTCCTGATGTGTAATGTTCTATGTTTCAACCAAGCTTGCTGTGTAACACTGTCAGTTGTATGGCAAATGTCCAACGAACCAAATGTCAACAAACGCTGACCTAGTTACCGCATACTGTCGACAGGACAGGTCACGCTGACATCACTGTAGAGTTGTACTGCTGATGTATTTGTGTGTCGTAACAGACCCCAAGGAACGTCTGGTCTCAGTAGTTTACTTCTCAATATGGTCACTGTGCAGGTTGACCCAGGAAGCTGGCACACCAGTTGTTAAATTCTGTTTAGTTGTTAACTCATACTGGCTACTAGTTGTTGAATCACGCTTTATTTGTTAAATGACGTGAATGTCCACCAGTTGATAAATGTAGATGTTGGGACTGGTGTAGTAAAGTGTAACGATTGTCAACTCATTAAACCCAGCACAGTTTTGGTCATACAGGTCATCTTGTCCTGGAACGTGATGAGGCTCCGACAAGAATGTGAGTGTAAACAATGAGTGTGTATGTGAATGTCAGAACGCGAATGGTAGCATGATTCGATAGAGTTGACAGGTTGGTAGTACATCACTCATACTCACACTGTTCGAATTCAAGAAGTACTGGAACTACGGTGGTCTTTTTATAACATTTAATGGGACGCACACTTGGACAGTACGTGTATGGTTACAGGAACAAATGTCGACATAGACAGCATAATGTTGATCACAGGAATATCATCTTAAGTTAGCATTCATGCTTGGCAAATATCATAATGGAGCATTCGTAAATAAGCATTCAGAGTTCCATCATGTAAATCATCTGGCTTTACTGACTGGGCACGTCAGACCATAACCAATATATAGGAAGGCTCCTAGACCTAACCTCGTCTAGTGAATATCCCTTCACGTAAAGTTCAATATATATATTTTCCATAAAGATATAGGAATCCCAGACATGGGTTCTCACATGTAGCAGTGATCTCTTGGTTCATCGAGCGATAGTACAGGCATCCCTTTTTCTCACTCGATAAAAACAAAGTATATGAATTTCAACATGGCTGTTCTTCTCTCGTGAGTTTCACTCACTATAGGACCCAGACCAAAATTGGTCATTCGTTAAATGTCCTCATTTCTTCATAGCTTCTCTCATAGAGGTGATTGAATAATATCATACAATCTAGTGTTGATACATAGGAATGTCGTCTTCCTTTGAATAAATATTCTTTTCAAAAGTACCACTGTGCATCTGTTTATCGACAACGATGGCGAAGCCCAAGTTCATAATAAATTGTGGTTTTACCTTTCTATGCGAAATATAACTTTGCCATTCCTTGGCAAAAGAGAATAAACACTAGGGTAAAGTACATACAACATGTCTAAATGACTATCACTTTTCCCCATTGACTTATAGATCACTTTTTCGGCGATAGGCCTGCTACAACAAAATTCGACATCCAGACAGGATGACGGCCATGAATCACACCCCTTGCTAGCGATACTTCCGCTGCATAGCCTTTGACCTTTTCTAGCGACAACCAACATAGTTCGACTTAGAAATGTAAAGATATCCATATATAAGACAGACTCGTCCTACTCATACAAACACTACGTATAAATTCAGGCCATAGATATACTGAAGCAAGAACAATCTATTCCTACCCAGCCAAAGAATAAATCGCAGTAGGCCTAGACTCGTCCGCGGAGTCTGATCGAAGATGACGGAACTACTTTCAAGGGAAGTAACTCAAAAATGACTTCTCCTTAAGCACTTAAAAAGGAAATACTTTGATTACAAAATATTTGCGAACATAATAAGTATATAAATGTATTATATTGCAAGATAGTAAAAATTGCCCTTTACAGATGGTTTGTCCTTCATTCGGCGGAGATTGATTATCAATTTCTCAGAAACATCTGATTATGATTCGGATGAAGTTTAATTTCTTTAAAGATGACCTTACCGTTATTTACAAGCAGATTAGAGGAGCAACGTTCCATTATGATATTTATGAACCGCAAAGAGGTGATAACTATTGAAATAATTAGATAAATGAAGGTCCAGTTTGGTAGCGCATTAAATGTCAATGACAAACAATGTCACGAGTATCTCCCATGCAGATCATTTAAGAAATCATCTTCAACAGGTATTCATATGCAAACGTGATGGCCACATTATTGTAATAGTAGACACGCCTATGCCTATTCAATTCACAGAATCTGTGACTGAAGTGGTAAAATTTCTTTTTTCGATACACAATAATTAGTATGCCGACAAAGATCAAAGGATTTCATCCGTTTATGTGAACTGGGCAAGA
Organism: Oreohelix idahoensis; assembly: GCA_024509875.1. Classification (NCBI taxonomy): domain Eukaryota; kingdom Metazoa; phylum Mollusca; class Gastropoda; order Stylommatophora; family Oreohelicidae; genus Oreohelix; species Oreohelix idahoensis. The sequence goes on along the minus strand of JAMPIV010006904.1, from coordinate 234,358 downwards.
TGCACAGATATAAAGTATATATTTGTTGGGTCTAACCCAATATAACATCGTATGCAAAAAATGGCATTAATACGTTCGACGGTTAATCAGATAATTACATTTGAAGTTGGGCAAAGCTAGTGAAACGTGCTATAGCCTTTTTTCCCTCATGTCTGTATAAAAACAATAATTTATGCTCTCATTCTATACTATTGTGGCCTATATATCATTCAACTTCATAATGTGAAACAAATTGATTCAAAACCCCTACCGCAATATCATGTGAATGTTTGTGGCCTGTATATCATTCAATTTCATAATGTGAAACAAATTGATTCATAACCCTACCGCAAGATCATGTGAATGTTTGTGGCCTATATATCATTCAACTTCATAATGTGAAACAAATTGATTCATAACCCCTACCGCAAGATCTTGTGAATGTTTGTGACCAATATATCATTCAACTTCATAATGTGAAACAAATTGATTCATAACCCCTACCGCAAGATCATGTGAATGTTTATGGCCTATATATCATTCACCTTCATAATGTGAAACAAATTGATTCATAACCCCTACCGCAAGAGCATGTGAATGTTTCTGGCCAATATATCATTCACCTTCATAATGTGAAACAAATTGGAGGTTAATACCCCAAAGGTCAAAAGATAAACACCAGATTACAGAATAGACGGAGAAGAACAAGTTCCCACCAAATTACTACTCTGTAAAGTCCTTAGGTTAGCGAAAATAATTATAGAGAAATAAGTACAGGGATTGTAACAAAGAAATTATTTACTCTATCTCTCTCTCTCTCTCTCTCTCTCTGCCTCTCACTCTTTCAGCTGTGGCCACAAACAACACTCGTGCTTACCTGATGCTTGTACAGGTATCCTTTGAAAAAAAGGACACTGGTATGACTATATTTTCAGGTGGCGTTCCCAACTCTGGACCCAGATCAGCCTTGATATTTAATAATTAAGAGGTGGTCGCCAAAGTTAGTAGTTTAATTTTTCCTGGATGAGTCCTGTCGTCCTGCGTTTGGTTATTGAAGCGAGACGTTCTCGGGCGTTCACAGTTATAAAAGGCGAAAAGTAGTTCCTGTATTGTCTATCCTCTGGGTGTTAGCCAAACTGTCACAATATGGAAAAATCCTGATAAATGATGATAAATCCTATCGACTGACTCTTATGGTGAATGTCGATTTTTGAAACAGCATAGTGTTCTGGATCACTCTGTTGCTATGGCTGTCAAATGTCAGGAATATATGTTCTTTCGTATATATATATATAGATATATATCCAGTGGGCTGGAAAACTTTTGGTAAAATAATTCTGGGTAAAGTACTGTTCCCAGTTATCATTAATATTACTGTTTATATTGATCTCTCTTTGAATGAAGAGAATGACCTCACAGGTCCAAGAAACTTGAAGACTCAAAGTAATAACAATGTTACTGGTACTATTAGACCGCTGGCAGCTGGTTTTGATCGAGTGCTAGATAAGGGAAGAAAAGAACATTTAAAACTGCTACAATCTGTCTGTAGGTTTTTCCGCGATGGCATGACGGGAAGAGAAGGGTATGTGCCCTCCCCCCACCATGGTCTGCGAGAAAGAGAACAGCGCGCAAAATCCTTTATTCTGTTTATCTATACGCACTTTTTACAAAATCTGCAGGTCACTACTTAGCTATTTGTCGACGTCTGTTGCGTATATCACATAACATACTCTAGTCACTTCTCTGTTTTCACACAATGAAAATATAATGCGAATTCTATTCGGTCACTGATCCGTCACACTAAATAATATTAGTCAGATAAACCGTATCTTCTTGTGTAGAAAAATTAGAGTATTAGAAATTACATTACTCTGAAACTAGCAAGAAATATTTATGCGTTTGGTTATTTCCTTAATTTTAGACGCTAAGGGATTATATTGAATAAAATGGTAAGCCTATCACATTTTAACACTTAGCACAATATCTATTACCACAAATCAGAAATTAAATCCTCCACGGGACAATTTAACACATTTATCGAAGAAAAGGTTCTAGTCCGTCGTGTTCTAGATTATACGAGAATTCTGAGTGTTGACTGATACTGAGTTTGGGAGAGCGTTGTATATATACAGATTTGAGTGGAATATCGCTAAAAGATGATACAAGTCACACCTTCAGCTTACGGGGAAATCAGAAATCTAGTTTCTCGAGATGAAAGATTTCTCGTTCAGTCTACTCGGCGATGCTGGTCTACATCAAAACATGCCGTGCGAACAAGCCTCTTCAAAGATCCTCCGTCCATTTCCCCAGATCAAAGCTTCGTCGGTCGCTGTGTTTGCCGTTGCCGCGATTTCTGTTCACTTCTGATATCACGATTATCTCCCTGTATGTATAACATCAAACAGGTAGTCGGGAAGTATTATTACCGCCCTTAAATGGTTTTGCCGTTGCTTCCACGTGTTGTGACTAAGGGCCGATAATTGGCAGCTCAGCTTTACATGAGAAAACTCAGGTAGGTGAACGTGATTCGCTCCCCTTGTTAAGATTGCCAGTGCGAAATGTTTGTAAACACTCATATGCTCAGGAAGACAGAAAAAAATAGGCGTGGCTTAAGAAGTGAGTCAATCAGACAGCTAATTGCGTTGTTTCGCCTTCGGAAAATGTAAACACTGGTAGATGGAACAAAGGTGGTCGGGTCTACGTAGCTCCTTTTACATCTCCACGTCACAATAACCCCTACCGCAAGAGCATGTGAATGTCTGTGGCCTATATATCATTCAACTTCATAATGTGAAACAAACTGATTCATAACCCCTACTGCAAAAGCATGTGAATGTTTGTGGCCTATATATCATTCAACTTCATAATGTGAAACAAACTGATTCATAACCTCTACCGCAAGAGCATGTGCATGTTTGGTGCAGGCTTCCTGAAATGGAAACAACTACGGTGGTGGCTCCATGCTTCATAAGGAGTGAAAGTGAAAATTATGATGATGATATATGTCATTACCATTATCATCGTTACCCTTTAGCAAGTATGATCACAGACCTTCAATTATACCATGCCAGACTCTAGTCCTGTGCCATCCATTCAAGTTCTTTCTATGTCTTATTTATCCTTGTAAAAATCTGTCTCCAATTCCTTCTTCGTGTGTTTTTTATTTACCTCTTTTTCTTTCTCCCATATGCATCTCAGAGTAAAAACTGCCTTGTAATGCTATCGGCAGGTTTTCTCAATGTGTGTCCCATGCAATTCCATTGGTCTTATTTTCACCTCTTCTTCTACTGACACTCTGGTACTTGTCTGGTCCTTATCATCAGTTCCACATTGGTGAGCTATTCTACACAGGTACTCAATTATGGATATGCATATCAGCTGTGATAGAATCATCTACATTAATAGCAATCTCCATGTAGCATTACAACAGCAGGCGACATGTTTACGGTTTTTACACCTGGGGGGAGGGGGAGGGCTACTAGGACCATGACTTCCAGGTGGATGGGTTTGAAAAAAAAATCTAAAAAAGGTGATTCGTCTTACGAGAACAAAAGACAAAGAAAGTAGTCTACGTTACGGCCACAAGGCCTTCGTCAGGAAAAGAAAGAAAGTGAAGGCTAGATAGGAGACATAAGAACTTAAAAGAATATAAAAATAAATATAAAAAAATAAATTAATTAATAAATAAAACCTAGGTACTTCCCTTTGTCCTCGTAAGACGAATCACCTTTTTTCGATTTTTTTTCAAACCCATCCATTGTCCACGTCTTACTGCAGTTCCCCTCAACTTCCTCGACTTCCAGGTGCCGCCTTCTTGTTATTGTTCTTTACGCCTGCATTGGAGATTGAACCCATTCCATCTTGTTCACAATTTCTAACCTGACCATTCACTCTTAGGTTAAACCATGCTATCAACTTTAGACGATTACTCCACAGCAAGCACGGTGCCGTTTTAACAGTTTTGTCAAGTCTTTTATATGACATTATCCTTGACTGTTCCTTCTGATCCAATTTTTCAGTAAATCACATACTGAGACGGCCAGGGGACCTTTTGAGCCCACTTCTACGGTTGTGATGTTTGGTGCGAACCACTCTTTTCTCAATTTCCATGATCAGGTCATTATTTAATGCCATTCTTAAAGCAAACTACGCATCTAATCTGAGTTCAAATTACACAGTCAGCACAATCATTATAATCATTATAATCTGGTGTGATGACAGATAGGACCGGATTATCCATTAGGCTAAGTGGGCTGAAGTACAGGGACCCGGAGTTCTTGGGGAAAATATGAGTTTTAAAAACAATTTTAATGTATAGATTTATGTATAAAACGAAAATGTTTGCACTTTGCAGTCGCATTCATAACGTTCTAAAAAGT
>JAMPIV010006904.1:222500-225000 GCA_024509875.1 Oreohelix idahoensis | reverse complement strand
TTAGAAGAAACAAAAAGAACAAACGCCTCTGCTGAGTCTTTGTTTTTTCTGATATTAATCAGGCGCCTTTCCCGCTGTACGTCCACCAGTTTTTGTCTCTCAGAAAATTGTATCTTCCCTGAGCATACATCATAACAGGAATATGACGAGAAATCATCATTAAATTGTAAGTTAATTTAATGAAAAAAATGTGTCTGAACAGCGGCGAATGCAATGGCTTGTGCCTGAAGGAACATGGTTAAGTTTACATATAACTCACAAAATGATAATATGAACTATGCATATGCTTATATAATCAGCACTCACTCCCTGCTCCATTCACAGTCTGGGTGTTACCTCTGCTTTTGGTTCCCTGCGAGAACGAGCATGAAGCAATCACCAGCGCCAGCTGTGGTGTATGAGTATACTATTTTCATATGCTGAGGTTGCCAGCATATTGTGGACTTTTACAACCACTAGGAAGTACAAACATGTAAAGTTCAAATTGTAAAATATAGGTCACAGCTTACCCCAATTTGGGAAATACAATCTCCGGGCACAGTTTTAGAATAGACACACGGCAACTTGCTTAGATGCCTCGAATACTTGGTCTGGGGTAATTTTAGAATCCCTCTTATGACGGGTGCTCCGATTCCTAGGTCTCCAGTTTTTGTATTTAGAAGGTCGGGTTTTCTTCTTGAGTTTCGAAGATGCCCAAATACTCTGTCTGGTCCTTTCGTATAGAATTTAATTCCTATTCTCTTCTGGCTGACTCTCGGGAGGTGCACTTTTACATTTAACAACGCAGTCTGTTTCTTCCTCCGAATTTGCTAGGTTATAATTCCTTTTTACTCCAAGCCTCCACATGGCGTTTTCCGACAAAACTTCCAATCGAAACGAATGTCTAATTCCTGCTCTCATTCAATCCAATCCCTGAGCTAGAACGAAGAGAGTAGAGGTTGTAAATATTACTTTCACCCTCATAATGTAAGATATTCTAAGAATATCATGTCATACAATGAAACATAACCATATATGGCTATGATCTTTCCGTTTACTCTTATACACACTTGCGAACCCATCTACAAACGTTACCCTCAAATCTTGCCATTGATAATCTGTGTCCCCATACTGGCTTTAATCTATAATTATCATTACCAAAATCGGGGCGGAAATGCTTACGCAATTCTCACCTGCCCTGATTTAAGTCACCAGACAGATAAATTGAGGACGTATCAGACGTTTTTTTTTCAGACAAACAATCTGGTCTTCCTTTGTAGTGTGACTCAGTATTGTCACGATAAGCATTCACCACAGCATGTATTTAATCTCTCCGTCTGGGTAGGGCGGAAATAGTTACGTGAAAAGGCCACAATCATTTTCACGTTGACCACATGAAGTCAAATCTGGTTCAACAACTTAAACGATTACAATTAACCCTTAAAGATTGTCAATTAGCCGTGAAATAACACTATCACAGTATAAACAGAGGTCAGTCGATGATTGAGGAGGGGGGGAGGGGGGGAAACACATGTTTATGCGCGTAAAATGAAGAAATAAATGGAGAAAGAGAAAGAACGAGGAGTAAAAGGACACAACGAAAATATCGTCACAATGGAAATAGAACAGATGACACACAACACAAGTACTTGGCATAAACAACTGTCTAAAGGCCTATCCTCCACAGGGAGCAGAAAAGTAATGAAGAAGATGATGATTACAACAGGTAATTAATTAACATTTTATTACATCTATTTGTTGGACCATTTTCTCCAGGGAGATTCCGGAGGTCCCCTAGTTTGTGAGAGTCAGTCTCCAGACAGACATTGGGAGATACAAGGCGTCACCTCCTGGGGGGTTTTGTGTGCTTGTAAGTATACCCGTGTCAACTTCCTTAAAGAATAGTATTTTTATTTAGACCACAGTCTGTGTTTTGCTTATGCCATCAAAAGACTATCCACTATATTGTCATAACAATTTTTTTCATAAGAGAAACTCACAGGTAAAATTGACCTGTGTGGTTCCAGGGATCTCTAAATAGACAAAGAATGAATAGGCCTACTGCAACCTTAGACATGTCGTACAAGGCCACTAAGATGAGGTTGTGCTTGGGGCTGGCAACCTCATCATTTAGAACTAACTGCCACAGAAACCACCTTTGTGACAGCAAGTGACAGCTTGATGCAGGTTTTTTTAAACAGGACCAGCTGAAGGGATAGCTCCCTGCTCCATAAGAAGCACAAAAGAAAATAATGAATACACGGGTTTGTTCTGTAGGTTTTAAGTTATACATATATATATATATATACAATTCAGACAATCAGCATTATTTGACCACCCACTTCCCCTATTAGTCCAGTCACAGGAGGTTTTTCTGTGTTTAAGAATTCCTTGCAATATTTTTCTTTTAAAAAGTGCATCGTATTATGTGGACAATAATAATCTCAGCCCCTGCTTCCAGGAAAGTGGAGCGTATAAAGAAATTCGCAAGAAAGCAGTGGAGAAAAAAATACATCAATTT